>CM054059.1:447293320-447758320 GCA_028641055.1 Alopecurus myosuroides
CGAGATCAAATCTCGTTGTTGGTGTAGTCGTACTTACACCGATCCCGATAGCGAGAAGAAGTGCACCGCATCCGGCGATGCCTCCGTGATCGGTCACACGTACGGTTGATGACGACCTCCGTTCCCTCGATCCAGCGGGGCGCGGAAGTAGAGGATCCCTCGGAACTCCAGCAGCACGACGGCGTGGTGGTGAAGAAGAATCCCATGGTCAGGGCTTCGCCAAGCCGGAGACCATGGAATAGAGCAGCGGGTGGAGGGAAAAGCTAGTGGACAAGTGTGTGTGAGAAGAGGAGCTCTCACCCTCCTTTTATAGGGGAAGGGGAGGCATCCCAAGAGGGGGTGCGGCCAGCCATGGTGGTGCCCCCACCTCTTCCCTCTTCATGTGAGTGGAAGCCCCACTCACATCCACCCATTTTCCATTAAAACTCCACTTAGAAAATCCAAGAGTTTTTCTTTTAATAAATAAATAAAATAATTTTATTTCTTTATTTATATTTGTTAGTTCCATTAAAAAACATTTCCATATAGCACCTCGAATCATTTGTTAATTCTACTAACAACCATTCGACGAAAAACCCCTTGAACTATTTCAATTTTCCCCGAAACAATTTCAGTGCTGCCCAAAATATTTTTCGATATTCCGTATCCTCTCAAACGCGTCATCGAACCTTAAGTGTGTCACCCTACGGTTCGCGAATAAGATAGACATGATCGAGACTCCTCTCCGATCAATAATCAACAGCGGGATCTGGAAATCCGTGATGACTCCTATATATTCAACGATGACTCTCGTGATCGTGTGAACCAACAACGTCGTGAACTATTCCCTTTGTCTCGCGATATTTTACCTGTCCGAGATTCGATCATTGGTATCAACCATACCTTGTTCAACCTCGTTACCGACAAGTAATCTTTTCTCGTTCCCGTGATATAACATCCTTGTGATCATATCACGTGCTTGCAAGCGGTTTCGATGTGATGTCACCGAGAAGGCCCAGAGTATATCTCTCCGTCATTTTGGATGAAAAAATCCCACTCTTGATCCATGATCCTCAACTAATACTTTCTGAATACCTAACGGCACCTTTATAGTCACCCTGTTACGGTGTGACGTTTGATGACATCAAAGCACCCTTCCGGTACCAGTGATTGGCATGATCTCATGGTCTAAGGAATAAGTTACTTCGTATGCAAGATATAACAATATAAACTAAATGACTTGATCGTATTGTTATCTTGATATTGGGTAAGTGTTCATCACATCATTCTTCTAATGACATGACCCCGTTATTAACAACATCCAATGTTCATGATCAGGAAACCTTGATCAGCTATTAATCAACGAGCTAGTTAGAGAGGCTTTACTAGGAACCATTGTTTGTTTATTAAACACACATGTATCAACGTTTCCGGTTAATACAATTCTAGCATGAGAAATAAACATTTATCATAAACAAGAAATAAGATAATAACCACTTTATTATTGCCTCTCGGGCATATTCCCTTCAGTCTCCCACTTGCACTAGTGTCAATAATCTAGTCTGTAAGCATTTAATACATATGGCGTTCCAGTGTTATTACCATGCTTCGCATGTGGTAAACATCATCAAAAAGATCTGAACTGTTCAGATCCTATTGTATTTGCATGTTCTTTGCATCTACGTGCATCACTCATTCTCTAATGAGATGGCTTTGTATATATATGGTCAATCGGTGAAAACTTAATTCCTCAGCTTAAACCGATGTCACTAACATTGTGAAAATGTAGCTTCATAGTGCTAGCATTCTTGGAAATTCACCAAGTTCCGGTGATACCTTATTCCTCAGCTTAAACTGATGCTACTAACATTTGCGAAAATGTAGCTTCATAGTGTCAGCATTCTTGGAATGTCACCGAGTTCAATAAAGAACTCCTTGACACAAAATACGCTTATTATCAGTTGTCAACACAACGATATACTTTAGCCTTTGTTGCAGTATCTGTCACAATATTTTAATTTTGAAACTCTTTCAAATCCAACATGGAACTTTCTTCCATCCTATTGTGCTACTTTTCATCACATATTTTAATTGAGATAAAATTACTTGAATAAATGACAAGACTATTAGTGTAACATATTACAACTAATATTTTATCATTACTACATAGGAAAACATATCCTTAGCATTTCTAAAATGACACAAGGATCTCTCCCACTGTTGTCTAATCATCATATGAATTATCCTGCTATAACATTTTATAGCATAGGATTCATCTGGTTGTGTACATAGCATGGAAACATTACTTAGAAATCTCAATTTCAATGATGCTCATCATGTGTCAAAACACTTGAATCTTGCTCAATTATTTTCCATGTGACAAGAACTCCTTCTTGTGATTTGGATATTGACTTACTTCAATATTTCATCTATGTAATTTGGCTTCAATTATATCAGGCGCTTCAATCCATCTCTTATAGATATCGATGCCCAATATCTTCTAAGCCTTTCATCAATATGAAAATCTTAACCGTGTTAATTTAAAATACATATCTTCCAATCAACCATATGTCATCTACATAAAGCATTGGAAATATGTCTTAGCGCTCCCACTTAATTTCTTGTAATTCTACAAGCATCTTTATCACTCATGATGGAATCAAACTCTTTTGATAACTTCATTAAGGTAAACATTTCAACTTCGTTATGCTCACTTCGACCATTGAAGTGTGCATACCTTTCTAGCAACCTTTTGAATTTTACAAAACTCTCAGACTGTGTCAAGTACACATCCTTGATCAAACTTCCTCGAGAGGATAGTTGGTTTTGTTATTCAACTGCCATATCATAATATGTAACTTTTGCTAGAACTATCCGCAAAGACTAAAGCATCACTACGAAAGATCAAAATCTTGTAGTAGTCAACTCTTTGAACTTCATCGACAAACAACCTTTTCGATAAGTACAACTTTCAAAGGATGTAAAATCCATGTCTTTGTCACTATATAGACCCTTTTGCTCTCATTAAGCATCATGCCTATCGAAATCACTACCAAGTCACATACTTGATATTCATACAAAGATACTATGGTGGATATAATGACTCATAGTAAATTTTACGAAGTCGGGGCCCCTCATTTGCTTCATTTATAAGGTCCAAGTCCTTTTGTTGTCAAAACAACAGTTTACTCTTAAACCACAAGTTGGTCTAAGTACAAAGTTTTAGGACTTTTGTGGTACAGTACGCAAACTCGTCCGAAGTATCTACAACACATGTAGTGTCTTCTACTTTGTCAAAATAGCAAACCCCGGAACAACTTCCAGTGCTGCGCTACTCTTGACATGATAACGAAGATTCTTTAATCTTGTTGAGTTTGTACTGTGCTCCCACTCACTTGTTTCGCAAGAACTACTTTCTCGAAAAATTAACCCTTTTTGACAAACAACATTTGTCTTTGGTCGGTGATAGGAGAAATACCCAATGGATTCGTTGGGATAACCTTATAAACATATATTTATCCTATTTTGGTTGTAAACATTTTACACATGCTATGCATACCAAAACTTAAGAAAATGACAACTCGGGTCACTACCCAAACCATATCTTATATGTTGTCAATTTCAACGGATCATGATGGTGCTCTTTTTCAGTGGAAAAACGGTTGTCACTAATGTATAAACTACAAAATTATAATGGCATTTTTATTAATATTACCATGTCCAACAAGGTTTGATTTTGTCTCTTGAACACTCCAAACTAAAGTGGGGTAATTCGAGTAATATAAGTTGTAGAACAATTCTGCAACTTCTCACATGTTTTGCTAAACTTGTAACTCAAAATTTATCCTTTATGATCCAATCATAAATACTTGATTATCTTGTTACAATGATTTTTAACTTCATATTAACAACCTTTTGAACCAATTCAAAATGTCAAACTCCGTTCCCTTTAAATAGATATACTCACATATCTACTCAAAACATCGACGGAATTTTATGAAGGAAAAATTAATCCACCATACATGACTACACATAATGGACTATATACATCAATATGTATAATCTCCACTACATTAGTCGTCCAGTCTACTTTGGCCTATGAACGGAATTTTAGTCATCTTTTGGAAGAAGTCTCACAAGCATCAATTTATTCAAAACAAAATGACTCTGGAAGTCCATCAATATGGAGTTCCTTCATGTTTTCCTTTCCGATATGAACTAAAATGGTGGTGCCATAATTTAAGTGAAACTCTTTTATGTCTTGCAACGTTTAGCATTTAGTCTTATAGATGTTTACTTTACCAACATGATTTATATTAACATATCTATCAATTATGGAATATGGTGATAGTTTGAACAATCTCATTTGTTCTCACAAAACACCAGAACAAAATAACAACTTATTAAGTTCTTAAAATAAATCTTGAATGTTTGGTTCGATACGACAATGAACGCAATGACATTTTATTTCTGTTCTTGTCATAATCGATTCCACAACTATTACTAGTTCCTTTTAGGCCCTTGTATTTCTTGCATTGCGTTGCTTTGTATGACAACTCATACCAACCAATGTGGTATCAAAATACCCAAAAATACTTTGTTAACTAGTAATACATCTATAACTTGTATATCAAGCATATACTCCTGAGCTGGACTTTTCCAGTTATCTTCTTTTCTGCCTTATATCTATTTGTAATTCTATTTTCAATACTCCCTTTCCTTTACAGAAGAATCATTCAACATCAAACAATGCTAGTCGTACTATCTCATTTTCTTTGGCGTGTTAGTCATATACTATCACCCATTGAGTCATACTTTGAGTTTGATTGTTCTACTAATATCACCATATTAATAGTATTCTTCTAGATTCCACTCTTAGCAATCTCCAGGTAAGGTAAACGACTTTACCCATACTTTTAATCCATCCCATCATAACAATTTTATGATTAAGCTACTATAGCTCAAAGGAAGGAATTTAGAGGACAATGTTTAGCGCCCAATTTCTTGGAATATTCAAACGCCCAGCGTCTTCAATCATTGCATATATTCAGATAATATAAGCAGTTATTGTCACGCTAAATTATACTCAGTCATGTTGCTACAAATAAGTTTCTAGATATCAATATATATTTCACTTGATTGTTTCTGAAAAAACAACTCTTTTCAGTTCCTAAATCACCTTGATCAACAAAACATTCTTTTGAAGATAAAGTAATATGGAAGCAACCATGACTCTGGATTCTAAGTAGGAATTGATTGCTCTCTAGATCAATCAATCATTAATCACATGGAGCTAGGTAGGAAATACCAAAAATCTACAATTGGATTCAATTTTAAATTTCACTAATACGATACCAATCTTAAATGGTATTTACCAGATCATAACAGTTATATCTCAGTTAACAATCTAAGTGTAAGGTAGTTATGTGGATGCCAATGAATACTACAATTTATGCAAATTCACTTTGATTTGTTGTTCATGATAAATAAGTTCAAGTTAATTCAAAATTAAACCATGAACTCCCACTCAAAAACAACATCCCCCTTAGTTGTCTTTAGTGATTACACGAACCAAATTCACTACACCAAAACCGATCATCACGTGAGATGATGTAGCTTCAAAGGCGAACATCAACATGTTCATCATATCATCCATATGACTCATGCTTTACCTTTCGGTTACGTGTTCCGAGGCCATGTCTGTACATGCTAGGCTCGCCAAGTAGAACCGTAGTATCTCGTGTGTTTCAAGGCCATGTCTGTACATGCTAGGCTTGAAAACACCCGTTGTATGCGAACGTTGAGTCTATCACACCCGATCATCACGTGGTGTCTCGAAACGACGAACTTTCTTAACGGTGCATACTTAAGGAAGAACACATTATTATCTTGATATTAAGTGAGAGGGATCATCTTATAATGCTACCGTCACTATCTAAGCAAAACAAGATGCATAAAAGGATTAACATCACAGACATCACATGTAAGGAAAACGTGGTATGATATGGTCCTTCTTGCACTTGATCTCCATAATGTGCATCATGGTATGATCTCCATCATTCCACCGGCGTGGTACCAAGTACCATGGCACCCAATCTTGATTGTCCATCAAAAATAAGACAATCATATGGATACCTTCCGGTATATCAATAATTTACAAAATAGACCATCTCATAATCAAATTTGTAATATTGACCATATCACATCACATGCCCAGCAAAAACTAGTTAGACGCCTCTAATTTATTTTTGCATATTTTACGTGGCTTAGGGCTTTTCGAGGATAGAACCGTTCATACCTACGAACATCAACCACAACGTTGATAAACACATTTTAAACAACCCTTCGTAGATTAGATCTTAACTATAGTAGGAGAAACGGACACCCCTTAGCCACAAATGAGACAACTCTCGCGTACATAGTACACGTAAACTTAGTCTGGGGCAGCTTCATCCTACTATGCCACTAAGATCATAAAATACTCAAGGAGGCAATAACATGATCATCAACGCCCACATACTCCTATGTGTTCTACCCGCACAAATCATCTACGCATAGATCCGGCTCTGATACCGCTGAAGGGGTCGTTGCATAGAAAACAAAAAATTCCTATGCGAGAGACACCCGAAAAGCCAAGATCTAATCTAGGAGACGAAGTGCAACGGGCAAAGAGAGGGTTAAGGAGAAAACATACCCTCGAAGACACAAAGAATTACGAGATCAAATCTCGTTGTTGGCGTAGTCGTACTCACACCGATCCCGATAGCGAGAAGAAGTGCACCGCATCCGGCGGTGCCTCCGTGATCGGTCACACGTACGGTTGATGACGACCTCCGTTCCCTCGATCCAGCGGGGTGCGGAAGTAGAGAATCCCTCGGAACTCCAGCAGCACGACGGCGTGGTGGTGAATAAGAATCCCACGGTCAGGGCTTCGCCAAGCCGGAGACCATGGAATGGAGCAGCGGGTGGAGGGAAAAGCTAGTGGGCAAGTGTGTGTGAGAAGAGGAGCTCTCGCCCTCCTTTTATAAGGGAGGGGGAGGCAGCCCAAGAGGGGGTGCGGCTAGCCATGGTGGTGCCCCCACCTCTTCCCTCTTCATGTGAGTGGAAGCCCCACTCACATCCACTCATTTTCCATTAAAACTCCACTTACAAAATCCAAGACTTTTTCTTTTAATAAATAAATAAAACATTTTTATTTCTTTATTTATATTTGTTAATTCCATTAACAAACATTTGCATATAGCACCTCGAATCATTTGTTAATTCTATTAACAACCATTCGACGAAAAACCCCTTGAACTATTTCAATTTTCCCCGAAACAATTTCGGTGCTGCCCAAAATATTCTTTGATATTCCGTATCCTCTCAAACGCGTCATCGAACCTTAAGTGTGTCACCCTACGGTTCGCGAATAAGATAGACATGATCGAGACTCCTCTCCGATCAATAATCAACAGCGGGATCTGGAAATCCGTGATGACTCCTATATATTCAACGATGACTCTCGTGATCGTGTGAACCAACAACGTCGTGAACTATTCCCTTTGTCTCGCGATATTTTACTTGTCCGAGATTCGATCATTGTTATCACTGTTCCAAATATCATCCGATATGACGATTTATCGGCCGATTTATCGCTTATCGGATGATGAGCGATAAGATAAATGAATATCAACGGATTTTATCATTTGGGCCATTTTATCGGTCTTACAAGAGACTTATCGATCGATATGCCGATAAATCGGCTGATATATCGATTTTTCAACACTGGAACCTACGATAAATGACATCCATCATAGAATTTTTAGAATTATTGAATACATCATATGTATATATCATAATTTAGAATTTTTTTAATGCCGATATGATATATTTTAATATCATAATTTAGTGCTGCAATTTGGGATTTACAAGAAAAATGGCCGATAAACAGTCGACCGATAAAATCGATTTATCGGCCGATAAGCCGATATATCTCTTATCATGGGCCGTCCGGTAAGTTAACGATAAGCGATATCTTGAACATTGATTGTTATCAACCATACCTTGTTCCATCTCGTTACCGACAAGTACTCTTTTCTTGTTCCCGTGATATAACATCCTTGTGATCATATCACGTGCTTGCAAGCGGTTTCGATGTGATATCACCGAGAGGGCCCAGAGTATATCTCTTCGTCATTTTGGATGGACAAATCCCACTCTTGATCCATGATCCTCAACTAATACTTTCCGAATACCTAACGGCACCTTTATAGTCACCCTGTTACGGTCTGACGTTTGATGACATCAAAGCACCCTTCCGGTACCAGTGATTGGCATGATCTAATGGTCTAAGGAATAAGTTACTTCGTATGCAAGATATAACAATATAAACTAAATGACTTGATCGTATTGTTATCTTGATATTGGGTAAGTATTCATCACATCATTCTTCTAATGACATGACCCCGTTATTAACAACATCCAATGTTCATGATCAGGAAACCTTGAGCAGCTATTAATCAACGAGCTAGTTAAAAGAGAGGCTTTACTAGGAACCATTGTTTGTTTATTAAACACACATGTATCAACGTTTCCGGTTAATACAATTCTAGCATGAGAAATAAACATTTATCATAAACAAGGAATAAGATAATAACCACTTTATTATTGCCTCTCGGGCATATTCCCTTCAGTCTCCCACTTGCACTAGAGTCAATAATCTAGTCTGTAAGCATTTAACACATATGGCATTACAGTGTTATTACCATGCTTCGCATGTGGTAAACATCATAAAAAAGATCTGAACTGTTCAGGTCCTATTGTATTTGCATGTTCTTTGCATCTACGCGCATCACTCATTCTCTAATGAGATGGCTTTGTGTATATATGGTCAATCGGTGAAAACTTAATTCCTCAGCTTAAACCGATGGCACTAACATTGTGAAAATGTAGCTTCATAGTGTTAGCATTCTTGGAAATTCACCAAGTTCCGGTGATACCTTAATTCCTCAGCTTAAAATGATGTTACTAAAATTTGCGAAAATGTAGCTTCATAGTGTCAGCATTCTTGGAATTTCACCAAGTTCAATAAAGAACTCCTTGACACAAAATACGCTTATTATCAGTTATCAACACAACGATATACTTTAGCCTTTGTTGCAGTATCTGTCACAATATTTTAATTTTGAAACTCTTTCAAATCCAACATGGAACTTTCTTCCATCCTATTGTGCTACTTTTTATCACATATTTTAATTGAGATAAAATTACTTGAATAAATGACAAGATTATTAGTGTAACATATTACAACTAATATTTTGTCATTACTACATAGGAAAACATATCCTTAGCATTTCTAAAATGACACAAGGATCTCTCCCACTATTTTCTAATCATCATATGAATTATCCAGCTATAACATTTTATAGCATAGGATTCATTTAATTGTGCCGCCTCGGTCCAGTTGACGAAGAAAATGATGGGGAGAAGGTGGAAGAGCAAGTAAAAGATGAAGACCGAGGGGACACCTATTCGCACGGTGGAGGAGACTCAGCAACAGCCGAAGAAGAATAAGAAGAAGACCGGGATCCCGCAGACCCCTGGACAGTCCCAAAGAGTAGGCCCCACCCCAAAGGCCCACGCCAGCTCTCTCGGCCCGTGGTTTGGATCTCTAGGAAAGTGATGGAAGGAGCGGAGCGAGCAGTCGTCATAGGCCTCAACATGCCCAGGATCTCTTCGTGGGATGAACTAACAGCTTACTGTCACACCCTGAGTCAACATAAGAAGAAATGGTTGAAACTACAGAGGGACATGTACGCTCATCATAGGGCAGCCGCTGAAAGGGAAGAACGAGTCGCTGAGGAAGCTGACCTAGAGCTGGTGGAGCGCGTTCCCTAGAGGCAATTCCGCACAGCTAGGATGTCGCTGGCCTCGGTCCAGGAAACAACTAGGAATATTGAACCTTCATTCGGTATGGAGAATACCCCGGGTATATGGTGCCCAAAACGCCCAAGATGGCCTCCTCGAGGCGACCACGTACGTGATTTCCATATAGCCACCATCTTATGACTTGCAAGCGGGAATCTGCCAAAAACCCTCTGAGCGCGGGGTATGGTAGGGAAGCAGTCGAAGGGCCACCAACCACACACATGGCTATTGTTCCTACACCGGGTGCAGTCGAAAAACCTGTGGCACAGGCGAGTCACGCCCCACGCCTCGAGGATGATCATGTAGGCAGCGGTCGGGCGAGAACATTCGCGGGTACATCCAGTGATGGACCATCATGAAAAAGAACACGGAAGGTATTGCTGACGAGCCAACAATCGATAGCTTCATAGAAGGCGTCCGTCGAGTGGACTTGTGGGAACAAATAGGACGCGTGAGGGTAAAAAGAGTTAGCCGCCTAATGGAATTCACTAACACCTAAGCAGATGATGAGGAATCGGTGCATCGCGCTTGACATCAGTCGCCCGAAGATGGAGGCATGGACGCCCAATATCCAAACAAGGGAAACAAGAGGTACAATTGCGACTTTGGGGGACAAAGGAAGCGCAAGAGACACACCTTTGATGAAGACAAAAGCATAGAGATGGTTGTGACAGGGTTTTCGGAGAACCACAGACAATTACTACTGCAGGCAGGGACGCGAGTGGCAGCCACGCAAGCCCCGCCCCGATGGACTGCCGCCAATGTCAATTGAACAAGAACTCGATGCACCCTCCCCAACGCACATGTACACCAACGACAACGGAAACCGCAACTCGACTCACAAGCTGAAAGTTTCCCGCAGATTCCAGCTACTCACGGAGATCGCCTGGAAGAGGCAGGAGGAAGCGCGGCAGGCGGGTTATCCAGCCATATCCAGAACAGTAGCACTTGGTGAACCTCCACCACTAGCACTATGAGGTGTTGGAGATATGCCGTAAGGACAATAATATTCAGTTATTATTTGATCTCAAAGTTCTGAATTAAGTTTATGTCATCATGCTACAAACACTATAGGACTTGAAAAGTGTGATTTCAAAGGAAAATCTTTATTAATGAGTGATGGCATAAACAAACAAGAATTTCTAATCGCTTCTCTAAGATTAGCTTATGGTTTGTGAGATGATCATGTTTTTCTGATCATGGACTTTGATAATGTCTAGCAAACATAAGAGTTTATTGTTAGAGTAACAACAGTACCAAACCAACGATGGTGCATATCGTGCACTTGTTGGGAGACTCCAAGAAGAGGGTGTGATGAGCACAGCGGTAGGAGTTTTACCCTTAGTTAAGAACCAAGATTATCAATCCAGTAGGAGAAAGAGCACCTTCGGAAGGTTGATGCCACTAACGGTGGTGTTGGCGCTTCACGGTGTCAGCAACAATGTAGAACCTTCACACAACACGACGAAAGTACTTTGACCCAACGGTACAGTGCGGTTGTCAATCTCACCGGTCTTGCTGAAAACAAAGATTAGACGTATAGTATGGAAAATGATGTATACTTGCAGTAAGTAAAGAGAGCAGGAAATTGTTGTGGTTTGTTTAACAATGTGTAAAAATGGACCGGGGTTCATAGGTTCACTAGTGGTGTCTCTCCATAAAAATAACATGTTGGGTGAACAAATCACAGCTGGGCAATTAAAAAATAAAGGTTGCACCATAGTGCACATTATAACATGATGACTACTATGATATTTAGTGCGGGCATTACAACAAAATACATAGACATAAATCAATCTGCATCTATGACTAATAATCTGCCCTCAGGTTATCATCCGACCCCCCTTAGGTATTAAGTTTCAAGCAACAGATAATCGCATTAAGCAATGTGTGTAATGTAAGCAATGATTATACACGCGGGTACTCTCACCGCTGTTTTCTCCCTAATGGCAACAACACATCCTCCCACTTCACGTTTCTTTCACTCGAGCAAGGCAATGAGGAGGCATGAACCCACTATCAAGCATAAATACTCCCTCTTGCTAGAAGACTTCCTTCTCCCGGCAACAGCGCCAGAAAAAGTCCTTGATGGTGCAGATCGTGCACTTGCTGGGAGACCCCAAGAGGAGGGTGTGATGAGCACAGCGGTAGGAGTTTTCCGCTTAAGAACCAAGGTTATCAATCCAGTAGGAGAAATAGGACCTTAAGAAGGTTGATGCTACTGACGGTGGTGCTGGCGCTTCACCGGTGTCAGCAACAACGTGGAACCTGCACACAACACAACCAAAATACTTTGCCCAAACGGTACAGCGAGGTTGTAAATCTCACCGGTCTGGCTGAAAACAAAGATTAGACGTATAGTGTGGAAAATGATGTATGCTTGCAGTAAGTAAAGAGAACGGGAAATTGTTGTGGTTTGTTTAACAGTGTGGAAAAATGGACCGGGGTTCATAGGTTCACTAGTGTTTGTTTAACAGAGCATGTTATTTTTATGGAGAGACACCACACTGTTAAATAAACCCAACAATTTCCTGCTCTCTTTACTTACTGCAAGCATACATCATTTTCCACACTATACGTCTAATCTTTGTTTTCAGCAAGACCGGTGAGATTAACAATCTCACTGTACCGTTGGGGCAAAGTAGTTTGGTTGTGTTGTGTGCAGGTACTACGTTGTTGCTGACACCGGGGAAGCGCCAGCACCACCGTCAGTGGATCAACCTTCCGAAGGTCCTCTTTCTCCTACTGGATTGATAACCTTGGTTCTTAACTAACGGGAAAACTCCTACCGCTATGCTCATCACACCCTCCTCTTGGGGTCTCCCAACGAGTGCACGATCTTCACCATCAGGTATCTCTCTCCGTTATGCCTCCATGTTTAGAGTCTCATGAGATGCCTCACATGATCGAGACCATCGTTATTTAATTGTGCATGTTGTGTTTGCTGGGATCCGATGAACCATTAGATTATGATTATTTTGTTCATGTCAATCTGAGATGCTTCACTTATAGTTTTAGAGAGTTTTAATGTTGTCTTGCAATGCTCTTCGGTGTTATGATTACTTTGACCACGTAGTTGTTTTCACCTCCAAGAGAGGGTTTATATGCTAGATAATGGGTTCATGACTTCCTTACATCCGTGCTCAAGTGACGGAAACGTGAAGGGTGATGGATCTGTAGTTGCCACTAAGGAGAAAATAGTAGCGCTCTTGTGTACAGACGAGAACCATTGCTTACATTACGTACTTATTCTTAATGCAGTTATCTGTTGCACACAAAGCAATCACTTCGTTGCTGCAACTTAATACCAGCGAGATTTGCTGGATAGATTTATCAAGGTGGACTATTAGTAATAGATGCATGCTGGACAGTGTACTATTAGTAATGTTAAAACCCGTGAAATATATCTCATCATAATAGTATTGTTATACGTTCATGATTTGTCAATTGCCCAGTTGTAGTTTGTTCACCCAACATGTTTGTTTTCTTTGGAGAGATACCACTAGTGAAATTATGTCCCCGGTCCTATTTTCCTCATCAATACAACCTTCTTTCAAACACTTTCATCATTGTTTCCTTTCTGTACCGTTTTACTTTTATTGATTTTCATTACTCTATATGTTTAATTCTCTAGTTTTAGCAAGACCGGAAGATTGACAACCTTCCGAAAAGTTGGGGCAAGAGAGAGTTTGTGTGATGTGTGCAGGTTCCATGCTTGTTGACACGTCAGACAATAAGCAACCTTCTCCAAGTCTTTGAATTCCTACTGGTCGATAAACCCCGGTTCCATAATTGGGGGAAATTCCCGCTAGACTACATGATACCTTCCTCTTGGGGTAACCCAACAAACGTGTGATCACGTCTGAGAGCATCAAGAATTTTCTGGTGCCGTTGCCGAATACTTCAAGCTTTTAGAAAAGGGAGTCTCACACTTCCACTTTTTTTTATTTTGTTTTGTTCTTGCTTAGTTTACTTTTTTTAGTCTTGTTTTCTCCTTATCGAAACCCCCAAAAAAATTAGTTCTCTAGTTTCTAGTCTTTTAGTTGCATTGTTAGTTTATTTTGTTTTATCTTGCAAGCATGGCTACCAATGATACCACCAGGCTTTTTGATTTTACTAGTATTAATGATAATGATTTCATATGCACACCAATTGCTCCACCTGCTACAACAGCAGATTCTTATGAAATTAAACCTGCATCGTTGAACCTTGTCATGAAAGATCAATTTTTCTGGTATTGGAGAAGATGATACCTCTCATCTAAACAACTTTATTGAGTTATGTGACATGCAAAAATATAAAGAGGTAGATTGTTATATTTTGAAATTAAGATTGTTCTCTTTCTCACTAAGAGGAAGAGCTAAATAATGGTTATTGTCTTTGCCTAAAAATAGCATTGATTCTTGGACTAAATGCAAAGATGCTTTTATTGGGAAGTATTATCCACCTGCAAAAATTATACACTAAGGAGTAACATTTTGAACTTTAGAAGAAACGGATACTGAACATGTTTCTCAAGCTTGGGAACTAATGAAAACTATGGTTAAGAATTGTCCCACACATGGACTAACTATGTGGATGGTTGTCCAAACTTTTTATGTGGGATTAAACTTTTCTTCAAGGAACTTATTGGATTCAGCTGCGTAACCTCACTTTAGGTGCAGCAAACAATCTATCGGATGATCTAATGATAAACTATCCCCAATGGCACACACAAAGGGCTCCAACAGGTAAAAAGATAAATTCTGTTGAGAAGGTCTCTTCTTCGAGTGATAAGATTGATATGCTTGCTTCTTTGCTAGATAAACAAGTGCATATAGGTCCTAATAATTCTCCCTTGAACTCTCTGGTTTCTAATGGTAACGATCAAATTGATGTGAATTTTATTGGCAGAAACAACTTCACCAACAGTGCTTACAAAAATAATTTTGGTGATAACAACTATAGGACATATCCTAACAATAATTATAATTCTTATGGAAATGATCACAGAAATCCTAAAAGCTCCACCTATGGTCTTGAAAACATGCTTAAATAATTTATCACATCACAAAAAGATTTCAATGAAACTATTGATGAAAGGCTCGTAAAACTAAATAATCTTGTGTTGAAAGTTGATAGTCTTGCTCATGATGTTGAAATTTTAAATATTAGGACTAAACCTCCTGATTCCAAGAAAACTGAACCTACAAATTCTATACAAGTTCAAATAAATTAGAACATACGAATATCATCTCAAATTCGTTCTAGGATAGAAAGAGAAGCTGGAATTGCTGAAAAAACTGCAAAAAGTGAGCCTGTTAAAATTTGTACCATCCAACCCTTTTAAGAAGTGAAAACTTTAATTACCCATTAGTATAAAAATTATTTTAAACATGCTGATGTCAAAACAAATGGGATTGGAGAGGTCATGACTTTAGGTAGAAGGAGTCCCAAAAATTTGGAGATTGGAAATTTTTCTAGTGAGAAAATTGTTGGAAGTGGGATTGATGATAATATGACTTTAGGAGAAAATTTTCTCACCATGTTTTAGGATTATAAACATGATTTTGATCATTGCATCATCTCTGATGTTATTAAGATTTTATAAAAAAATAGCTAAAGATCCTAATTCTAGTAAGTTAAATATTGCTTTCACTAAACATATCACTAATGCTCTCATTGAAGCTAAGGAAGAAAGGCTCAAACTTGAACCCTCTATTTCTAAAAAATTACAAGATGGTTGGAAGCCCACTATTATAATAAGAGTTAATGATTTTGATTGCGATGTTTTGTGTGATCTTGGTGCGAGTTCTTCTATTATGCCTAAATGTTTATATGACATGCTGGATTTAAAACCATTGCATGAGAGTATTTGGGAGTGCATCTTATAGATTCCAGTATTAAAATACCTTTGGGAAGGATTGATGATGTTCTTATTATTTTCAATGATAATTATGTCCCCATTAATTTTTCTTGTTTTGGATATTGAGTGCAATGCTTCTTGTCCTATGGATAAATATCCAGAGTAGCACACACTGGTATTATGTTAAGCACATAACATCAAGCACCTTTAGCTGACAAAAGCATCATCAAAACATCATTAATTGCCAGCTAAGTTTATTCACCAAAGATTACTTTGCTAGGTATAGCATCAGATTCTCCTCAATAAGTTCAGGGCATAAGCCATAACTGAATATACTCAACCAGAGGAAAATTTTAGGGTTTGTAAGACAAGGTGTAGCATCGAAAAATTGATAGCACGTACCATAATCAGTATCGATAACCAGGGGAAGTTTTTTAGTTCCTCGGGTATGAGCGCAGGCTCGAGGGCCTGGCTTCAGAGCAAGTAGAGATGGGGCTTAGGGAAGAGTGACAGAAGGTAGGGGAGCTGAGAACACTCATCGGTGACTACCGTCATTGTCACGGCTCAGGCGGCGTAGTAGAGTCGTTGACGACGGCGTGGCGCCGTGGTTGCTCATTGGGAAGCCATCCCGACGGTGCCCACGTCTCCACAGCACAGGCTATATCACCACAAGGCACCGGGGTGGCGTTGATCCGCGACATCATGCAGAAGCGCGGGAGGACCTCAAGAGCAGCGCGGGGCGGCGATAGTAGGTTCTCACCGAAACCCTAGTTTCGGTTCAGAGTCGCGCATGACCACTACTGGAGGGGATTCCCAAATCGATGAGGTAGAGGTTGGATGGCGTCAGGTGGCGCTTCGATTAGAACATTAGGCGGCGGCGGAGACCACTGGATGCGCATATGAGAAATCGGCAGTGGCGCAGGCGACGCTCGGTCACGAGCGCCAGAGAGGGATAAGAATCGAGAAGAAGAGAGGTTTGAGTGAGGGTCGTTTGCGGGCCTGGTTCGAGATCTCTCCCAAGTAGGTTGGGTCTAACCCGCTGGTGGGGTTGGCCCACGAGTCGGGTTAGGGGCTAATTGGTCTTTTGACCAAATTTAATTAAAAGAAATGGATAAATTTCGAATAAAGAAATACGATCAATATTAAACAATTAAAACTTATGAAAATAAACAAATTCAATTGTTTTAAAATAAAAAATTAATTAGAAGTACTTAACACTTATTAACAATTAAATAAAATAGTTTTGATAATTTAAATAAAATTTAATAAAGGAAGAAAAATAATGTTATGCTTATTTCTTTTAGTTTCAAATAAAAACTCATATCATTTCAATACATATTATTTATTCCTAATTTAAAGAATTCTTCTAATTTAATTCTTTTAAATAGTTAACTCCTCATTTTTAAATAAGAACAGAAACAAAAATATAAATTTAATGCTTTCTCTTAAAATAAATATTTCCATATTCCAAAAAATTAAGCCTTCTGTTTATTACTCCCTCCGTTCGGAATTAATTGTCACAAAATTTGACAAAAGTGGATGTATCTAACACTAAATTATGTCTAGATATATCCACTTTTGTCAAACTTTGTGACATTTAATTCCAGACGGGGAGAGTAAGACATTGTCTAAGAGAAATAAATGTAATACTTACTCTTCTGTTTTCATGAATTTAAATTAAGGTTCCCAAAAGAATTTTAAGTCATAAAATAAATCCTTACTTGATAACATATGATCACTTGTTTGTCTTAAAACCTTATTATGTAATTCATTTTGGTATTTCATAAGTTCAATGTTACTTTAGTTATTATTTTTAAATGGACAATTTTGACAAATCATAACAAACTTTGTTTGTTCCTTTAAGAATTATTCCTTAATAAGATATTATCTTATTACTTGCATAAAGGTGAACAATACTAAGTGCGTAAATGTGTAACATTTTGAAGTTTAATAACCAAGTAAATGAGCTAAAACCCTAAATCTTTGATAAATCAATCAACCAACTTGTGATAAAATTCTAAGTTATGAATACCATCACTAAAATCTAATGAAACAGCTCTAAGTCAAATAAACCTAATAAAATCAAAGTGTCATAAGATTATGCTTAATCATTTAAGCTTAGGTATTTTAGGGGTAAACCACGATGCATCTCATGACTATGCATAATAGCTTATTGCTAGTTTTCCGGTGGCCCTTACCGGGACTACTTTGTTATTTTTCAGATCTCGGGATTCCCACGAAACCCTCGAGCTCTGAGGGGCATGATCTGGTATCTCTACCACGGGCAAGTTCATCACTTTCTCATATGCTTTGAAGTGTTTCGTAAATAACTATTTCCAAAACCCTATCGCATTACCACCTTATTCTCAAAATAATGCATGATCCTATTTTTATAATAATATGACTATCTGAATGACTACCCGAGTGGTAGTGTTCTGTTTTGGTGCGCAGGTGGAACCATGGTAAGAAGAATCGGTCATTGGAAGGTTCCATCTACATGGGGAAGTATTACCTAGGACTTAACAACAAATGACGTAAGAGCTCGGTGTGCCTTAAATAACGCGTTAACCATGGGTCTTGTATGGGGCGAGTGAGACAGCTGTGATATTTTCCCATTCACATGTGAATGGACTCTTGGAGACGTACGTTGTAGGTCTTGTGATACTACATGCTCATGGGTGGGATCCCTTAATTCCCACAGAATCTAGGGTCTATGATGGTCTGCCCAGGGAGACTAGATATCTATCGTGAGGGGTAGAATCAGGGGTAAACCTGTGTGGCATGAAAGGGGTGGGCATATATTGTGCGGAGAAGCATGGTTTGGTTTGGATCAACAACCGGGACTCGAACCTAAGTGGGTGTGGACTAGAACGATCGCATGTTTGTGCAACATGGTCTTGATCTCCAATGGGTAAAGTAACGCACCTCTGCAGAGTGTAAAATTATGTGACAGGTTATCCACCTGTTCCGGGAAGGAACTGTGAATGCTACAGGAAAGGAACTCTATAAATTTTCTAGCACCTGTGATGATTTGACGGGCATAGTTTTCAGTATTAAAATCAATCTCTTGAAGAAAGATTTGCAAAAACCTTGCATTAGCTTATGACTCTTTAGAGTCTAAAGCTGTAGTTAGTGCATAAAACTACCCATTGTATATCATGAACTTGTTGAGTAACGCTCGTTACTCATTCGCTCCCGTTTGACCCCCTTTTTAGAGTTGAAGCCCTTAAGGGAGGTCTTCATCGTGAAGCCATCGCTATCTAATGAAGCTATGTGGAGTCATATACTACTTAACCGATGAAACGATGTCATCAACAAAGCTGGTGGAGGAGAAGCTGGTAGGTTGAAGGAGGAGTCCAATCTTGGACTTAGTTTCGCAGAAGCCATAAATTAGGGTTGTGATCAGCCGTAGTGGATTAGGTTCTGACCTAGACTTATTCTCCAGCTTAGTGTCCGGGGGTTACCCCCGAGTAGGGGTAAAGCAAGTACTATAGGCAAGATCAAAGGAGAGTTTTGGCTGAGTAGCTGGCTACCCGGTACTCGCTACACGGTCGACTGCTATCCGGCCGTACCTGCTAATGGCCAGAAGGAAGAATCAAGGAAGTTACATTCTTCCAAGTAGAGGAAGTGGTCCGAGTAGAGGAAGTGAGTTCCTACTCGGGCCAGAAGTCAAAGGAGCCATTCTGACCCCGCGTATCCTGGGTCCGTACTAGCGCACTGTTCATATGCAGAGCGCGTGCTTATCCGCGCCAGGGTGTCAGCAGGGCGGCGCAGGTTAGGGGGCCTACCCTGTGGCCGTGACAGTGATAACAGATCATGGACTTGGTTTTGCACAACGACTTTGCACACAAGACAAACTAGGAAGCCAAAGCTGTCAGCAAGAAGCTGGAAGGACGCAGTGTGCACACTATGTCGACACCCGTCTGTACTTTCCATCTTGGATGTATTCGGCTGGGCACCAGTATATAAGGTGCTCTGCCTCCTCCTGTGCGGGGGTCGCTTCGTTCGGTATTCCGCATCACGTAGAGAGAAGAGTGGCTACTCGGCTGTAGGCCAAATTGTACTGTGGCTACTCGGCATAACACACATATAGAGAGAGAAAGGCAGGAGTAGGGGTTTTACCTCCACACGAGGGCCCTGAACCTGGGTAGATCGTGTTGTTTGCAGTGCTTGATTCATCATACACGCGGCTACTCGCTACGTGATCCCTCCCCGAGCACCTCCAGCGTCCATCGACCCCAGATCTTTAGCCATCCTATGGCATCTGCCGTGATACCACCACGACAGTTGGCGCCCACCGTGGGGCAACCAATGGCGCTGGCTGGAGTTCATGTTTGGACGGGATCCATTTCTGCTACTAGGGAGCGCGTGGTCTGTGGCCTTGTCCATAGATTCGGCTCCTTCGACTTTGTCACCGACAATGCCGGCGATTTCGGCGGCAGGGCCATGCCGGAGGGCGGCTCGGTGCTCTCCTTTGGCTCGCACCTCATCTACGTCGCCACCACCATCATCCGCGAGTACCCCGAGTTGGTGCTCGTCGCAGAAGATCCCCCTGCTGTCGTCGCTGCCCGCGGGAAGCCAACTGGCTGTTCCGCGGACAGCATGGAAGTACTGATGACCGGCCCGGCTATCGCTGCCGGGAAGGGTGCGGCTGCAGCCGCGGTAGTCGTTGAGGAGCTTGCTGGCCCAAGCGAGCTCCCGAGAACGCACAATCCCTACAAGCTGCCCCAGAACATCCCGGGCTACATCCCTCTTTCCACGACATCAACGATACCGGCATCCGCCGTGCGGGTGGGTATGCCGCCTCCCACCGAGTTCGAGCTCATGACTATGAAGGCGCAGCTCGACCAGCAGCGCCAGGCGCTTCTTGCCGAGCAGGTGGAGTTGGAAAAGGTTAGGCTCGTGCTTAACCTGGACCAGAACGAGTACAACATGGCTCGCGGCTTTACGCCTGTGGTTAGGAGGCCTGTCAAGGCAGGCACCACTCGTCGTAACCTAGGCACCGAGATGGCAGCAGTTGGAGAGACTGCTGGCCAAGCCGATAGCCAAAACACCGCTACCACCAGGCTAAAATACAGCACCCCCGCCAAAACCCTTAGAGCTGCTGAGGCTGTAGCTGCTGAGTTGCCGCATCTCGCTGGCGACGCGCGCGTTAGGCAGCAGGAGAGGCTCAACGAGCTAGTGCTAGAGGCTGCTAGGCACAACGAAGAGTTCCGGAAAGCCAATCCGGGTGCCGGAGCTTCTAAGGTGGTGCACTCGCATGCGGTCAGATCTAACGATCAGGCCTCATCACCGCATCCCAGCCGCGAGAGGGACCGGAGTGGGTACACTGGCAGAGACAGGCAGATGCAGGTGTACGACCCGGCTGTCACCTCGAAACAGCATGTTGTGCCACGACAGTCCGGTCAAAAACACAATACTGCAGGAGCAGGCTATCAAGCCCATAAAGCTCACAGCACGACATGAGATGGAGATCGCCCCGGTCCTTCTCGGCATCAGGTTGCTCAGCCTACTCGGCAGAGGCCACAGTAGCAAGCTGTCGCGCAGCCGCGTGCGGTTGTGCCAGCAGCCAACCCGGTGGAGCAACCTGCAGCTGTGCGAGTGAACATATATGATGATGGCTACTCGGCGATGGGGCTAGCTGGCTATGCTAACCCAAGAGATGTCACTGATCGCGTGGGAGAACGCGTGCTGGAGCCCAATGATGCCAGGTACACGCTGGACCGAATCAATCGGTCTGCGCAACTCGAGAACACGGGACCGCCTGGCCCAGAGTACTTTGGTCATCGTATCATGACCGAGCCATCCGTGAAGCAGTTCTAGCTCGCCAGGGGGACCAAGTGTTACAACGGCAGCACCAAGCCGGAAGATAGGCTCAATGACTATGTCACAGCCGTGCACATTGCAGGCGGCAACCGGAGGTGGGCCATGCGATACATCCCGCAGATGCTAGAAGGACCAGCAAGAACTTGGCTCAACAACCTGCCCAAGAACAGCATCAACTGCTGGCTTGACTTCGCGGAAGCCTTTGTCAGCAACTTCACCAGCACTTACCAGAGGCCGAATAGGCCGCATCAGCTATCCGCTTGTAGGCAGCGGGAAGAGGAGACGGACCGAGAGTACCTTACTCGGTGGAGCACTCTGAGGAACACCTGTGAAGGTGTGAATGAGGCCCAAGCCATCACTTGGTTTGCGCAGGGTTGCAGGCATGGCAGCATGTTGTGGCAGAGGCTGCAGAGAGAGATGTCGAGTACTCTCGCTGAGACCATAAGGATTGCGGATCAGTACGCACTCGGCGACCCAACTCAGCCTCTGCTTGATGCTGCTGAGCCGAGAAGAAACTACAACAACAACAAGCGCAATGAGTTCCGCAACAAGCGCAGAGGTGACCGGATTGATACTCGGTACGATCATGAGGAGGTGAATGCTGTGGCTACCGGAGCTGGGAGTAGCCAGAGGCCAAAAAATGCTAGAGCCCAGTACGGGCAGAACCAGAATCAGGGCCAAGGCATCAAGAAGCCATACAATGCTCCACAGCAGGGTAGCGGCAACTCGGGTCCTGTTCAGAACTTTGTCTTCAAGGACATGAAGGATGGCCCATGCAGCTTCCATACTCGGCATCCCGCTAGACCTGCCAACCACACTACTCGGTAGTGCAGTTGGTGGGAAGAGATCAAGAACGAGGGCCTGCCTCCTCCTCCTCCTCTGCCAGCTGCGAATGCCAATGTGCAGCCTGCTCGCGCACCCGCTGCTCGGCCTCCAGCATTCCCGAGAAGAGAGAACGTCAACCAGGTGGCTTTAGGAGCCAACCGCTACTTCAACAACGAAGGCTACCGCAACAACAACAACAACGACCGCAACCGCAACAACAACAGTGGTAACAACAACAATGGCAACAATGGTGATGGAGGCCGCAACCAGTACCAGGAATATCACGAGAGCTACATGATCTTCACCTCTGAGCCCGTCGACAAGCAATCTCAACACAGGCGTGCCATGGAGGTCAATGCCGTGATCCCCGCTGTTCCTCACTACCTGCACTGGTGCAACCAAGAGATCACGTGGTCCAGAGCTGATCATCCAAGGGTGATGCCCAACCCGGGTAGCTACGCCTTGGTGGTGGATCCCACCTTCTTGGGTACTCAGAAGAACGTAAGGTTTAGCAAGGTGTTGATCGACAACGGCAGCAGCATCAACATTGTGTACAGAGACACACTTGAGAAACTCGGTATGGCCGAGAACATGCTGCTGCCCAGCAAGACCACTTTCCACGGCATTGTGCCAGGAGTTTCTTGTTCTCCGATTGGCCGCGTGTGGATAGACGTTCTATTCCGCATCAGGGAGAACTGCCGCACAGAGAGCCTGCAGTTCGAGGTAGTTGATCACCAGAGCCCCTACCACGCCCTACTCGGCAGGCCTGCTCTCAGCAAGTTCATGGCCTCTACCCATGCTGCCTACCTGAAGATGAAGATCCCTGGTCCCCATGGAGTCATCACCATCTCTGGTGATTACAAGAAATCTATGGAATGTGCCTCTGCTGGTTCTCAGTTGGCGGAGTCCATGGTAATTGCGGCCGAGAAGAAGAAGATGTACGAGGTGGTGGCTATGGCGCAATCCGCGCAAGGTGGCGCGCCTGGCATGCCGAGTTCCCAGTACGGGACGGCGTTCCAGGCATCCCAGGAGACAAAGAAGGTTCAAGTTGACCCCGAGTTCCCCGACCGTGTTGCCATCATCGTCGCAGGGTTGGAGGAGAAATAGGAAAGCGAGCTCATCCACTTCCTCCGTGAGAATCGGGACGTGTTTGCCTGGTCCAATGAGGATTTACCAGGTGTCCCGAGGGAGTTGGTTGAGCACTCGCTACATGTGCGCCCTGACGCCAAACCAGTGAAGCAGGCTATGCGCCGCTTCGGAGATGAGAGAAGGAAGGCTATCGGTGATCAGATCACCAAGTTGCTGATAAGCAACTTCATCATGGAGGTGTTGCATCCGAATTGGCTAGCCAACCCGGTTATGGTTGAGAAGAAGAAGGAGGACCCCAAGGTCTCTACCGCGTGGCGCATGTGCGTCGACTACACCGACTTGAACAAGGCCTGCCCCAAGGATCCTTTTCCGCTACCCCGCATCGATCAGGTGATCGATTCCGCTGCTGGTTGTGAGCTTTTGTCTTTCATAGATGCCTACTGTGGTTTTCATCGGATAGCTCTCAACCCTGCTGATCAAATAAAGAATGCTTTCATTACCCCGTACGGGGCTTATTGCTATCGTGTCATGTGCTTTGGGTTGCGAAATGCTAGTGCTACTTATCAGAGATGCATGCAGAAATGCTTGCATGATCAACTCGGCAAGAATGTGCAGGTGTACGTAGATGACATCGTCATCAAAACGAATAAAACACATACTCTGCTTAGTGACCTTGAGGAAACTTTTGCTAACTTGCACAAGTACAAGATGAAGCTGAACCCAAGTAAATGCACCTTTGGCGTCCCGGCTGGCAAGCTGCTCGGCTTCTTGGTATCCAGTCGGGGCATTGAGGCCAATCCTTCAAAGATAAAAGCTATTGAGAGCATGTCTTTGCCGAGATCCATGAAGGATGTGCAAAAATTCACTGGTTGCTTGGCATCTCTGGGTCGTTTCTTGGGCAGAATGGGCGAGAAGGCCCTGCCTCTATATCAATTGATGAAGAAAAGTGACAAGTTCGTCTGGACACCACAAGCTGATGTGGCATTCAATGAGCTGAAGGCGATGCTGGGTAGCGCTCCCATCTTGGCTAGTCCGCTACCCAAGGAGCCTATGCTGTTATATATCGCTGCCACCAATCGGGTAGTCAGTGTGGTGATTGTGGTGGAGCAAGAAGAGGAAGGCAAGAGTGTGCAGCGGCCAGTATATTATCTCAGTGAGGTGCTGTCCAGCTCCAAGCAGAACTACCCACACTACCAGAAGATGACTTACGGCGTTACCTGGGCGCCAAGAAGCTAAAGCACTATTTCCAAGAGCATCCCATCACCGTGGTGAGTTCTGATCCCATCTCGGACATCATGGGCAACAAGGAAGCAAGTGGCAGAGTAGCCAAGTGGGCAATCGAGCTGGCCGCGTACGCTCCCGCGTATGCAAGAAGAGAAACCATCAAGTCTCAGATTCTGGCGGAATTTCTTGTGGATTGGGCTGAGGTGCAGTATGAGCCTCCTACTCCGGTATCCAACTACTGGAAGATGCATTTTGATGGCTCCAAGGTGAAGGAAGGCCTTGGCGCTGGCGTAGTGCTTACGTCACCCAAGCGAGATCAACTCAAGTAGGTGCTGCAAATCCACTTCAAGGCATCCAACAATGTAGCAGAGTACGAGGCCGTAGTACACAGTTTGAAGGTGGCAAAGGAAGTTGGAGTGCAGCACATCATATGCTATGGCGACTCGGATCTGGTTGTGCAGCAGGTTTCTGGTACTTGGGATGCTCTGGATGCTAACATGGCGTCATATCGCTTCCTGGTGCAAACTATGACGGGATTCTTTGAAGGATGCGAGTTCCAGCACATCCATCGAGCACAGAACGAGGCAGCTGATGAGCTGTCCAAGTTGGGGTCTTCTCGGCAGTACATTCCGGCTGGGATTGCCTTGGAGCATTTGAGAAAGCCATCAATCAAGCCATCCCCCAACTCGGAGTCCATCTTCGTTCCTTCTCTGCCTAGTGAGGAAGCTGTTCCAATGGAGATTGACTGGGAAGGTGCTAAAGAGAACCCGGGAACTGTAGTCTCCATCCCGGGGACTGGCGCCTGCAACCCGGGGACTGCCCCTCTCAACTCGGGGACTGTCGCATTCATTGAGGAAGTCCTTGCAAACCGTTCGGGGCTTCAGAGAATCAACCCCAACTCAGAAGAAGATGCAGTGGCGGCCGTACCGATGGAATTGGACGAACCAGTGTTTCCCACGCGGGAGACACCGAGTTGGGCTATGCCCATATTATCCTTTCTAAGGGACGGCACCCTACCCAATGATGAGGTTACCGCAAGGCAAATTCAGAGAAGATCCAAGGGCTACACCATCTTCAGAGAAGTGCTGCATAAAAGAAGTCCCACTGGCGTGTTGCAACGCTGTGTGGAACCGGAAGAAGGAGAAGAAATTCTGGTGGAAATACATCAAGGAGAATGCGGGCATCACGCCTCTTCTCGGGCTCTGGTCAAGAAGGCTTTTCGGCATGGTTTCTTTTGGCTCACTGCCTTGAAGCAAGCTGAAGATATTGTGAGGAAGTGCAACGGCTGCCAGAGATTCGCAAGTAAGATCCACATGCATGCTTCCGAGTTGAAAACCATTCCCATTACTTGGCCATTTGCTGTTTGGTGTTTGGATATGGTTGGTCCCTTCAAGCCGGCTAGAGGCAACATGACTCACATCTTGGTCATGGTTGATAAGTTCACCAAGTGGATTGAAGTGAAGCCTATTCGGAAGTGTGATGGAGCCACAGCTGTGAGTTTCCTGAAGGATGTGATCCTGAGATACGGCTACCCGCACAGCATCATCACGGATAATGGCACAAATTTTGCTGAGGGTGCCATGGTAAGGTTCTGCAGAGATAAGCACATCCGGCTAGATGTCGCGTCTGTCGCGCATCCCGCCTCCAATGGGCAAGTTGAAAGAGCAAATGGCATGGTGCTGTCAGGCATAAAGCCAAGGCTGATCGAGCCGCTGCTGAAAACACCTGGGTGTTGGTTAGACGAGTTGCCAGCGGTGTTATGGAGTCTAAGGACTACCCCTAACCGGTCAACCGGCTACACACCATTCTTCTTGGTTTACGGGGCTGAGGCCGTGTTGCCAATTGACCTAGAGCATGACTCCCCCCGAGTAACCCTCTACACTAAGGCGGAGGCGAGAGAAGCTCGAGAAGATGACGTTGACCTGCTAGAAGAGGCAAGAGAGCTTACTCTGTCACGTTCAGCTGTTTACCAGCAAAACTTGAGGCGTTATCATAGCCGGAAAGTGAACCCAAGGGTTTTCCAAGAAGGAGACATGGTACTTAGGCTCGTGCAGCGCACACCCGGGATGCACAAGCTATCTCCTCCGTGGGAAGGGCTTTTCATTGTGAGCAAGGCTCCACACAATGACGCATACTACCTAGTAGACGCGCAGCCAACACAGAAGAACAGGCCGGATAAAGCTGGAGAGGAATCTAAGCGCCCCTGGAATGTAGCTCTACTCCGTCGCTTTCATTCATGAGCAAAAAACTATGTATGTACCCTCTTATCCGAGTTAAAACTTCTATTCGGCAATCTGAAATTAAACTCGGGGACTGCCCTCGCCCAACTTGCTCTGTGTTGTTGTATGATGTTTTACCTTTGTCTATTCGGTTGCTCTGCTTAGAATTTCATAAGTACATTTAGTATTGTGTTTAAACCTAAAAGCCAACTCTTTGACTCTGCTGCTGTCCGAAACCCGGCTTCATGGCAAGCAAGAGAACAAGCTAGAGGTCAATAAGCACACGAAAAATGACTAAGGAAAAGAGGAGTGCAGGAACCGAGTAGAGCTTTCTTTACTACTTTTCTTTTCGGCTAAGTGGTGGGCAGCGTTACTATGAATGTTTCTAAGAGGCTAAGTATTTGAAACTCCAACTTTGAACTCTTGTGACTCGGGTACCAGAAAAGCAACAAGTTGCAGATAAGAGCTCATATACAAAGAAAGAGCATATGTCTGCTCGAATCTCGGGGACTGAGTAGTGGATAAGAAGAAAAAGAAGAACAGAAGAGAAGAAAAAGAAACTTACAGCATATGTCTGCTCCACGTCCTCGGCGGATTTGCGGAGAACGAATAGCTTCGCGGCCAGCGTGCTCGTGCCAGAGGCGATAGTCATGGGATTGTAGCCCATGTCAGCTTTGTTCCAGTCGATACGCCAGTGGTCCAGCGATTCCACGGTGCTGCCATCCCACGTCTTGTTGCCATGGACGGTGCTTTCCCACACCTGGTCAATGAAGCCTACTCGATCTATCATCTGCTGAAGCCCCTCGGATTGAACCTCAGTCTTGTTGGCCTCGCGCGAGTAGAGCTCAAGGGTTTTCTTCTCCTTCAACTTGGAGTCCACTCCCTTGGCCTGGCCGCCCTTCGTAAGGGCGATCCGCTGCTCGCCCCTGGTCAACTCAATGTTGTGTTGCTTGGCCATTTGCAGCATGTATGGCAGGAAGCTGGACTGCGCCTGACTAGCACTCGACCCCTCGCCTGCGCCAGCGGACCCAACAGGAGCGCCAATCGTAAGCTGCGCGCTCTTTGCAGCCGGCTTCCCGGTTGATTTGGGCAGCGGCATCAGAGCAGAATCCTGTGTAGCCTGGCGCGATGGATTCCTGCGAACACCTGCGACGTCAGGCTTGGCGGCTTTCTGGGCAGGAGGATGCTGAGATGCAGTCTTCTTGGTGCCTTGTTTAGAAGGAGGGCTTGGCACGGTCTTGCGCGTGCTCTGTTTTGCTGGAGGGCTCGGTGAAGTCTTGGTTTTCTTCTGAGGTCGTGGAGGGCTCGGTGCAGTGGGTGGAGTAACCTGCTGGGTAGGCGGCACAGGGGGCCGGCTACCCGGCGCAACGTCTGGCTACGCTTGGTCCTGCAGGTCTTGCTCCACCACAGTCGTCTCAACCCGCTGCTCGGCAGCGGGATCAGGTCTGGCGTCTTCTGTTTCCTCTACCCGCGGCGTGGCCGCGGGGTCGTCTTGAACCGCAGCTTCGTCTTCCGGCTGCTCCAGGTTCTCGTCTTGCCGCTCAAGGGCGGCATGATCATGGTGCTCGGCTTCTTGTTCAATATTCTCCCCAGCTGAGGCAGCTGGGGGAGAAGGAGGTGTTGTTTCGTGAGCAGCATCCTGCGTGCTCTGGTCCGCGCGGGCCTGCTGCTCCTGGTTCATGTCGTGGTCATCAGCGCCCGTGTTCTCGGCGCTGGCATCTTCTTCTTCTGCCTTCACAGGAGAGGGTGCACGCGTCCTGTCCTGTGGTGCTGGCTCACCCTCGTCCTCTGAGAGATCCACAAGCTGCTCGAGGTCGATGACAGGTTTTCTCTTGGAGGTGGTGGGAGCTGCAGCAGCATCAGCATCCAGAGGATCGCTGAAAGAGAAAGGGAGTTCAGAAAAAGAGGAAGGGAAGAGAACACCGAGAAGCGGCAGCAGAATGTAACTCAAATGAAAATTACTTACCCTTTGCAGGTGGGGAGTTGCCTTCTAGTGGTGACCTTCTTCTTCTTCTCGGTCTTCTTGGGCTTCTTGGCGGCAGGCTCTTGGGCACCACTGCCTACCCTCTTCCGAGTGGTAGGAGCTGCAACTGAGAGAGGATCGACGTCGAGGGCATCCTCGTCTTCCTCGTCCACCTCAGGATCATCTGCAGGGTAGAGGAGAAAAAAGAGTTGAGAAACGGAAAGGGAAGTTGGATTGCGCTACTCGCAATTAGAGAGGCGAGCTTAGTCACCTTCTTCGTCCTCGGACCAATCCCGAATGGACACGTCAACTTGGTGCTTACCCGGCTGTTCGGCGTGAGGGATACAGAGGGTGTCCTGGGTATCGTAGGCGGTCTCATCGTCCTCTTCTCGGTCACTGCTCCAGTTGGCCTCGAAGCGCTCCTCATCCTCAACAGCTTGGCGATGAATATGCTGTAAAGACAAACAGGCGATACAAATCAGTTGAGTACAAGGCTAAGGACTCCTACCCGGCACGGAATGCAAACACAATGCATATAAGTCCAGAAATTCCTATTCAGAGTAGCGTGCAAACACAAAGCATATCAGGCTAAAGTTCTCTAGTCAACATGGCGTGCAAAAACAAAGCACATAAAGCCGACGAGATGCTCGTGGTGTTCTACTCGGCGCAGCATGCAGAGACTAAGCATACTAAGCTGGAAAGCCACCTACTCGGTATCAGAGTGCAGATACAGAGAATAGAGGGCTAACCTGTTCGATGCGCTTAGTACGGCTGTACGGGACGAAGCCATACTGCCAAGTGTCGGTGAGTTCGGTCTTCATGATGGACCTCGCCCAGATGGCCACATCGGCGGTGCTGAGCTCGAAGGTGGTGGTCCTCGTGTAGTCCCGGCTGCCTCCCATGTGGCACATCTTGTGGGAGCGGCGCTGAAGCGGGAGCACTCGGCGTGAGATCCAACACGCGATGGGATCATCGCGCTTGAATCCCAACTCCTTCAGCTCGGCGAGGCGCTTCTCGATCTATAGGATATCGTCGTGGTTCTTTGGTTTGTATCCCCAATTCTGCTTGGTTGGCAGCGTGTTCGTCCACTTCGGGAGCCCTATCCGGTCCGTGATCTGCGCTCCTTCTTCGGCGGGAACGTTCTTGACGTAAAGGAAGGAGCGCTGCCACTTGCGTACCGTGTCAAGCCCCTTGATGCGCGGGTGGATGCCGGTGCTGCGCTGGAGCATCATGGCGCTTCCCGTCTTCGTCATCGTGCGGGAGCTCTCCGTGCTTCCGAGCTTGGGGACGCTCTGCTTCCGGAAGAAGAAGTAACGCGCCCAAGTATGAACGGTTGGGCGCACGCCAAGAAACGCCTCGCAGACCACGGCGTGGAAGGCGAGCATCACCATGGCATTGGGGGCGAGGTGATGCGGCTGCAGCCCGAAGTGCTTGAGGAATTCCTTGAAGAAGTCCGACACCGGGAGGCCGAATCCCCGCTTGAAGTGCGTGAGGAAGACGACGAACTCGTCCTCCTCTGGCGCGGGGATGATTTCGCCGTCCGGATGCCGGCACCGCACGCCGGGAGGGACACGGCGGGTGTTGACCAGCCATCGGCAGTCTTCCGCCGTAACTTCGGAACCCTCCCATCCGGCGCGGGCGTCATCGTCTCCGCGAGCCATGGAGATGAGGAAAGGTGTGGAAGAGCTGGAGTGGTGAATTTGGTGGAGGAATTGCTACCGTTCCGGCGGCGCGGAGCAGCGGCGCGGCAAGATTTATGGTTGCGGCGTGCTCTGCGGCGGCGGAGAGGCGAAGGGGCAGAAGATGGAAGTGAGCAGGAAAGAGATGGAGGAGTTACCGAGGGGGTAGTTATCTCTCCCCTCGAGTTGCCGTTACCAGCGGAGTTAGTGGGATCAGTTGTGCATCGAGATCGTGCGGCGTGGGAAGCGAACCGGTTAGAAACGCACACAGCGCACATTGCGCGCGTAACGGGCGCAGTTAATCCCACGTCGAGATCGTGGGCTGATAGATGCAGTTGAAGTGACCTAACGGGCCGGTGGGCCCTAGTCGCAGTGATGGGCGCGTGGCATGTCATATCCCAGGCACCGAGGCGTCGGGGGCACGAGAGCGTGACACGTTCCCAGTAGCGACGCGGAGAGATGGATTTGCTCTGGCACGGCAAGATTCTATTCGAAAATTCGCTAAGTCTTTCTACTCGGCGTCAGAGAAGAGGGATGGTGCTACTCGGAAAAGAAGAGACTCAAGCAAGAATTGAAGGCTACCCGGAGACGCAGCTCGGCATCTTACAGTTCAAGAACAAGGTTTGTTTCTTAAGCTGGAAGAGTCCAGTGAACAACTTCGCAGGACTCTACCAGCTTCGGGGACTAATGTCGGGGGGTTACCCCCGAGTAGGGGTAAAGCAAGTACTAAAGGCAAGATCAAAGGAGAGTTTTGGCTGAGTAGCTGGCTACCCGGTACTCGCTACACGGTCGACTGCTATCCGGCCGTACCTGCTAATGGCCACAAGGAAGAATCAAGGAAGTTACATTCTTCCGAGTAGAGGAAGTGGTCCGAGTAGAGGAAGTGAGTTCCTACTCGGGCCAGAAGTCAAAGGAGCCGTTCTGACACAGGATCCCGCGTATCCTGGGTCCATACTGGCGCACTGTTCATCTACAGAGCGCCTGCTTATCCGCGCCAGGGTGTCAGCAGGGCGGCGCAGGTTAGGGGGCCTACCCTGTGGCCGTGACAGTGATAACAGATCATGGACTTGGTTTTGCACAACGACTTTGCACACAAGACAAACTAGGAAGCCAAAGCTGTCAACAAGAAGCTGGAAGAACGCAGTGTGCACACTATGTCGACACCCGTCTGTACTTTCCATCTTGGATGTAGTCGGCTGGGCACCAGTATATAAGGTGCCCTGCCTCCTCCTGTGCGGGGGTCGCTTCGTTCGCTATTCCGCATCACGTAGAGAGAAGAGTGGCTACTCAGCTGTAGGCCAAATTGTACTATGGCTACTCGGCAGAACACACATATAGAGAGAGAAAGGCAGGAGTAGGGGTTTTACCTCCACACGAGGGCCCTGAACCTGGGTAGATCTTGTTGTTTGCAGTGCTTGATTCATCATACACGCGGCTACTCGCTGCGTGATCCCTCCCCGAGCACCTCCAGCGTCCATCGACCCCAGATCTTTAGCCATCCTATGGCATCTGCCGTGATACCACCACGACACTTAGAGTTATGATTTGCTTCTTCTAATGTTTCTTTTGCAAGAAATCTTCTTTGGTACATACGAGAGGTTCTCGAGATTTTGTAATGAATGTTTGTATCATATAGTTTTGTTTGGAGCTGCTATATTTCTGTTGTACCACTCTAAGGGATGTAATATTCACGGATAAGTCCTTATGTGAGTATTATGTCAACGACTTGTGCACTACACATGTAGTGGTGTGCTGGGTCATCGGAATAAGCATGCATACTGGTGCTCTCTTATTGGCTAGGCCCCTTCTAATTTATGGGTTATTACAATCATCTAAAAATAAGATAATGTTTGGAGTTCAATAAGCTCTTTGCAAAAGAATAGTTCCTGATGGTGAAGTGCCTAAATAGTGCAATCTCTTGCATCAAGAATCATCCTACAAGAGAACCTTATTTCTTTAGCTTTCCCTTATGTTGCTAGCTCTATACAAGTGCTTGAAATAGGCATTTCTTTAAAGTGAAACGGTTTTTGAGTTTCAAAAGGTGATACCAAGTATACATGGAACAACACAAATAGCAAATAAATAATAGTTTAGAGAAGAAAAGACGATAGAGTATGCCTTGGTTTCCGAGAAGAGGAATCTGGTATAAAAGGCGGAGCAAGGCGGGTTTTTTTGACTGGTAAGCTCATAAGTGAGCGTCAGTATTGGATTTTTGATAGATAGAAATGAAAATAAGTAAGGTAAAAAGGTCATTCACCCGAATATGCATTACTTTGGTAGTAAAGGAATATGTGTGAGAGTACTATTTCAAAAAAGACTAGTATATGGTAGTTCTTGGCAAGGACGTACTGCCGGTATAAGAGATAAGCAATGTAGTTGGGAGTAATGCCAGCAAAAAAAAGTACCCACACCTTCTTAGTCTCCTTATAGAGGAAGATATTTTTATTAAAAAAAGACATACATTTCTAGTTTTCCAGAATGAGCTACTACTACCTACGTAGCAGTCACCTATTCCTCATCGATTCCATTTCTAGTGCAATATGTGACTTCAAGTCTCAAATCTCCCTACTCGAAATCCCGGTTTGTAATCCCTCTTTTTCGCCCTGTCTTAGCATCTCCTCATGCGCCTCCATATACTCCCTCCGTCTTAAATTAATTGTCTCGGAGTTGGACAAAAGTGGATGTATCTAGACATATTTTAGTGCTAGATACATCAATTTTTGTCTAACTTTAAGACAATTATTTTGAGACGAAGGGAGTAAATTCCCATTTCATCTACATGTTTTTCCGAGCAGATTCGATCATAGTCCCATAAGCAGTAGAGACCACGAGTGAGCCTATTTCATGATCGGCTAGTAGCTCCTCATTTTTCTTTTTTGCAACTAAAGGTATACTGGTTGCAATAGATCCAGTTGATGGTGGAACATAAGAACACCTGAATTCACGCAGCCCTTCTCACTTCTGGTTCATCAAGATAGGCTGGATAGTGGAACGTCTCCATTTCTTCCATTCGTTGTCCATAAAACTACAACTTTCAAGCCTACGTACGCACGAGCACACTTCAGTTTTCTATGCTAGGTCAATGTATGAAAAGGACCAAATATCATAGATTGTTCATGTCCTGAAAAATAACTGGTCAAGGTGATAGATAGATTTTGTCTTTTAGAAAAGATAACAAAAGAGAAGCGGGAAGGGTCACAAAGAGCTTATTTTGGGCTATGTTCCCGAGACATACTCTTCTAGATAGAGAGGTTTCAGCCTAGATTTCAAACAATGTCTGCAGAAAACATCTATCTAAATTGTCACACTTCCCCATTTTCTTGGTCCTTTTTCTTGCACCAGGCTGGCTTACCTAGGAAACAAGTACGAAATAGGATATGCTTTCAAACTGGCTTGTGTAAGGCACTTTCAAATGCGTGATCCCAACTCCCGACTAAATAAACTTCTTTCTTTACTCTCGTTCACATTTACGGTAGAGTCATTCTTTCTATATAGCAACTGCTTTACAACCTACTATACCTAGAGCCTCATTTGAGTGTATGGAGCATATAGGAACGATGGGAGAGAACAATGAATGTCACTAGGCTTTCTATGAAGGCGAACCATAAATAGGTGAGATTGAGCCAGTTTAAACATATTAAGGCAGATTAGAGCGATAACTTCTAGTTGATGAAAGGGTCTATCTAAAACTGCAACCTCGTAGAGAAATCACGGTGTCAGAAAAAAAGTCATCACAAACTGAGCAATGCTATGGCCATTTTAAATTGTAGAAAAGATTGGAAATTTGGCCTATAGATGGAAATTGCAAGTGAGATCAATGGTACATGCAGTTTTCCATGTGAATCAATTAAAGAAGAAAGAAGAGTGCTAAGTTGTGGTGATCACTCCAGGAATTACCTCTTACGAGACCAGAAGACGAGTTTCAAGCTGAGCCAGTGGAAATTTTGGAAAGGAAGATGAAAAAAAGGGAGAGGCATGTACAATTTTTATTAAGGCACACTTATAGGAATCTAAAGCAACCTAGGAGGATTATTATGAAACAGAGAAGCGTTACCCAGAGTTCAGGGCTCATCAAGCGCCTTGAGATCAAGTCGTTTCTTAAGATACACAAGCCATATGTTCGGTCATTCATTGCAATATTCGAATATGTGGTATATATGTTAGCATACTTGTAGATCCTGGTTCCACTCACTCTTTTGTATCCCGGATATCATTACCTAAGAACATCAGGGTTCGTCACTCCATGTAAGTCTTTTAATAGCTACTCTAGTGGAATATTCCTTGCTTACAAAGCTAGTATTAAAGGATTGTGTATACGAGAGCGGATCAGGAATTCAAGGTGGATCTAATAGTTTTATACTTGATATATTTTGATGCTGGTATGGATTGGTTGCCTGCATACCATACTCATGTGGATTGTTTTAGAAAGATGGTGAGTGGAATTGTCGGAATAATATTGTTTTAATTTTTTCAACATGGTTAACTTTTTTCGGTTAATCAACAAGGTTGTTTATTGGATCCACATGTGACCCTATATCCTACCCTAAGACCAATGGGAACTTAAGGATGCATGTGATCAGGGGATGACCGTCGTTCAGGATATGTTCAGCCAGGATGAATGGTTACGTACTAAAAGATAAATGTTTAGAGCTTTTATTTTTGGCTAGTTGATTTTGATGTTCATCATTTGTGATCATTGATATGAAAACTTAGGTATACTTTCTACGTTGCTTTTGAAACAACTATGCAACAAATGAGGCTATGTGCATCATTTCGATGTTAATGTCGGGGCTCAATGTCGAGACATCGTAGTAGAATTCATAGACGGGGGTGCCATGAGACTACGGGTAGAGACGTGGGGGGACGTGGTTGAGTTAAGGACAAAGACACAGGGTTTACCCAGGTTCGTTACGTCGCAGTAATGCGGCGTTCCTACTCCTGCAATCTCACTAATCAGGACTAAAGCCTGTGTATACAAAGTACAATGTGAGGTTAGGTTAGCTATTCGTCGAGGATCAACCTCTCGGCGAGTTAGCTGGTAGCTTCTTGTCTATCTATCATATCTCCCGCCCGGCTTTATATAATAACCGGGTTAGGGCATACAGAGTAGGAAACCTAGAAGACTACGACAACTATTAACTTGGAAAGTAAGGAATCCGCCCTCTACACCAAGCCAGATCACGTGGGCCTTGATCCGGGTTCTTCTAGAATCCGGCTTCTGTGCGTCAACTTACTGGGCCGCCCAATGGACCGTAGCCCACTACCATTTGGGCCACCCGGGTAATCCGGCACTTTAGACTACCATCTAATATACCCCTATTCGGTATATATCCGACAGTAGCCCCCAAGAAGGATTAAGACTTCAATTCGCCGTCTTTCGCCAAATGTCATCTTTCCGAGAAATATCGGCATGCAGTCTTGATTCTTCTTTTTCTCCTTAAAGGATGTCGTAACGCAAAACTCGGAATCCTAGAAATCCGGCTTTTTTCACACGATCCTTCATGGAGAAGGAACTTCCTACATCATCGCTTTAATCATGCTGACGTAAGGGACGTTTGGGTTTCAGGCGGGAAACCCAGAAACATATCGCTGACATATTCTCGCGGGAAACAAGGAGATAGCAATAATCACCTGTCGTTTCATTTCCCGGATTTTTCGGCGAGTGACACGCGTTGGACATCCAACGGTCAAAAGAGCCGTTAGCACGCATCGTGGCGAGTTTCCGGCTATAAATAGTCGTCTTCGTCCTCTGTGAAAACCTTCCGCTTCTCACTTCGCACGCCATTCCAGCGCCCAAGCTCACAGCAGAGAAATTCCCGAGCGCAAACAGCGTCCAAGACCTCACCGGAGTTGACCTAGCGCCACCACTCGATGGCCTCACCGTCGTCTTCACCAGCCCGCACCGTCGCCAAGGAGATTGACGAGATAATCAACACAATGGATCCGCAACTGGATTCCCCAGTGCACACCTCCGGGGGCGAGCCGGCGAAAACCACGGGCACCGCGGCGGGCGAAGGAAACCTTTCCGCCGCCGCAGATCTTGCGGAATCCTCCTCCGCGCTTACTCCGTCGTTTGCTCCCGAAACGGTGGAGGAAAAGATCTCGCTCGTTGGCGACGAGCTCGCGGCCGCGGAGGCCGCTGCTTCCGCCGCCGCCGGAGCCGAAGAAGAGGCGGAATCTGTCGGCAATTGGAGTCCGAGTAACATTCTGCCATCCCTCCTTCCGACAATGGAGAAGGAGGGGCTTTTGGTTAAAGACAAATGGCAGAGCCCGGAAGACGAAACCGAACCCAAGCCCAAAGACGGAGAATGCGTCCTCCTTACCTCTTATATTGCGAGAGGTATGGGTTTTCCACCTTCCGCCTTTTTCTTGGAAGTCCTTAACCATTACGGCATTCAGCCACATAATCTTCCACCAAACTCCATTCTCTACCTAGCCGGCTTCCAGGCCCTTTTCGAAGGGTACTTAGGAATAGCTCCCAGACTAGATTTTTGGCAATATTGCTTTGGAGTGAAGCGTAACCCTACAGAGGGCATCCTTTCGGTCTGTGGGACTATATCTTTCACTCTTTGGAGATTCAGGTAAGATTGGTACCCAAAGATAAAAACATCGGAATCCGTCAAGTTTTGGACGGGTTCTTTCTTTTACCATCATGACATCCCGTTTCACGGAAAAGAAAACGGGGTTCCTCCATTCGTCAACTCCGTCGCCGTTCCTCGGGAGAGTTGGGCAGCCGAAGCGGTGCAAACTTTGCCGGAAGACCTGATCAAGATAAAATGACGTATCGCAAAACTTACTTCTTCTCGGCCTCCTCTAACTGGAACAGACACTATTTTGTGCTGGTTTGGACTCCGTATTCAACCTCTCTCTTTTCGTTCCCGACTCCTTTGTGAGTATGAAGGGCCAGAAGATAGCATGAGAGGGACGGAAAAATCTTACTCCAAAAGAGATTTCAAGAAACGAGTCAATCAACTGGTTGCTACTCGCGACCGATACACAGAAAGTTTGGAAATATATCACGAGGAAAACCCAGTCCCTAAGGTATTTTTATTTTCCTTGCTTTTGGGTTTTCCCTCGGATTGTCTCTCTTCCCTGACTTAATCGAATCTTTTTCCATTCATAGTTCGACGAACTTAAAGGAACTGACCTTGCATCCGATGCCGAGCTTGACGAATTACATGCCATCTTTTATGGCGGCCGGAAGCGCAAGAGGCAAGTGACCTTTGAAGAAGTGATAAATCTTGACGGAATTCCCATCGCCGTATCCGGGTATTTTACTGGAGCTTTTAACTTATCATTCCCTTCCGGTTATTTGAGATATTTACTTCTCGAATGTTTCCCTTTCAGCCTTGATCCAGTTCCTCTAAAGACAAAGAAATTGAAGAAACATAAGGCTGCTGCTAGCAAAGGAGAACCATCTTCCGCTGCAGTTTCTCCCCCTTTAGCTGTATTTAGCAGGGAAGAGAAAACCACAAACCCGGGCACACAATTTCAGCAATCCAGCCAGCCTATTGCATCTAACATTGATGTGAGGGAAAGGGCGGGACCAGAAATGGGTAGAAACCTTTGAGCCTCTGGGGAGGACGAACCTATTCCCACTTTTAACATAAATTTACAGGTAAAGGAAGAACCGTTCGATGAACTCGGATATATTCGTCCAGAAGCTAGAAAATTCTTCGCTCCTGCCCCTCTAATCCGTCCTTGGACACAAGGCGGGCTAATTGTCCGAAATGACTTCGTATTTTCACCTCGTCGGGTCGTGCAAGACGGCCTTCATCACGTTGGAATCCTTTTCTCTGAATATGTAAAGGAATTCAATGAAACCTTGTCAAACTTGCGGGAAATGAGCCAGGTAATATATCTAGCCCCCAAGCAATAAGTCGAAAGCATGCTATCCACTTAATGCTTCTCTTCACGCTTGTTCTAACTTAAGCGTGTTGCTTTCATTTCCGTGTTTCAGCATACCGCTGATACAATAAACTTGGAAGTTTTTAACAAACTTAACATAAAAAATGAGGAGGTGAAAACCCTTTTATCTATTATTGATGTTAAGGAAACAGAGCTGGCATCATCTCAGCTACAGTTGTCGGAAACAACAGGTATGCTTTATTCTCTGAAGTTTCTTATCCAGATTTTTGTCTAAGTACTTTCTCGAGTTTTTCTAAACTTGGAATTTTCTTCCTTGCTTTCCAGCTGCTTTGGCTAAGGCCAAGGAAATAGCTGAAGATGTCGGCAATGCCGCAAGTCTCCGACAAGAGAATTTGGACCTTCATAAGGAGCTTATGAAAAGGTTCAAAAGGATCTGGAGGCCAGCAATCTGGCCCTTGGAATTGCTCAATCCAAGGCCTCCCAGCAGGCGGTCAAGGACAAGGCCACTATCCAAGACTTGGAGAATGCCTTAACCCTGCGCCTTGAGGAAGGCTCCGAAATGGACAAGATTCTCGGTAAGTTGTTAACATTTACCGGTTTTTTCTATGTCTCGATTTATTTCTCTGCTTTTTCTCTAACCTTTTGGCTGTTTGTCTGAAAAAACAGGAGATAGCCCAGATCTCACTCGGATTGAGAAAATCCGAGCTTTTGGGAAGGTGTGGACTACGATCAGAGCTGCAGGTATGCAGTTGGTCAACAAGTTCCTTCCCTCAAGAACTGGGGAATTCTCGGAAGTCGGCAAACTTCCGGAAGCTATCTTGGAGGTGGCGGAGTCCAAGGAGTCCACCTTGCGCTCCGCAGCACGGGGCGGTGCACGCATGGCCTTAGGTCTTATGCGAATGCATTACCCTAGTGTCAAATCTTGGCGCGTGGCGTCCGGTATCCCCCTTGGCTACTCGGAGACCCAGCGGACCACCATCTTCGACGAAGTCAAGGGTCACGCCACCAGGATCGCCTCCATGGTGAACATCTCCATCACGTACCCAGAAGAAGAAGTTCCCGAAGCCCCCGAGAACGATAGCAGCGAAAAGGACTCCGATGCCTGAAGGACTTCTTAACCTGGATGATGGAAGTAGAAAATACAAGCATTACTGCACTTTACAATGTAAACTTATATTGTAATGCTTCTATTCTTTTGTATAAACAAGTACTCCTCCTTTTGCAGTTTAATTATGAAATTCTTTGCAAGTTTTCCGGGTTTGATATTCCTTTATCTTCTAAGTTCTCTGGCTTATGTGTTTTAACTGTCCTTAGTGTTTGAAATGGCTCAATATTACTATGAATCGTCATGCCGAGTTACTGGGTAAAACCAATCAGTTCAAACTCGGAAACATGGTTCATACTAAGGGCATTTTTACTAACTAGCTCCAGTGACCCAACACACAAACAATCAGATAATGCTTGTAAGGAATTTTTTAAATGAAACTTGGGCACGCAGGCACAACCCGAGTTTCCTTTAGCCTTTAGTAGGCTGAAAATCATTCAGTTTTTAAACGCCGAGCACGCAGACACAATTCGGGTTAACATTGAGTATTTTCTAAGATCATTGGGAAATAGATAAGGTGGAATCATGTTTTGCACTATAATGAACTTGTAAAAAACATGGATATAAGAATTCCGACAACTTTATTTCATGATCTCAAAGATGTTTACATAGAAATTGAACTAAGTATAGAAGGGACGTAACTGCTGGATACTCCATGGGCCTGCTTGTCTCTCCTAGTTCATCATCTATTTTTCTCTTTCTTTTGCGATTCGGATTCTCGGGATCATCTTCCGTATCGTGAATGTCAACAAGATAATATGATCCATTCTTCATGGCTTTACTGATGACAAATGGTCCTTCCCATACTGGGGCCAATTTGTGCTTTCTTTGCTGCACCAATCTTAGCACTAGGTCACCTTCTTTAAAAGAACGATGCCTGATTTTCCGACTATGATAACGTCGTAAACCTTGCTGGTAGATGGCGGATCTTTGAAGCACAAGTTCTCGTTCCTCTTCTATGAGATCGACGGCATCCTGTCGTGCTTTTTCGGCATCCGAGTCGTCGAAATCCTGCACTCTTGGGCTATCATGGATCATGTCCATTGGAAGGATTGCTTCCGCACCATAAACTAGGAAAAACGGGGTTTGCCCAGTTGACCTGTTTGGTGTTGTTCGAATACTCCAAAGCACAGAAGGTAGCTCTTCTACCCATGCTCCAGCTGCTCTATGAAGAGGAGATTCGAGTCTTGGACGTATTCCTTGCAGGATTGAGCTATTCATTCTTTCAACCTGTCCATTGGATTGCGGGTGTGCCACAGATGCGAGATCTAGGAGAATTCCCGTTTGTCGGCAATATTTTGCCAACTCTCCAATGGAGAAATTTGTCCCGTTGTCCGTTATTATGCTGTGTGGAACGCTGTATCTCATGACTATGTCAATGATGAAATTTCTGGCAGTTACACCATCAAGCTTTTTGATGGGTTTAGCCTCCACCCACTTGGTATATTTGTCCACAGCTACAAGTAGATGTGTGAGTCCACCTCGTGCAGTTTTGAATGGTCCCATCATATCTAGCCCCTAGACCGCAAAGGGCCATGTAATGGGGATAGTTTTGAGTGCTTGGGCTGGCATATTAGTCTGCTTGGCATAATACTGACACTCTGCACATGTATTTACTATGTACTCAGCATCTGTCTTGGCTGTTAGCCAGAAAAACCCGGCTCGGAATGATTTTTTAACTATGCTTTTTGATTGAGCATGATGTCCGAAATCTCCGGCATGGATTTCTTGCAGGATTTCTCGTCCTTCTTCTGGTGAAATACATCGCAGAAAAATTCCGGAAGTACTGTGTTTATACAGGCAATTATTAATTACCGTATATCCTTTGCATCGACGCTGAATTTGTCTTTGCAAGACTTCGTCTGCTCCCTCCGGGTACTTCTGATCAACTAAGAAGTTTAAATATGGAATTGTCCAATCCGGGTTAACGAGCATAACTTCAATGGACTCGGAAGCCAGAGGATAATCAATATCTCCACCTTTTATGGATGGCTCGTACAAATGTTGGACGAATACACCAGGTGGTAGGATTTTTACCCTTTCTGATCCCATGCGGGCTAATGCATCCACGTTCCAATTTTCCTCCCTTTTAACATGGAGTACTTCGAATCCGAAGAAACAAATGGCGAACTCGTCAACTGTTCTCCGGTATTCGGCCATTATAGGGCTCTTTGCGTCCCAAGTTTGGTTGAGCTGATGCTATACCAAATCTGAGTCGCCGTAGCACAAGATTTGCTTGACGCCTATTTCTTTTGCAATATGCAAGACATGATGCAGAGCTTCGTATTCTGCCACATTGTTGCTGGCATTGAAGTGTATTTGTAATACATACTCCATTGTGTCTCCTTTAGGAGATTTTAAAACTACAGCAGCTCCAGCGCCCTCCTTCATCTTGGATCCGTCAAAGTGCATGATCCAGTACTCGGACTCCGGCATTGGTGTTTTCTCCATTGCTTCCGTCCAGTCGGCGACAAAATCTGCCAAAACCTGGGATTTTATTGCCGTCCTGGGCTGATACTTAATGTCAAAGGCTGCTAGCTCGATGCCCCATTTGGCTACTCGGCCAGTTGCCTCCGCATTGTTTATTATATCCCCTAGTGGTGCTTTGCATACAACTGTTATGGAATGTCCTTGGAAGTAACGGCGAAGTTTTCTAGATGCGAAAAATACGCCATATGCCAGTTTTTGATAGTGTGGGTACATTTGTTTGGACTCGGAAAAAACTTCACTTATATAATATACCGGATGCTGGTCTGGTATGCTCTGTTCGTCTTTCTTCCGTTCCACAACAATTACTGCACTAATAACTCGATTTATAGCCGTAAGGTACAATAACATAGGTTCTTCGTCTTTTGGGGATGCCAAAATCGGAGCTTTCATCAAAGTTTTCTTCAACTGGGTTAATGCTGCATCTGCCTCTTCTATCCACTCAAATTTGTCGGATTTTTATAACAACTTGTAGAGTGGTAAGGCTTTATCCCCCAGCCGACTAATAAATCTGCTGACGGCTGCAGCGGAACCCGGCAATCTTTGGACATCTTTTACACACGTAGGCTTGGAGATGTTTAAGATTGCTTTGATCTTTTCTGGGTTTACTTCTATTCCTCTATGAGAAACAATGAAACCCAGAAGTTTTCCTGAGCGAACCCCGAATACGCACTTTGATGGGTTTAACTTCATCTTGTAAGTGCGCAAATTTTCGAAGGTTTCTCGCAAATCCTCGAGGAGCGTATCTTTTTCCTTGGTTACGACAGCAATGTCGTCCACGTAAACATGGACATTTTTGCCAATCTGACTATGCAACGCTGGTAGGTGGCACCTGCGTTCTTCAGGCCAAATGGCATGGTTATGTAATAATACGTCCCATAAGGTGTTATAAAATAAGTCTTAATTTGATCTTCCTTTTTTCATGCGTATTTGATGGTACCCGGAATATGCATCCAAAAAGCATAAAAGCTCAGAGCCTGCAGTGGCATCTATTATTTGATCGATTCGCGGTAACGCGAACCTATCTTTTGGACACACAATTTTTTCAAGCCGGTGTAATCTATACACATCCTAAGGGCAGTAGTATCTTTCTTCGGTACTAATACCGGATTTGCAGACCATTCAGTGTGTATAACTTCCTGTATGAAATATGCTGCTAAAAGCCGGATAATTTCCTTGCCAATAGCCTTCCGTCAAATCGACGGAGACCTTGTTTGACGGGTTTGGAGCCTGGAATCAGCTTAAGTTGATGCTCAGCAAGTTCCCTGGGTACGCCTGGCATGTCAGCTGGACACCAGGCGAAAATATCCCAGTTCTCACGGAGGAACTTGATGAGCTCGCCTTCCTATTTGTCGGTCATCCCAGTTCCCACTACGACAAATTTTGTCGGATCTTTGGGATCTAGGATTACCTATCTTGTGTTCTCTGAGGCCTTGAAGCTATCTGCTGGCTTCTGGGTTTCTTTTCCTGCCGGCATTTCTGTCGGCGATACCTTTTTGGTCAGCTCCTTCAACTCTTCCTTTGCTATGATTTTCTTAGCAAAAAGGCCGTTTTCTTTTTCCAGCTTGTTTGCCAGTTTGAAATCGCCAGATATGGTGATTACTCCTCCTTTTGGCCCTGGCATCTTTAGCTTGTTATAGATATAACATGATCTTGCCGTGAATTTGGCGAAAGCTGGACGTCCGAGTATTGCGTGATACACGTTTTCGAACGGCACCACTTCGAAGGATACTTTTTCCTGACGAAAGTGATCTTTTTCTCCGAAAGTGACGTCTAGGGAAATTTCTCCTAGGGATCGTGCTTGTCTGCCAGGAACAATGTCGTGAAAGCGTATGTTGCTGTGATTGAGCTGGGTCTCAGAGATTTTCAGATGCCTCAGCGTATCCAGATACATTATGTTAATGCTGGATCCTCCATCCATCAGCACTCTTTTCAGACTAGTGTTCTGGACAATAGGGCTTACAACAAAAGCTTGGGTGCCGGGTTCAGGGATGTTCCCGGGATGATCAGACTGATCCCAGGTGATTGGTGTGTTTGAATACTTCAAGAATTTCGGGGTTGCCGGAACAACCGCGTTTATTTCTCGAAGCGTTCTTTTTGCGACCTTTGCAGATGGAGTTGCCAGGAAAGTGATAGCACACTCTCCATCAACTCTTGGAAACTTGGGCTCGTCTTTTCGCTGATTTTCCTGGATTTTTTCGTCAGTGTCCGATTCACTATCTTCTTTCTCAGCTTCTGGTTTTTGCTTGGAAAACTTCCTTTTGGAATTCTTTCCCTTGTTTCCGGATCCTGCGCTGCCTTTCATATGCTTGTTCAGCCGGCATTGAGCATTAGTGTGGGTGGGTTTCCCGAATTGCGAATGGTGGACGCAGGATTCCGACTTAATCTTTTCCCATTCTTCCTTGGTGTAATTGATTGGTTCTAGACTGCGTCCTTTCCACATATTCCCTTTTTCACTTCCAAAGGCTATATTAACTTCTTTGGGTTTTTGTGTTGCGTCTAGAGTTCCTTTTTTCTCAGGGCGAGAATTCTTTTTGGCCTATATCAGTGTATCGATATTGCCTTCTCTAGCTCTGATGTCGTCTTCGGCTGCAGCGTGCTCATTGGCGGTTGTAAGCATAGATCTGAGATCTTTGTGTTGTTTGGAATCAACCATGAACGGTACAAGTACGGGTTTTGGGCCATTGACGAAAGCATGCATTGCTTGTACGTCAGTTACTCCAGAACAGCTATTCTTCATTGCCGTCCATCTTGAGATGAAATCCACGTATGGTTCGTCCTCAAACAGGGTGCAACGGTTTAGCTGGTTGATGCTATTCGGGCGTTTATAAGTTCCCCGTAAATGTTGAGTAAATACTCGAGCCATATCGTCCCAGCTATCGACAGTTCTGGAAGGTAATCCATTGATCCAATCTCTGGCTCCATCCAGTAACATTAGGGGAAGAAACTTTACAGCTTCCAGGTCTGTCCCATTGTTAATCTGGACGGCTGTATAGAAGTCTGAGAGCCAGGTATCCGGGTTTGTACTACCGGTGTATTTTTGGTACGTTGGACCAACTTTGGCAAAGCCAGAATGCAGGGTTATCCTTCGGATCCTATCTGTAAAGCATTTAGGTCCAAAGTATAGATCATCTCTTTCCGCCCTATCCATGTGTGCGGAGTATCTGCCGGCTGAATGGACAGAAGGGGATCTACTCCTTTCTTTTCCATTGTTACGCGGACGCGCTTTTCCGGGATCGTCTCTATTTCTTCCGAGATCACGCCCCTTTGGACGAGGTGGAGTTCTACTCCTGTGTCTTTCCTTATCCTTGGGGGGTGTCCGAGATCTCTCACGTCTGTGAGGTAAATCCTTTCTTCCAGCTTTTTCAGCTGGGTGTCTCAGAGGCGGCATTGCTTTGCCGTCATTCCTGTGTTTTTCTTTCCGATCGTGGGGGTTAAGTCCACCTTTCGGGAGATGGGACCGGTTCTAGACGCTTCATCCTTGTTATCGGGATTTTTCTTGTCTTTTCTCGGATCCGTTTTCCTCTCTTTTGAGTTGTTTGAATCTCCAGGTTCTTCCGGTCCAGGTGCTCCAGCGGCGCAAGTAGCTGTTTTGCATATGGCAGAGTCGTCGTGCAACCTCCCTGATCGCTCTTTCCCCCGCTGTTGTTGTTGCAATGCTTTTCCTAGGAAAGCATACACCCCTTGAAGTTTCTCACCGTTGGAGTACATGTCATTGTTGAGGATGGCGAACGTTGCTTCCGCGTTTTCTGCTGTGGTTTTGTATATTGGTTCGCCTCTGGCATCTTTGCCGTTTACCTGCTTTTGCCAAGATGGGTTGTGAAACCTTTCTTTTGGCGGCAGTACTTCCGGTCTTACGATTCCGGGTAACCTTGTAGGTTTAATGGCAGATCTATTCTTTTTCTCGTACTTCTCGATTTCTTCCTTCATGAGCTTGATGTCATCCTGGGTTTTTTGGAGGTGTTCCCGAGATCTGAGTAGATGTTGCTGTTGCCTTTGGAGAGCTCGTCTCCTGGCTTCTAGAACTTCAGGGGGTTCGTGCAATCCCACTGGTGTTTGTAACAGCTCATGTTCTTCTTGTTCTGTCATTGGCAGAACAAGGATTTCTTTGGTTTTCTTCTTCGTGGGCTTTATTCCGGTTGCATCTCCTACTTCCGGGCTTTCATCGGCTGGATCAGCCGATTTCTTCTTCCGGAGTTTGTACTGGAGCTTTTTAGCGGCCTTGTGCTTTTTCTTGGAAGAGGGAGGTTTTTTTGGCAGGTTCGTCCTCTGTCAATTCTTTGACATTGGGGAATATTGGAGAAGTTTCTCCGTCTTCTCTCTCTTCCTCTGGCGGAGGAGTTTTAGGACTTCCCTGAGTGCTGGCATCCGTGTTTTCAGCCGGTTTTGCCATTAGTACTTCGTGGAATCCCTCTTGAAGAGATTTAGCCTTTCTTTCGAAGGTGTCCTCGTCTTCGTCTTCGGAATCAAAGTCATCTGATCCGGTTTCTGACTCTAGTCTCGCCTTAATGGCGGCTAAAACAGAGTCAGCTTCCGAGTTCATCCCTACATTACCGGATGTCGGATCTTCCACCTCTGTAGTGGGTTTCCTGTTTTCTGCCTTTTGCACGGGATTGCTCTCATCCGTGTTTTCGGCGACCTCGGATTGCACCATACCGATAAAGTGTGAATCACTTTTTTGTCGGCGATCTGAGCAAAACCCGGTATCATAGTCATCTTCGACTGGGTATAGGGCTGGTGGGAAAAATTTGCTTCCACCGCAAAACCCCATGGCCTCTACAGTTAGTCCGATAAAGATATTTGCAGATCCAATCGGTGACACGCAGGCACTTACCAGATGATTTTGCGCCGGTATGTAAGATCCTTTGTCGAGGAAGCGTCCAACATCATCGTCGAACTCCAGGCTTCCGACAGTTATGGAACTGCCGATTCTGCCGAGTATCCCAGATCGAAACTTAACGCCTGACGTCGCTGGCCCCACGGTGGGCGCCAACTGTCGAGACATCGTAGTAGAATTCATAGACGGGGGTGCCATGAGACTACGGGTAGAGACGTGGGGGGACGTGGTTGAGTTAAGGACAAAGACACAGGGTTTACCCAGGTTTGGTACGTCGCAGTAATGCGGCGTTCCTACTCCTGCAATCTCACTAATCAGGACTAAAGCCTGTGTATACAAAGTACAATGTGAGGTTAGGTTAGCTATTCGTCGAGGATCAACCTCTCGGCGAGTTAGCTGGTAGCTTCTTGTCTATCTATCATATCTCCCGTCCGGCTTTATATAATAACTGGGTTAGGGCATACAGAGTAGGAAACATAAAAGACTACGGCAACTATTAACTTGGAAAGTAAGGAATCCGCCCTCTACACCAAGCCAGATCACGTGGGCCGTGATCCGGGTTCTTCTAGAATCCGGCTTTTGTGCGTCAGCTTACTAGGCCGCCCAATGGACCGTAGCCCACTACCATTTGGGCCACCCGGGTAATACGGCACTTTAGACTACCATCTGATATACCCCTATTCGGTATATATCCGACACTCAAGCTCCCTTTTCGGGGAAAACAAATTCCGACATGGAGGGGTTGCACCTTGCACGCCCCACTCATTGACCAGGGTTCATTTGGCTTCTGGCACCCGGCGGCAATGCGTGCTCGCTTGCGCCCGGCTGGCCAGGTCTTCAGGTGGGGTTTTTTTTAGATAAAAGGAAATTTTATTGTCCGAGTTTTATTTAACAAAGCCTCACGTTCAGGAGACGATATTCGAACTAATGCGGGATACAGCTTCGCCAAATAAAGACAACACATGCTGCGGCATACAAATAGAAAAACATGTGTTGCGGCATACAACTTAGTCAACCTAGACAAGGAACTACCACACAGGGGCGAAGCCCAAAATAAAAACACTAGGCGCGAGGAAGGCAGACGGAGTGGATTTTCTTCAGTTCGATAATCATCCAACGCGGTCACTCCTTGTACTTACTTTTTAGCGCGGGGTCTAGAGCTGCAGGAAAATCAAGGTTTTAAAGACAACATAGGCAGGGTGACGAATAGTTTTCCGCTCAATAGCTAGTTTATTCCTATTATTCGGTAGTGCCCAGGATTGGGCCAAGAACAAGACTCAAGACAGTCTACATGTTTGCCCGGACAAATTCGATATGAAGGAATGGAACTGCGCAAAGAAACTTGGGCTCCAGCCCCTCCCTATGTCCTCTGAGAGTAAAGTATGGGCACCTAGAGGAGGTGAATAGGTGCTACGACCCGTTTTAATTTTTCTTGTAATTAAGGCTTGACACAAAGGTAAATTCTCTAGATAATGCGACTACGGTGAATTTACCTATATGACAAGGATAACAATAATCACAATGCAAGTAGAAGTAAGGGGAGTGAGGGAATGAGTTAACCAAAGTGAAGCAAACGGAGACACGATTTAATCACGAGTTCCTCCTTGTTAAGGTTGTACGTCTCGTTGGAGGGGTGTGAGCTCGCCATGAAGGCCTACTCAACGCCACAAAGGCCTCACCCTATTCTCCGATGAACCCCACCACAAAGGCCTACACTGGTAGAAAATAGGCCTTCGGTACGCCCCCATTAGTCCCCAAAATAATGGACCCGCGACCATAGGGGTCTTTAGTCACGGTTCGGGACGAGACCCGCGACCAATAGTCTGGGCCCAGCGCGCTCGGCCCACAGCTGGCGGAGGGGAGGGGCTTTAGTCCCGGTTTGCCAGACCAACGGGGACTAATAGGTCCTCGGGCTGGCCCCACGGCCTTTAGCCGCGATTGTCCAGGTGAACCGGGACTAAAGGCCCATCCCTATATATAGGACTCAGCTCGCTGCACTTGGCCACATTTGCTCACAATATTCACAAGGGGGTGGTGGGTATGCTTTTGGTTCCTACTATGCACACAAGGTGTTCGATGAAATGCCCCATAGCATGAAACACACTTGAGCGTTTTCATTTATTTTACCTCCGTGATCGCGGTTAGCAACTTGAACCTTTCATGATTTTGTATTATTTCCAGCTAGCTAGTTAGTTTAACAGATGCATGATGGTTAATTATATACTTTATATAATAATAATGCAGATGAATCGGCAATGGATGTACGGTAACCGACTCTCCGGTGAGTTCACTACGGGTTTGAAAGATTTCCTCGTAGTGGCAAATGCGAACAAGCAACGAGGTTTTATTATGTGTCCATGTGCTGAATGTAAGAATGAGAAGGGTCACTCCTCCTCAAGAGTCGTTCACATGCACCTGCTTCGGCACGGTTTCATGCCAAGCTATAATTGTTGGACCAAGCATGGAGAAAGAGGGGTTAGAATGGAAGAAGATGAAGAAGAGGATGATATCGATTTCAACTATCATGACCTTTTCGGTGATACTTTCATGGAGGATGATGCTGAAGGTGGGGAAGGGTTTGGTGAAGGTGAAGAAGAGGCACATGATGAGCCCGCTGATGATCTTGGTCGGACCATTGCTGATGCACGGAGACGCTGCGAAACTTACAAGGAGAGGGAGAATTTGGATCGCATGTTAGAGGATCACACGAAGTCACTGTACCCAGGATGCGACAATAGTCTGAAAAAGCTGGGCTGCACACTGGATTTGCTGAAATGGAAGGCACGGGAAGGTGTAGCTGACTCATCATTTGAAAATTTGCTGAAAATGTTGAAGAATATGTTTCCGAAGAATAACGAGTTGCCCACCAGTACGTACGAAGCAAAGAAGGTTGTGTGCCCTCTAGGTTTAGAGATTCTGAAGATACATGCATGCATTAACGACTGCGTCCTCTACCGCGGTGCATACGAGGATTTGAATGAATGCCCTGTATGCACTGCATTGCGTTATAAGATCAGAGGCGATGACCCTGGTGACGATGTTGAGGGCGAGAAACCCAGGAAGAGGGTTCCCGCCAAGGTGATGTGGTATGCTCCTATAATACCTCGGTTGAAACGCCTGTTCAGGAACAAAGATCATGCCAAGTTGTTGCGATGGCACAAAGAGGACCGTAAGTCCGACGGGGAGTTGAGACACCCCGCTGATGGAACGCAATGGAGAAAGATCGACAGAGAGTTCAAAGATTTTGCAGCTGACGCAAGGAACATAAGATTTGGTCTAAGTACTGATGGCATGAATCCTTTTGGCGAGCAGAGCTCCAGCCATAGCACCTGGCCCGTGACTCTATGCATCTACAACCTTCCTCCTTGGTTGTGCATGAAGCGGAAGTTCATTATGATGCCAGTGCTCATCCAAGGTCCGAAGCAACCCGGCAACGACATCGATGTGTACCTAAGGCCATTAGTTGATGAACTTTTACAATTGTGGGGCAAACCTGGTGTACCTGTGTGGGATGAGCACAAAGAAGAGGAATTTAACCTACGAGCGTTGCTTTTTGTAACCATCAACGATTGGCCTGCTCTCAGTAACCTTTCTGGACAGTCAAATAAGGGATACAAAGCATGCACGCACTGCTTACATGAGACTGAAAGTGTATTTTTGGATAACTGTAGGAAGAACGTGTACCTGGGTCATCGTCGATTTCTTCCCCGAAATCATAACGTAAGAAAGAAAGGCAAGCATTTCAACGGCAAGGCAGATCACCGGCCGAAGCCTGCGGAACGTACTGGAGCTGAGATATTTGATATGGTCAAGGATTTGAAAGTCATCTTTGGAAAGGGTCTTGGCGGACAATCAGTTCCGCAGGGAGTTGACGGGCACGTACCCATGTGGAAAAAGAAATCGATATTTTGGGAGCTACAGTATTGGAAAGTCCTAGATGTCCGCTCTGCAATCGACGTGATGCATGTTACGAAGAATGTTTGCGTGAACCTGCTAAGCTTCTTGGGCGTGTATGGGAAGACAAATGATACAAAGGAAGCACGGCAGGATCAGCAACTTTTGAAAGACCCAGATGACCGGCATCCGGAATGGTTTCAAGGTCGTGCCAGCTACGCTCTTACGAAAGAAGAGAAGGTCATTTTTTTTGAATGCCTGAGCAGTATAAAGGTCCCGTCTGGCTTCTCGTCGAATATAAAGGGAATAATAAACATTGCGGACAAAAAGTTCCAAAACCTGAAGTCTCACGACTGCCACGTGATTATGACGCAATTGCTTCCGATTGCTTTGAGGGGCCTCCTACAGGAAAATGTTCGAGTAGCCATTGTGAAGCTATGTGCATTCCTCAATGCAATCTCTCAGAAGGTAATCAGTCTAGAAGATCTACCACGGTTACAGAACGATGTGGTCCAATGTCTTGTCAGTTTTGAGTTGCTGTTTCCACCATCCTTCTTCAATATTATGACGCACCTCCTGGTCCACCTAGTCGAAGAGATTTCCATTCTCGGTCCTGTATTTCTACACAATATGTTCCCCTTCGAGAGGTTTATGGGAGTATTAAAGAAATATGTTCGTAACCGTGCTAGGCCAGAAGGAAGCATCGTAAAGGGCTATGGAAATGAGGAGGTAATTGAGTTCTGTATTGACTATGTTCCTGACCTTAAGCCGATTGGTATTCCTCAATCGCGGCACGAGGGGAGACTAAGTGGAAGAGGCACGATCGGAAGGAAATCAACGATATGTATGGACGGTCATTCTATGACTGAAGCACACTACACAGTTCTGCAAAATTCGAGCTTGGTGGCTCCGTATTTCGAGCAACACAAGAATATTTTACGCTCGAACAACCCGGGGAAGACTGAATCATGGATTAGAAAGGCCCACATGGAGACTTTCGGCAGTTGGTTGCGAAAACATTTAATGAATGACAATGATGTTGGAGATCAGCTGTACATGTTGGCCAAGACACCATCTTCGACTATCACGACTTTCCAAGGGTACGAGATTAATGGGAATACATTTTACACGATCTCCCAAGATAAAAAGAGCACCAACCAAAACAGTGGTGTCCGCTTTGATGCAGCAACCGAGATTGGGCAAAAGGTCACATATTATGGTTACATAGAGGAGATACGGGAACTTGACTATGGACCCTATTTTAAGGTCCCTTTGTTCCGGTGCAAATGGTTCAAGCTAACAGGAGTTGGGGTAAAGGTGGACGAGCAATACGGAATGACAATGGTGGATTTCGACAATCTTGGTTACCTTGACGAACCATTCGTCCTAGCCAAAGATGTCGCTCAGGTTTTCTATTTGAAGGACATGAGTAGCAAACCGAGGAAACGGAAAGATAAGAAAACGATCAGTGCATCATGCGATGATCCAAAGCGTCACATTGTTCTTTCAGGAAAAAGAAACATCGTGGGAGTGGAGGACAAGACAGACATGTCAGAAGATTATAATATGTTTGGTGAAATTCCGCCCTTCAAAGTGAACTCTGACCCAAGCATTAAGTTAAATGATGAGGATGCTCCATGGATACGTCCAAATCGTAAGAAAGCGGGGACACAAGGGAAGAATTGATGTGTAATCATTTATTGTACCAAGCTTTGTTGAATGGATCATGTTTAATGGATCATTTTGAATTATATTATCTCTAATTAATTTATTGTACCAAACTTTTACTAAAAACAGAAAACAGACGCGCTAGCGCGCCGCAGTGTCGCCGGAATGCAAATTCTTTTATTAAAAAGAGAAAACAGACGAACACTACTCCTCGCCGTCGTCGTCCGGGAACTCATCGGTGACCTCCTCCGGGTCATCATCGTCGCCGAACTCGTCCGTGACCTCCTCGTCGTCGTCGGAGGTGCATGATGGTATGTCCGAGATAGGCCCCCACCTCGGATCGTCGGAGGCCCAGACTTCGCCGGCGCGGTCGGCCCGACGAAGCTCCTGCAGCGCCCTCGTCCTCGCCTCCCGAGCGGCATCTAACGCGAGGTGGCGTTCGAGGCGGCGCTCCGCCCGCTGAGCCGCGCGGGTCTGCCAGAGCTCCTCGTCGGCGCTCTCCTCCCCCGGGTTGTTCCGGTAATACTCGCGGACGACGCGGTCTTCCCTGGCGTCGACTAGGCCCTGAAACGCGCGGTGGCGGAGGTGGAGGTGGTCGGCGGCAGTGATGATCTGCGGCTTCGGCGCCCTGGCCTCCGCTTCCCAGACGGTGTGGCAGTCGTTGAAGTTCATTAGCGACCGCGGGCGGTTGAGGCGCCAGGCCGCCGCGTCCCAGGCGCGGGCTGCCTCCGCCGCCGTCGCAAAGGTGCCGAGGGGGATGCGGTCGTCCCCCCAGCGGATATCTGCGCTGAACATTCCGTTCTGCCGTGCTCGGCCGCCGCGGAAGCCGGTGGTGCTGTTCCTCCTCGGAGGCATGGTGGAAGCGCGACGGTGCCCTCCTGGCATGCGTGGAGAGGAGAAGACGCGCTCGAGGCGCGACAGTTTATACCGCGCCCTCCTGGCCACGCGTCACAACTCCCGCGCCACGCGCCACCCTAATTAACACAACCAAGCAAATAGTTGCACATTACTGAATATATGATGTATCAAACCTTAAAGGGGGATGTAGAACAAAACAATCGGTATCGCCATCATACAGCCCCACCGTGGCTACTGGGTGCAGTATGCATACCAAATGCACGGCAGGACGTATGATGGCGAATCCGGATGTTTTGTATTTGCTCGATGAACTGACCGGTGTATGAAGGTGGGCTATATATAGGGTCCTCTGGCTCACAAAGTGTTGTGCTAGGGTTTTGATCCAACGGTTAAGAAACCAACTCATCCAACGGCTCACAACAGCTCGAAAGAAACACACCGTAGCCCTGGTCGAACGGCTCACAACAGCTCAAAAGAAACACACCCCGGATCCAACGACTCAGAAGCGCTTTAAAGAAACACACGATCCGTGTGATTCTATCTGATTGGTCCAAACGAAACCCTAACCCATTTAGTCCCGGTTGGTGTCCCCAACCGGGACTAAAGGGATGTTTTCTTCTCGCTATATATATGTGCATTGCCACACCATTGGCATAAACACATACAAACTCACCACTCTCTCATGGCTTCTACCGTACCCACTCTAACATTCATCCAGGCGGAGGCACTTTCCGCCTCGAACTACCCCTGCCCGCCCGGCTACAGTGTTCCCGCCGGTTGGATGCTGAGCGCCGGAGGAGTGCCGGTCCCTCCTCTTCCTCAAGGTGTGGCACGTCGGGCGGCCATCACGAACCATTACTACCACGAGCTCACGCCGGAGCAGCGGAGAGATCCCAGTTGGCATCCCGATAACCAACATACTTGGGATGCCTTCTTCATCAATCGGCGTGAGAGGGCGCTCGCCAGGTATGAGGAGGACGGCCTGCCTCCTGGGAACTTTCACGAGGCCGGTCGTCGGCTATGGTGGTCCGGCCGGACTCTACAGAGCGTCATGGACTACATCAGGGCCGGCGATATCCCCCGCCTGCGCTACCCTCAGGCCCAGTCCTGGGCTCTGAATTTTCTCGCATGTAGGCCTAGGCAGGAGTATGACTAGCAGCAGATATCAGATCATGCATCTATGCTCTCCGTTTAGGTTTAGATCCACTCTTGCCATTATGTACTGCCTTTTTTATCTATGGGTAAGATTGGAAAAAGAATTAGTTTTATTTTCTGAATTTTCTGATATATTATTTGTATTTTTAAGATTGGAAAAAGAATTAGTTTTATTTTTCTGAATTTTCTGATATATTATTTGTATTTTTAAGATTGGAAAAAAGAATAGTATTCGAATAACCACGTTTAGTCGCGGTTGGTGTCACGAACCGTGACTAAAGGCTCGTTCTGCGCGGGAACGAAAACGCCGCGAAAATTTTCACCTTTAGTCCCGGTTCGTGACACCACCCGGGACTAAAGGCCCGCGGAGGGTACCCCGGGGACCTTTAGTCCCGGTTCGTGACACCACCCGGGACTAAAGGCTTGACCTATATATGTGCGATGCCTTCCTGCCCCAAAATTTTCTAAGTCCCCAAACCCTCGTCTTCATTCGCGCCGGCGCCCAGTCGTCTTCTGCCCCGTCGCCGTCCCCAGCGCAGATCGCCGTCGCCGTCGCCGCGCCGTCGCCCTCGTCGCGCCCTTCTCTCCACCGCCTCCACCCTGCTCCGCCCCCGCCCCGTCGCCGTCTCTCCGGCCGGTAGGTTCCCCGCGGGCCGTCGCCGTCGCCCTAGAACCAACGCCATCGAACTAGAACCAACGGCGTCGCCCTAGAACCAACGCCGAACCAACGCCGTCGCCGCGCCGTCGCCGTCGCCGTCCCTCGCGCTCGCTCCCGCGGCCAGATTCGCCGCCGGCGAGACCACAGTGGCCGTGGCCTCGTCCCCATCTCCGTCCCCTCCCCCGTGGCGAGCAGCACAGTGGCCTCGTCCCCATCTCCGTTGCATCCCCCGTGGCCGGAATCGTCGATCCGAGATCCTAATCTGCAACCGCCGGCCACGCCAGGGGTGACGTCATGATGACGTCACCTGCCCACTGTTCTAAATTACAGAATATAAATAACCTTCTAAATTAAATAACTTTTAATTTATAATTTAATTTTTTTGGAAAAATATGCAAAATGTTCAGAAAATGTAAGCTATCTGTTTATATCATTTTCAATCATGTTTGACAAAGTTCAAAATGAGACCATATTTGAATTTGTATTAAATTCATTAAAATAATGATGAAAATAAGTTTTAATTCAATAAATTCAGAATATTAAGTGTAATATACCAAAATGACCAGGAAAGCAAATGCAACCTAGCTATGGGGTTCTCCAAGTCATTTGAGAAACTAATCTTGGACACACCTCTAAAGTATGGTTTTCCCCCTCCGGTGGTTATCGTTCTTCCACCCAAAACCCTAGCAATCTGTTTTCCCTCCTTCTACGACAATATTTGCTAAGTCTCCTATATACTTAATTAATTTTTACTACATGCATGTCTGCAGGAGTGACATATGGCAGACAATAGAGACCTGACGGCGGAACAGGTGGCTGAAGGTTATATATTAGATATCATAGCCGGAGGAGGAACAGACATTGTCGATGATGTAATCTCTTCTTATCTGAACCTTGAGGATCAAGAAGGTGAAGGAGGAACAGACATTGTCGATGATCAAGGAGGTGAAGAAGGAACAGACATTGTCGATGATCAAGGAGGTGAAGGAATGGACATTGATGACGGAGGTCAACCGTCGACAAACGACGATCTCCAATTGCAAAGAACAACCACCTCCGGCGAGGTATATATTTTAGCCCTCGGTCTTATTTTAGCCCTCGGTCCAATTGCAAAGACTAACGCGCGCGACTCTCTTTCTTATTTTAGCCCTCGGTCGGATCTAGTATGACAAAGCGTGGCAAATCCAAGGCGATGAAAGATTCCGAAATATATACCATCGAATCAGTCAGTGAAATCGGCAAGCCCCTACAGCACACCACAAAGTTTATCAACCAATGCGGAGTCATTGTTAGAGACATCGTCCCGATCACCGTCCAGGAATGGAAGGAGCCAAAGAAAGCACGTATTGGTTTCAGTTATGTCGACAAGAGAACGAAAAAGATTATGTTTAGAAAGCTTATTGCACATTTCATTCTACCTCCGGAATACAACAAAAAAGATGAATTCGGTCAGGACGTTCCGGGTGGACGTGAGAGGAGGAGGATAGTCAAAGAGTTCGCTCTTCAGAAGATGGCCGAAGCATTCCGGAACTTCAAGAAAAAATTGTTCCGTGAATATGTCAGCAAGGGCAAGACTCCGATTTTCACTGGACAATATGAGAAACTGAGAGATGATTGGACAGAATTTGTGACGCAACATAAAGCTGAGCATTTCAAGGAAATGTCGGCAAAAAATAAGGCTAATGCGGAAAAGAAACAGTACCATCATGTTATGGGGCCAGGAGGATACCGCGTTTCGGCGCCTAAGTGGCAGGCAATGGAGGACGGCCTAAGGGCAAGAGGAATCCGTCTAGGTACAGAGGGATGGGACGAAAGAGCCAAAATGTGGTGGTACGGGCATGGGGGATCGCTAGACCCGGAGACAGGGGAGTGTGTTCACCGGCAGAAAAAGTTTGCTCCCACAAAAGACCTTGTTGACGCAATGACCAAAGCTCAACAGGGCAAGATCACGTTCAACAGAGAGAGAGACCAACTGACCCATGCCCTCGGAAATCCTGAACACGGAGGACATATACGAGGCAAAGGCAGATTGCCGTGGAAAGTAGGGTTTTCCCAGGAGGGTGACCCGTACTGTTACAGAAGCCGTAGGAGAGGTACGGACCGGGCTGCAGATGAACTGTCGAATCTTGCAATGGAAGTTTCTGAACTGAAGAAGGTCGTGGCGGGAATACTTGAGAAAGAAAAAGCGTCGGCTGCAGGGCCGCATCAAGAACATGCAACGGATCTCGGAAGCCAGCAGCGGAGAAGCAGCGTGGCTTCCACGGAGGCCCCGACTGCAGGTGCTAATGCACCGATGATCGAGAGTCGTGCACCGGAGCCTCACTACCCCGTGGATGACGTAAAGGAGATGAAAGAATGTGATCTGCATTATCCCGTGGGGAACATTTCCATGAAGGTGGCTACCGGCAGTGCTTTACCCTATACACCTGGAGCACTCCATCACAACAACCCCATTCCATATGGCTATGCTCGTGTCACGGTGGAAGACATAGTCCAAGCGTTTGAGGACCTGGAGATTGACATAGCTACACCCGAAGGGGAGAGAAGACTTGGAGATGTCAAGCGCCAGTTCATTCTATGGAAAAAGAAGTACATAGTGTTTCCAGGCGAGACGCCAAGGCTAACAAGTCCACCCCCCTACGATGGTGCAGGTGCTGGTGGTGGTGGTGGTGCTGGTGCTGGTTCACCTACGCCTCCTTCACGCCATTCGACGCCGTCCCCCGATCTTCCTCCTCCGGCGGTTAAGCAGTCGTCGCCCACGATTCCTCCTCCGGCGGTTAAGCAGACGTCGCCCCCCATTCCTCCACCGGAGGAAAAGCAGACGTCTCCCATTATTCCTCCTCCGGAGGAAAAGCAGACATCGTCGCCCCCCATTCCTCCTCCAGCGAAGAAACAGAAGCAGGCGGCCAGCAAGGAAACCCGCTCTTGGTCTATTAACACGGACCCTTATGTACCTAAGACCACACGGGTACCGGAGCCATCACTGAAGCCTCTCCCCCCAAGGCCTTGGGAACTTAGTGATGCTGAAACCAAATTGGTCGTGAAGGCTGACGTTGACAAATGGAAGGGCAAACTGAAGGCGCTAAAGGAGCCTGAGCCCAAGGAAGTATTCCCTCCGATTGTAGACTATTGGGCTACGGATTTTTTGTCGACAGTGTCCCAATCCGTGAAGAATTTGCCTAAAGACTATGATATTGAACTTCGTAAGCAAGCAGGAATATTGGAGGAGGAGAAAGAAAAAGGAAAAATGATAAAAAGCGGGAAACAAGTTGCCCAGCTCGGGATGCAGAGTAAACAATCGATCCCCCCCCCCCTCATAGTGAAAGCCGCTCCGGAACAGGACCCCGAGGTCATAAATGCTTTGGCAATAGTTGGAATGACTGTAGAGAGTGCCATGAAATGTGCGTCCGACATGGGTGTGTCTCTTCGTGCCTCGTTAGGCCTGGACGAGACGCCAATGGGTGAGGTAGCATTAAAATATGTGAAGAAAGGGCCTCTCGTCGAGCCTGCGAGGGAAAAGGATCTACCACCACTAATGCAAAGTCTGCTACGTTGGTACAAAGATTTCATAGCATTTACCGACAAAGAATATGTGTATGTGGATTATACAGAGGAGCATCACACCAAAAAGTACTCTGTAACAGTTGAGTTGAGTGAATTGTTCCAGCTGTTCAATATGCGTGAGCTCGACAAATCTATCCTGAGTTGCTACGTTCTGTAAGTGATTTATTTCGCTATTATGCAGATTGAAGATTTGGGAATGCAAAGTAAGACTCATCCATGATGTTGGGTTCATTGACCCACAAATCATTAATGGAACTATGTTAGAAAATCATCCCAAAGACGTGGAGAAAGACTTGTACAATTTTTTAAAAAGCATGAATCCAAAAGATATATTCTATTTCCTTACCATTTTGGGTGAGTGTTTCTCTCATGTTCCCATTCTCTTTTGTTTACTCCATGCATGGTATGTCCAATCGATAAATTATGCATGACTCTGCATCTAATGTGTCCGCAGGTACCACTGGATTCTGCTAAAAATTGATCTTCACAAGTCCTTAGTTTTGATCATTGACTCTATGAATTCAAATACAGATCTTTGGGTCAACATGAGAAAAATGATGCAAAAGTAATTATTTTTCAATCATTTGCGCTCTATATCGATCGGTCTCTTTTGTTCATTTTCTAAGCTAATAACTCCCTTGTTCATTTAATTTTATTTGCATTGTAGAGTTTGGAGACGGCTCTCACTTCAACATGTCGGTGAATTCAAAGATGCGCTACAATTTAAAAATGTGGTCAAAGGTGTGGATAAGCAGCCACCGGGGACCGGTCTATGTGGATACTATGTCTGTGAGAACATACGGAAAGAAATATCTGAGAGGAAGAAGGACGAGGAAACGCGGAAGGGTCTCAATAACTTGCGGAGGGCGCTTACTCCAGAAGCTCGCTTCCGACCAATTCAAGAGGAAATAGCAGGATTTTTCCTTAGGCATGTCATCCAGAAGAAAGGAGAGTTCCATGCGTCCACCGACGATGACTATTATCCGCATGTATAAGCCCTGAGTACTTTGAAACTTGTGCGAATTTGTGTATGCTCGTCCATCTTAATTGTGTAATATGGAAACTTGTTCGAGGTTGTATATATGGTCACCCGATATTGAATATATATTATATATTCCTATTGAATTCTCCTTGTTTGATATTTCATATATATATATATGCATGTATATGTGTACTGAAATTAAAACAAAACAAATTAAAAAGGAAACAGGTTTAGGGGGCCTAAAACGCTAAACCTGCGCAGGTTTTCAGTCCCGGTTAACCACAAGAACCGGGACTAAAGGTCCTCCGGCGCAACGGACCCCTAGCGCCCACGTGGACGGGCTTTTAGTCCCGGTCCGTAAGTGGCGGGACTATAGGGGGGCCTTTAGTCGCGCATAGCTAGTCCCGGTTGCCCGGACGGGATTAATGGTCCTGGCGAACCGGGACTGTAGGCCTATTTTCTACCAGTGCTAGTTCACCTTCCACTATTGATCCCCTTTGAGGCGGGAATCAAGACCTTTACAAACAACTTGGGTCACACATCCACAACCAAATTGGGGGCTCCCAACTCTTCTTGAATCACCAACAAGTGGCAAGATGCCTAGGTTCTCCACAAGAGAAAACCCTAGGCTAGATCCCTCTAGCTAGAGAGGAAGAAATGAAGAACGAGTCTGTGAAGATGTAGATCCGGGTCTTCTCATTCAATCCTCCAAGTATCAACGAGTTTGGGTGGAGGGATTGAGAGATATCTAACTTTAGAGGCTCAATAAATGCTTGACTTTCATGCTGGAGTGAGCAACCTCTTGGGGAAGAAGGGGATGGGGTATTTATAGCCCCCTCCCCAAACTAGTTGTTTTGACCCTTTTTTCATGCCTGGCGGTACTACCGCTGGAGCCAGCGGTACTACCGCTACCTGGTAACATAAGCGGTACTAGGGTGTCCCAGTGATAGGGCGCGGGTGATACTACTGCTAAAGTACCGTGGTACTCCAGCAGCGGTACTACCGCGAGTGTACTCCGGTACTACCGCTGGCCACAAACTTCGAATTAAATCGAAGTGGCTGGCGGTAGTACTAGGTCACTACCGCCTCAGTACCGTAAACGTTACTGCCAGCAAAACCTAGACAGCAATACAACGACGGGTACTGAGGGCGGTACTACCGCTTCCTGTAGGTAGCGGTACTACCGCTGAGCAAGGCTTTGCTCAAGATAAATATTAATACAGTGGTACTACCGAGCCGGTACCGCTTCAGTACCGCTAGATGCAGTACACAATTTTATCCTGGCAGTACTTCTGGCGGTACTGGGCACGGTACTACCGCTCGCTGTGCAGAGCGGTACTACCGCTGCCAAGCCCGGTACTACTGCTGGACCATATGAATCTTGGTGGCTTTGTCTTGGAATTCTCTTCACCTTTTTGGCGTCTATTTGATATAACCTGAAACGCTTGACGCACTTGTTAGATGCTTAGTGGTGTTGTTATCAACTTCAAAACCTAAGAGAGATCAAAGATGCAAATGCACTTTCGGCCTCTCGCGGGACACTCCACATAAATTTAGGCAGAGTGCATTTAAAGAAGAGGGCACATCCCCATTAGATGGGCCACGTCTTGTTGCAAGCTGCATTTCCAAGGGGAGTCTATCACGGATCAGCTACCATGAGAACAATTTAATTTTAAGCGGAGCCTTGGCCCTTCAAATGTCTCGGAAGTGCGGAACCGTTGCCCGTTGCAACAGTTTCGCGTACATGGAACTGATAAAAAAGTTTCCCGAAAAGGGTCTAGGTGTCAGGATACCCGCGATGGTGAGTCGCGGATAAAGTCGTCGCATAAATAATCTCACTCAACTCATTCCACTGCACCTTCCTAGCGTGATCCAAGGTTATGTGAAAAATGCACCTAATCGCAATGGCAGACGCCACCGAGAGCGTTTGATTGTCATAGATGTTGAACAAACGGGGGAACCCATAGGGGACCGTCGCCCTTCCACCAGCCCGACCAGAAAGAAGTGTGGCGACCATTTTGGACCTCAAACTTGGCCCCAAGTTCAAAGAGTTATTTCACCTTGTGGGGAGTCTTCCATAATTGAAAGCCCCCTCGGGTCGAGCTAGAAAAGATATCCCCATTTGGTGAATACTTTGCTCTTATCGGGACTGCAAAATTGAGTCGTCCATCTGATATAATTTCCAAATCCATTTCAGCATTAGAGCTTCGTTCATGCGCTTTGAGTTAAGGATCCTCATCCCTCCGCACTCCTTAGGCCTACAAACATCCGGCCAGCTCACCATATGGTACTTGTGGTCCGCTCCTTCCCAAAAGAATCTTGCCCTATGAGAGTCTAGTTGCTTGTGAACACCTTCATGGAGAAGGAAAAGCCCCATCACAAATAACGGAAGACTAGTGAGGCACGGGTTAGATAGAATCATAACCCCCCCCCCCCCCCCCCCCGAGAGGAATCAGCCAATCCAGGGTTCAACTATGTAAGAAGTCCCATTGGTCGGCAGTCAACTTCTTGTCTGCAATTGGGAGCCCAAGGTAAGTAACGGGAAACTGCCCTAGTTTAGAATTCAGTTGGTTGGCCCCTCTGCGCTAGGACTCAAGAGGTTGCCCCAGGACCAACACCTCACTTTTATGATGGTTGATTTTCATACCTAACATGTTCGCGAAGCACGCGAGCAGGAATTTGAGATTGGCCACTTCCAAATCATTGCGTTGGATCAAGATGATCGTGTCATTCACATATTGGAGGTGGGTGCTGCATCCTGGGAAGAGATGCGGAACCACCCTATGAATGTGGCCCGCATCATTAGCCTTTAGTCAAAATGGCCGAGAGCCCCTTAGCCACAAAATTAAAAGGAAGAGGGGAGATCGGGTCTCGTTGACGGATTCCGTTTTATTACGAAAGAAAGGCCCCATTTCCACGTTGATTGAGATTGCAGTCTGGCCGTCCGAGAACAGCTGAGAGATCATGTGGATTTAACCCGCGTTGAAACCTTTCCGACACAACACCTCCACCAGAAAGTCCCAATTCACTCCATCGTACGCTTTTTCGAAGTCCAGTTTTAACAAAATGCCCCCAACTTTTTGCTCTTAAGTTCATGCACTATCTCATGTAGAGCCAGGGCTCCATCAAGAATAAACCGACACTTGATCAAAGCGGTCTCATTAGGGCTAATGATTTTGTTGGCAATTGGGTCTAGCCTGAAAGCAAAGGATTTAGAGATGATCTTGAAGATTACATTGATCAGTGCGATGGGTCTAAACTCAGAAATGTTGCCTGCCAATCCCCAAAACTTCTTGAAATATCGATTATGCCCAGAATGAAGTCATTGAGGGTACGAAGCACCCCATGCTTAACCAATCCCCAAAACTTCTTGAAAAACGGCAACGGAAACCCATCCGTGCCAGTGGCTGTATCTCACTTCATCTCCCTCACAATACACTCAAGCGCCTCCTCGGTGCGTGCTAGGGAATCGTTATCAGCTGCCGAGACCAGTTAGGGCCCTTTCCCAAATATTAGTTGCCAGCCCACAAAACTTAGACGCAGAGGTTCCAAGGAGTTTGCGATAGAAGTCATAGATGTGCTCTTGCAGGGCCAGCTTACCCGAGATAACACCATTCTCAGAAGTCAGCGACGTGATATTACATTTCTGCCATTTTCCGTTGGCAACAGCATGGAATTAAGCTGCGTTAGCGTTCCCCTGGAGCGCCCAACATATCCTGCCACGCTGCCGTCAGTATTCCTCTTCTAGCCGAAAGAGTAGAAGAAGTTGTTTGGTCTCCGCGTGCTTTATTACACAGTTCGGCCTACTCCCGATCAGCACCCATTTGTCTGCGCGTCCTCTCAGCTGGGAGGATCATACTATGATATCACATCGGGGCGCAAAGACAAGAATTCTCCGTCGCCGGCATGCTTCCTGCCTGGTTCCGGGCAAGGGATAATCTCTCTTCTCTCTGCAGGGAAAGGGTCTGGGATAACTTGATCCGGCACGCAGGAAGAGGTCCTAATTAAAACTAAAGTGACTCCCCGTTCATATGGAAAACTGCTGGTCCATTGAGCATTTTCAGGTTTGAATACCCATGGCACTGCCTGACCACCAGTCAGGAAAATTAAAGTTGCCGCTAAACATGTCGGGCATGTGGGTGGGTGGGTGTGGATAAGCAAGCTAGACATGGACGCCAAAAGGCAGTCGATCGGCGATACAATAAGCAGCGCTCATGGCATTGCTTTCCTGGAAAGGTCCTCCACTAAGTAATCTAATGTTAGTTAATCGGCGACAGCCATTTCACCATTTGCACCACTACACATGGCATGGCATCTGTGTTTCACACTTTCACCATCAGCTGCCGCTGAGAAGGTTGAGTCTCCCCTGTCGATTCAGCCGGGGCGGCGTGCTAGCCCCAAGCTCCTCAGAGAAATGGCCAGCGGCGCCGACGAGCGGGAGCTCTGCATCCCGATACCAGCAGGCAATGCATCACCCGCTGCTGCTTCCGCTGCCGCGCCGGAGCTCGGGCTGAATCGCTTTGTCCGTTTTGTCGCGCTGATCGAGAGACTCGGCAACGCCTTGGGCACGCTGGCCTTCACCTGGGCCACCGTCGTTCTGCTCGGCGGCTACTCCAAGGACCTGGACCTGGAGCCTGATTTTTGGTTCGCCACAGCCATAGTGTTCCTTGAAGCTACAAGGTATGCCAAAGCAGATTCTGTCAGCTCAGGTTCATACAATGCATAACAAAACTGTGGTTCTTTATATATATGATTTTCTCCAGTTTTTATACATGTGCCCAAATTAACACTTAGTAGTGTCAAGCTTCATGTGCTAACCAACTATTCGAAAAGACCGATCTGATGAAAGGGGCAGACAATACACTTATACACTTCAACAAGTAGCACCATAATGTTTTTCGAATTTTCAAAATATTTAAGTCTAGCAAGCTACCAAGGGGTGCTTAAGACATAGTATAGGACTTTCACCAGGGCATAAAACTCTATAGATAGCACATGGGTTATTATATGGAGTAATGTATCATTTGAAAAGGAGGTGCATCATAAGTGTTTCTGGTTGTTGAAATAAGAATACTGCTACAAACTATATACCTTTTCCTATATGCATGATTAATTGTCATCAAACCTTGATCGTCCATACTTAAAACTATTGCGGTATGTATTGGAGACTTCCATGACTTGAAACTAGTTTCTCTCTCTAGAAAATAAGTACTCTACCCCGTCCTGCACAAGTTTTAGCTACTGGTATCAAAAATTTCCCCAAGGGAACCAGTAGGGCCGATAACCACGAGCAACCAGTAAATACCAATCTTTTGCTCGAAAAATCTGGTGTTCCAAATGATAGTTGACATAATTGTCAAAATTCAACTAAAGTTTGACAAATTTTCTATGAACTCCAGTCGAAATGGTTTTTTTTTTTCTTCGGTTCATTTACTTTGAGTCGCTGGTAAGACATAACGGGCTAGTTACCAAAACCTTTAATCCTACATCAGTGACACCAAGGCTTTAGCTATGGTCCAAATTATGAAAAAACCAGCACTCTTATGATCTACATAGTCAGAATATATTTATCCTCGTTATATGTTTATGTTTCTTAAACATTGTGATCTGAATTCTCACCATCTTGGATTTGTGATTTATGTAAAACCCATATATCATTTAACACCATATCTACATAATTCAGGATGTTCACCCGCAACAATAGACTGGATTACCAAGTGTTCTTTAACACCAGGGGAGCTTTTAGACCTGTTGGCTGGAATGGATTGATTGCAATCCTATGTTTTTTCGATATTTTGGTGATCCTCCTGAAGAAAGATTATCTGTCTGATATGGGGATTCTTTTGATGGCAGTAATACTTGCAACTGGCAGGTTCCTCTCTGGGCTCAAACTGCGCATATGCAATCCGCTACGCCGTGCCACATCGCTATGGAGCCCCTTGGTTGCGATCCTACTGATGGCACCCCCCCTATCATATCGTGTTACTCTATACATATATGCTGATGATTATGATCAATATCAAATGCAAGATGGAATAAGGGGCCCATGGTACCATTCACAAAAAATAAGAGGCCCATCGACCTCGACCAGATGGATAGTTTTCACAGCACTACTTGTGCCAGTGCTGTTGGTAACGATAAGCAGGCTACGGTTCCCAAGAATCATCAGACTAGTGGATAGTGCTGTAGGCAGCAGACAAGTATTTTGGCGTCGAGTTATTACAAACTTGTGCATGGTTGCAGCGCTAGGCATCCAGGTGTTCATGCTACACCTAGATCAATCCATGAACCTTTCTGGGGTCTTAATAGTCCAAGTGGGTGCCTTAGCGGTGGTGTCATTTGGCAACTTCCAGATTCCAGCAGCAGTGGTGCGTATCGTGCTGGCATCGTTGAGCCTTCAGCATAAGTACGAGGGTAATGAAAAGAACCTCGAGACATCTCTGAGAATCTTCTATTGGATGGTGCTTGGACAAGGAACGCTCTATGTTGTGGCTTGCATGCTCGAGTTCTTTTCGTTCATCCCTCGCAGATCCCTTGTACATTGTGGTGGGTTTAGAGGTCAGTGGGGAGTGGAGTCTGTCAATCTGTACTATGCATATGCCTTGGAAAAATGCATGCAAGAGGGTGTGCTTGCTCCAAAGAAGATCAGCCTCAGCACCTTTGCCATGGATTCTCTGAACTCAGACTCTCCCGGGAAACAGCTCAACGGGATTCGGACTATGCACAGCTTTCTGCATAGGGAGCAAACCAAGGCACAGCTCTATTCAGAACTCACAATTTCTACCAAGACGATGGCTAGAATAATCAGAATGTTGGATTGGACAGGTCCAAAGGATACAGCTATCAGATTATACGCCGCAAAGGTCACCGCTGAACTTGCAAAGAACATCCGTGTTGCAACTTTCCCTGGTACGATGCAGCTTCTATCTGCACTTCTTGATGCTGATGGCAAATCGAAAAGAGGAAACCCACTTCTGCTTACAGATGATGATCAGAAAGAAATACAAGATCCATTTCTGAATGTAGAAGATAGCCAAAAGCAAGAACATGATGCGGTAAGGGATGTAGCTGATAACCAAGGGCAAAGACTAGACCAACTTCAAGACACCAATAACCTGCTGGAAACACAAAACCGTTCGACCGAACAAGCTTGCGTCAACAAACAGAACTACATACTCAGATGCTGGCGGCGGATTTCAGAATTCCGTTCAATTCCCAAGGAGCAGCTGTCGACAGACCATGATCTTCTCCCTGCACTGGCCATGTCAATTATTGAAAGTCTTGCAGGTTGTGATCAGGAAAACTGTGTGGAAATCAGCAACACCTCTGACCTCATCCCAAAGGTCATAGGATTCACAAGCTACACAAATGACATGAACACTGCCCATACCAAGACACAACAAAAGGTCCTGTTGAAGTCATCACTAAAGGTGCTGCAGAGGCTCACAAGCATTAGTGGGGAAATCGGCATGAGACTGCGGTACAAGATATCAAAACATCCCTTCCTATTGACAAACCTCACAGATATCTTGGGAACCAATAGGAGCAGCCAGGAATCAATAAAGTTGGTGGCAGTAATACTCAGAAACATTGCCGTTGACGGGATCATAGGTCAGGAGATTGGTCGCATCCAACTGATCAATACCATGCTGATGCAGGCATTTTTCAATTCGGAAGAAACCACGAGTACCACTGCTACTGACTTGCTACAGAAGGTTGCCGGGCAAGCACTGGCAATCCTGACAACAGAGAGTGCCCACAACTGCTTAGTTATGTTGAAAGAACCAGAGTTCATTAAAAAACTCAAGAATATGATCTTAATGCATGGTGGCAAGAACACATATGTGGCAGCAAGCCTGCTGCGTAATCTGTGTCTGCACACTGGGCACGAGTTGAGAGAGTCGGACCTGAAGGAACTATCTCACGTCTTGCGAGAGGTGAGCCCTGCTAATTCAAGCAACAAGTGCACTGTTAGAGGTGGATAATGAAACTTCCTAGTTGCATGTGTTTTTTATGCGAAAATGTTGATGAAATATGACATGCACCTTTGTACTTTTTACAACTGAAATACATAGGTGCAGCTGTACGACAGATTATAGCTGACGATGATACATTACACTACAGGTTTTGAAGAGAATAATTGATGCCGAAGGAGCAGACCTAGAGATCCTCATTGGCCTTAGTTCACAGATTTGTAAGGTCATTCCTGAAGTCTTTACACAAGAACTAGAGGACGGTCAGATTAAGCTGAGATTTGTTAAGAGGCTTGTCGACGCACTGAATGCAAATATGAAACCTAGTGCTCACTGTCCTGGGATCCGGAGGGTGATAATTGAGCAAGTCATATATCTGATGGAGTGCAGTTCTCACTATGCAAATTGTTTCAGAAAATGCAGGATGGCAGAAGCCTTGCTGATGGTAGAACAATCAGTGTCAAAGGCTGAGAACTACAGGCTCTTCTTGGGTGACGCAGGATTTATGGAGTACAGCAAGCCTCTCTCTACTATTCATGCCAGAGCAAGAGAACTTATGGGCCGTGACTGACTACCAAGGGAGTTGTGGGAGATGTTCCATTTACAACTGCAGCTAGTTTTTCACTGAAATAAAAGTAGGGACACTGCAAAGTTAGAGTTGATATCAAGAGTGCAGGTCATTGCAATGGTACGGGAACAATCATGGGACTTTAGTCATAATACCGTGATATAATTGTAGAGATCACATATTTTGTAGTCTGATTACAATAACAAAGTTAGTGGATGTACGTACTGTCCTTCTTGAATTAGCAAGATTTCCGTTTGCAATGAGAACAGGGGATTTACTAACCAGTAAATGCTTTGTCCCCTCGACACCTCTTAGCGCTTCTGCTTGCCATCTCCGTCCTATAGCGTGGACAGCGCAGGCATGCTCTGGCATCAGATTCCACATGGGCTCCTTTGATTCAAAGGAAAGGGAAAATGCAGGAATAGTAATCCTATAGGATTGAGATGGCTTATCTTTTTTTTTTTGATAAAGTGAGATGGCTTATCTAGTTCAATCCTATGGGATAGGGATTTCCTTTGATTGTGGTGAAGGAATTTTTCCATGAGGTTGGACCTCATGTTATTTTTCTATAGGATTTACACTATAAGATTCCTATGGGATTATTTCCTATAGGATACAATCCTATGAATCAAACAAGTGATATAGGAAAATTTCCTATAGGAAGTAATCCTACAAAATTCCTATACTATTCCTTTGAATCAAAGGGGCCCATGATTTGTGTGCGCCGCCGTGGCCTTCTGGGTGCCTTCTACTTGGCTAGTTAGAAATAATCATACTATTGTATTCTCTGTAACTTCTTTCTGTGAGCCATCTGTAACTTACTTGTATGCTTTGCTACTACATGCTTGTTCATTTGCCTTCAAATGTTTGCGAATCAGTGTTTGTGGATACTTCAGATGATTACCACCATACCGTGTTCTAGGACAACCCTGTGTTGACATCAATCGTGGCAACACAGTACTCAAAACGTCGGTAAAATACGACGAACACTTGTGTTCTGTTTCTGAAGAGAAAAGAACTAGGACACAGCAGTTGAAGAGAGGAAGGCGGTGTGAAGTTACGGCACAGATATCACAAGAATTCTTCGGGCCTACTGATAAATAAGTGTGATTCAAATCATGTGGGAAGGTACAAATATATGTGTCTAATGTGAAATCTATGTGCTCACACAAGAGCCGGTCTCAGATAAATTAATCAGATATACTTTTCTGCGGCCAGACCTGCCATGTTTGCCGCTGTTTTAGACTTTAGATCAAAGCAGCTCTTAATATTTGAATCAGACTCCTAGCTGTGTGACACTGTCATTTCCTCGATAGGTGTTGGAGAGAATACATGAGACTCAGCGGATAGAACTAGCGGACGCAACGGCCTCTGTTCACGGGTATCTAGTGTCATTTCTGCAAAATCCCTACTACACCGCAAAGGATAAAATTCCTGCTACCCGCATCACGATTGGCAATTAAACGCTACTACAATAGGCGGCAGCAATCCCCTAGGGTATCCTGCATCAAGCCGTGCTGCCAATTTGGGTACAGATGTAAACCCTACAGCTTGGCAGCTGGCACCAAATGGCCCAAACCTCTGAGAGGGGGCGCCGGAGTTCCGGCGGGTCCCTGGTGAGCAGGGTCTGCTGGTGAGGGCGACCGGTGCTCGTAGAAAGACGCAGGAGGAAGAGTAACCGCACCTGTGGAAACCCACGGCGAGCTTGCGTCGTCTTTCTCCGAGTCTCAAGACGGCAATCAGCACAACAACAGACGCATAAACAAGGCTTTGTGGTGTACCCGAAGAGATGGTTTTTTTTTTTTTCCTTTTGCCTCGTTTAGTTTTTTTTTGAATTTTCCATATATAAATAAAAGCAAACAAGTCGCCTTGTTAAAAACCTTCCAACCCTAAGGAAAAGAGTGCGAACTTGCTGCCAGACAATTAAGTGTTTACAAATAAGATTACATCGTCTGCGAGAAATCCTTTGATGCAGTCAGGAGGATCCTCCTGCAAACCCTGTCCACTAGCCTGAGACGCTAAAGTATGGGCTACAGCATTGCTCTCCCTAGGGGCGAAAGCAAAACTAATCTTATTGAAGCCTCTAGCTAGAAAGGCACACTCCTTATAGATAGCAGAAGGTCCAATTGAGTTATCCGCCTCATTTATTGTTTCGATCACCTCCATGCAGTCGCTTTTTACCACGATGTTAGAGCATCCCATCTGGCCTGCCAGTATAAGGCCATCTTTGAGGGCTCTTGCTTCTGCCATTGAAGCATTAGGGACAAAGGGGATCGCGCAGCAACTCCCAGCTATGAAAGCACCGCGAGCGTCTCGAATGACAGCACCCATTGCTCCACACGCCTCCTGTAAAAAAAATGAAGCATCAACATTAAGTTTTGTGAAACCCTCAGGAGGTTTTGTCCACCCCTCTCTCCTTATGCTCGTATTTCTTCTGAGCACGAGCATAGTTGGTCGCACACGCAGCAATAGACTGCGCCGAGTAAGCCGGTTTAGTCACCTCTTCACTGTGTACAATTTTTCTCCTTTCCCACCACACGTACCAGCACGTCGTGGCGATAAGCTCCCTCAGATTGACATCGTAGCCAGGAGCTGGTGACACCTTTTGCTTAAGCAGAAATTCGAAAACGTGCGGGCCATCTTGGAACTCATTACATGCTCTCTGTATAATGGGAAAGAGACCCAGGTTCTCCCATATTTCGCGGGCTCTCGAGCATGTGAAGAAAGCATGCGCAGAATCCTCTCGGTGTACTTTGCAGACAGGGCAAAGACTAGATTGGATAATATGCCTATTAGCCAAAATGCAGTTACAGGGGATTGTATTGTGGAGAAAACGCCAGGCAAAGATTTTAGTCTTCGGAGCCACAATGAGATTCCACAAGTTTGTCTAGATCACCTCCCTGTCCGAGCTGCCTTGGCTGTTTGTTCTAGCAAGCTTTGAACCATGTTGATGATCCCATTCTTTGTGATACGCAGATCTAACCGAAAAAACCTCTGTTTTTGTAAAGTTCCAAGAAATAAAGTCCTCCATCATACCAACTGCCAAGGGAATATTAAGAATTTTTGCAACATCGTAGGGGCAAAAAAGATTTCGGATCATCTCCTCATCCCATTGTCCCGTATCCTGATTACTTAATTTCGAGACTTTTGTAATCAGTATATTACCTCTTTTGGTGATGATTTTCCTCGTAGGGCTGTCAGGAATCCAGGCATCAGCCTGTATATTAATCTTTGAACCATCTCCCACTCTCCATATGTGTCCTTTTTTAAAAGTTTAGATCCCTGCGAATAAACTTTGCCAAGTATAAGAGGAACCCTTCTTCAATGTCGCATTTAGAATGTCCTCCGTAGGATAGTATTTTGCCCTGAGCACTTGGGCACATAGAGAGTCTGGCTCACAGAGGAGCCTCCAAATCTGTTTTGCAAGCATAGCTAGATTAAAACATGGGAGATCCCTAAACCCCATACCACCTCGTTTCTTAGGTATGCGCATCTTCCACCACGCAAACCAATGCATATGTTTTTTATCTTCTTCATCTCCCCACCAGTAACGAGTCATAGCATCTGTGATCCCCTTTGTTATCGGTTTGGGAAGCCTGAATGCCGACATTGCATACGCCGGGATTGCATGTGCGGCTGCTTTGAGTAACACCTCTTTTCCCCCATAGGAGAGAAGTTTTTCCTTAAAACCCGCTAAACGGGCACAGACCCTGTCAATCAGATGTTGGAAGCAATCAGACCGATCGACACCGACAAGGGGTGGGAGCCCCCTCCGTTAGGATATTAAGAGTGGTGCACACCTCCTCACGGACACCAGGAAGGGTACACGGGCTCAAGAACACGCTAGATTTCGCCTCACTCACAAGTTGTCCTGATGCTGAGCAATAGGATTGCAGAATATGTTTCAGTGTCAAAGCATTGTTGTTATTCGCGCTCATAAGAATCAAAGAGTCATCTGCGAACAGAAAGTGGGAAATCATCGGTGCATTGCGACAAACCTTGACACCAACAAGGTCTCCTTTTTCCTCTGCATCATTGATCAGACTTGATAAACCTTCAGAACAAAGTAGAAACAAATAGGGGAAGTGGGCCCCTTGCCTCAAACCTCGTGTGGGGATAAACTCTTCATTGTCCCCTCCATTAAACCGGACATGGTAAGAAACACTAGAGACACATTCCATAATTATGGCAGTCCACCCCGTATCAAAACCCAGCTGAATAAGAATCTTCTCAAGAAAGGACCACTCCACTCTATCATACGCCTTATGCATGTCTAGTTTAATAGCACAATTACTGTATTCATACGCCACCAAAACATTATCAGTAATTAATCTCCCAGGGACAAAGGCGCTTTGATTTGGAGTAATAATCTCAGGTAACATATTTTTAAGCCTAGCTGTCAAAACTTTAGACATAACTTTATAAGTAACATTGCAAAGACTGATAGGGCGATATTGTGTTACCTTGTTAGGGCTATCAATTTTCGGGATTAGGACAATTGTAGTCTTGTTCCACTCAGCTGGTATAGTCCTTGTGTTAAGAGCATTGAGAACCACCGTTGTAAGATCCTCAGCGATAAGATCCCAGTATCTTTTGAAAAACACCGCGTGAAGTCCATCCGCCCCCGGGGCCTTCAAGTCCCCAATATTGAAGAGTGCCTTCTTAACTTCCTCCCTTGTGTATGATGCACACAGTACCTCATTCATAGCAGCGGTAACCCGAGGTTTAACTTTGTTTATCACATCATTGTTTGCATCATCGCACTGCTTCCTGAAAAGATCCTTGAAATAACTAGAAATGTGGGCAGAAAGATCATCCCCTTCAATAGAATTCCCGGCCTCATCCTCTAGCTTCTTAATCATATTCATTTTCCTTCGAGAGTTTGCAAAATTATGAACAAAAAAACTCGTGTTTCGATCCCCCTGTCGCATCCAGTTCGCTCGGGCCCGTTGCACGCATTTAATCTCCTCCTTTTCTTGAAGTTTCTCAATCTCGATTTGAATTTCCCCTTGTTTCTTTGTAGCATCCTCGGTTAGGGGCCCTCTCATAATCATATTTAGTTCTTTGTTTAGCTCTCGGAGTGATCGACGTGATCTGCGCAGTACGTGCATGTCCCATGCATGGAGGGCTCGGTGCACGTAATCCAGTTTGCGGCCCAAGTTGGGGATGGAGCTGGACTGGGCCTCGGCCCACGCCTGTTCAACAATACTGTCCACCGAATCCTCTTGTAACCAACGATCTTCGAACCTCCTCGAACCAGTAGGTTTAGGAACATTTGAATTATCCATGTAACTGAGATCTACTGATATTGGTCTATGATCAAACCTAGCGAAATCCTCATGGATCACAGCCGCCGATGGAAAAAGATCATTCCAGCGGTGATTGCACACAGCTCTGTCCAATCTTTCTCTAATTCTTCCCCTTCTTCAAGTGACTTTATCCCCCACGTAACCCATATCATATAAATTGCAATCATCGAGGGCATTACGAAATCCTTGCATATGTCTTTGTGCTCTTGGGGCACCCTCTTCTTTTTCATCCCCATGTAAAATCTCACTATAGTCCCCTAGAACCAACCATGGCAGATCAGTCATACCATTAAGGTCCTTTAGATAGTCCCAAGTGAGGTACTTCCGATCCGTGCTAGGTTCTCCATATAGGCCAGTGATACGCCATCCCGCCTCGCTGGACTCGTCTATACGGATATCCAGATAGTTGTTGTGCATCTCCGAAGAGGTAACCTTCAAATCTTTTCTCCAGAACATCAGTAAACCTCCACTGCACCCGTCACTCTCCCAGATCAACATGTGATCAAAGGATAGTTTCAGTCTCATTTTTTTTGCCCTTGCTTTATCCAGATGCGTCTCGGACAGGAAAAGAACATCTGGTTTGATTCGTCCCTGGACTTCCAGAAACGAACGCACCGCCTGGGTTTTTTTTAGAACCCGACAATTATAGCCCATGATTTTCATTGCTCCCAGTCGAGCTCACTAGAGCTCGCCGATCTGATGTTGTTGTTTTCCGCATCAGCCTACGTGTCACTCTTGTACCTTTTGCCTCCTTGAGTAGAAGCGTCATCCTCTGATCCGCTTTGCACATTCTTCTCACTGATGTCCTTTCTAGTCACTAATTCCAGCCATGTTATGTCATCATGATGGTCACTAGGGGGGCTCTCCAATGCCACCCTTTTGCGAGAAGAAGAATTGGTATCTACGTCCATCCCTCTTGTGTGTTTCAGAGGGCTTATGCCAGTGTCTCTCAGATCATCGTCAGTCCCTTTATCAGATTTCCACCCCGAAGGTATATGGTCATTATTGTTCCCCTGTCTACCCCCACGTCTTCCTCCTCTATGGGTGCCCCCCTCGGAAGGGAGTCCATTCAGGTTGGGGTGCAAGCATCCAATCACCCCATTGCATCTCTTTCTCCACATGTTTTCCGTTGCCATGTTCGAGGTGAACATGCCCCAACATTCCACAGACAAAACAGAATTTTGGTATCTTTTCCTAGTATACTTGGTAGAAGGATTTTTTATGATCCTTCGTGATGGACACGAATCTGGTGAGTGGTTTATTCACATCCACTTCAACCCTTATCCGGACTTGATCTCCATCGCCTCTTGGTGTTAAGTTCACCTTTGCAACTTTGCCAACGCGCTTGCACAGAGCTTCTAGGATTTCTTTCTTCCTATAGGCCGTAGGTAAACCCTTCAGTTGGATCCACAATGGAAGCTTGTTCAGTTCAGCGTCTTGTGGATTTAAAAATCCATCATACTTTTCAATCAGAACTCCATTATCTCGGAAGATCCATGGTCCTTGCTCCATGATTATGTTCCAATCTCCTAGGCACTTCACCTTCACCGTGAATCTCTTGTTACCAACCGGCTCAAAGGTCACGCCTTGGGCTAAGCTCCATGCCATCCGCATGTATGAGTAGAATGCCTCCCTCGATAAGGGTTTTGACGTATGAACCCTACAAATCGCCATAAATTCAGATTCTGATTGTTCGTGGGGGAACTCCTCATCAAAGTTGAGATTGTCCTCCTCTTACTCCCGCAGATCCATCCTTTGGAGGAGGTCATTGATCGGGATCGATTTCCCTCGATCTCCCCCCAAGGTTCTGCTCTGCCCGACGATCCCGATGTCTCGCTCGCCATGATGTTGTTTGACGAAAACCCTAGGAACAGGTTCCCTCTCAGTCCCTGATATGGATTGGGTCGGGGTAGGATCCCGTCCCCGCCGGGCACGAGTCCCCAACCAATCCGGACAGGGATAATTGAGAAGAACTCACGTCGGAATCAAAATTCCACCGGAGGAGTTGAAACCCTACGCCAAGGGGATTTTTACCGATCCTTCATCTGTTGCCTCGTTTAGTTGGGACTTGGGACTTGGGACTATACAATCCTCATTTACGTCTTATCTTAGTCCCGCCACACGTATGATAAAAAATAAAAGTTGTATAACAGATTATATTTAGTTTTATCTCCGATAATCAGATATCTGAAATATGCGGTGAGACAATTGTTGCTAACAGATGATCTTTTACGGCATCTCCACCGCACCCTCCAAATGGCCTCCAAAGGCACATCGGGCCCGGACATTGAAATCGCTCATAGCGACACCTCCAACGTCCTGGTCGAGCAAAATTTTGTCCAGCCCCGGACCACACTCTATACTTGGGGTCTCTTTGGGGGTGTCGGACATTTTTCTCCAGGTGTCGTACATTGTTCGGGCATGTGATGGCTAGGTTGAGACTCCAAGTGCAGAGTGTGTAGCTAGTGGCAAGCCTTTTTCCCCACGAGGGTGACTCGAGGGTTTATATCGAACTCTTGGGGAGCCAGTATTTCAGCAGTTGTCTTCCAAGCTTCCTCCAGGATACTGCAAACAAGTAGAGAATTTTGTGCCCTTAACCTCACCAAGTGGTTGTCAAGCACAAGGTGTGAGACTTCTAAATTGCAATGCAAAACTGAAAGTAAATGTGCAATAATTAAATCTACTACTAAATGCAAATGAGAAAATAAATATGCAATGGATTGTTTTTGTATTTTTGTGATGCAAGTGGTGATGGAGATAATGTAAATTCGAATTGGAGATGCAAGTAAAGTAAAGTGCAAGTAAAGTAAATTGCAGCAAAGTAACTAGAGTGTTTTCTTATAATTAAAATAGGACCGGGGTTCATGGTTTCACACTTGCATTCTCTCAAATAAAGTGGTAGACGGTGGACATAAAGAATTACATGTGAGATTACAATAAATGTTTAACACTGAGTACTTTCATATGGGAATCACGTCCTAGCATAGAGATCTCTACGGTCATATTAATCCCTCTTATACTCCACCAAGATGCGAAATAAATCATAACACCTCGATAATTAAGGAAAAATCAGAGTATACCTTTAAGCAATGTGACATGAAGTTGAAGTAAGAACTTGCTAGATCTAGTCATGGAGATTGATTAGTGTCACTTCAAATCCCCGGTAACAAGGTACTCCTTTTTATCCCTAGTGAGGTAACTAAGAAAGGTTTAACAAAACCTAAGTGGATCGCTGAACTTCTGTCACTTTCACAACACTAGCCACCCCCCGTTACTCCAACTAATGCACCCATCACCCCACACACGCTCTCAAGAACTAGATTGATCAAAGCTAGCAAATAAGAACGGGGTACATAAGATACATCTACTCAAATAACTCAAGAGAAACAATTGCAATCTGATTCAATAACTCATAGAAAAGATCCACCACATAGGAATTACAACGGTGCCCGTAATCATGTGAGGCAGCTCATACGGATCTAATTAGTGAAGCACATAGAGAGAGAGATACAAGTGCTACTTCCACAAACCCATAGCCCTGGGGTGGACTACTCCCTCTTCATGGAGATGTCGATGGAGATGACGTTGGAGGGGTAGGAGATCACACCGGCGGCGGCCCGCCGGAGTTTTCCCCCTCCAATATGGAACTCCAGGTCTCTGTTTCGGTGTTTCGGCGGCGCTCCTCTCCGTAAGGGTACGGGGGACCCTTTTTATAGTCGGTTTTAGGTCAAGACGGAGTCGGTAAGTCGAAGATGGAAGGAATTGGGGCCACAGGGGCCAAAAGGGGGCCTCTCACACGGCCAAGGAATCTGGCCGCGTGGAGGGTCCTCATTTGGGCCTCCTTGCCCAATTCTCGTGGATCCTTCGCCCGCAAGTCTTCTCCTTCCAAGAAAATGACCCCCGCAGATTTTTAGGTGATTTCGCGGAAGTTTGCCCCCTGAAACATCAAAAATATAGAAAACGGGGTTTCTGACAGGCAGGGTTACTTCCATAAAAGTTGGGGGACTTTGTAATTTAACCCCAAAATATTATAAAACATTGAATTATACCCTTATATGATGCAATATGTAATAGAAAACCATGTGAAAATATGCAAAATTCATCTATGAATTTTACATGCATCAACATCCCCAAGATTAACCCATGCTCGTCCTCGAGTATGATGGTGATAAAACTAAGATGGGTTTTGCATATTGAAACAATCATGGGATATCAAAGAGGATTATTCATGCTACATATAATCAAATTATTAATACTAGAAATGAGTAGCAATATACAATTCATGTTGTAAGAAATATCAAATATGCAAGCAAAGATGCTTCATGAAAGTTCACAAAGTGTATAATGAAATAAAAGCACTATGGACCAAATGCATACACAAAATGAGAAATAAAATCCTATATTGGTCAAAGAATAGCATAATGGAGAATAGAAAATATGGTGGACACTTTGGAGAAAATTGAGCAGAGGTAAAACATTATCAAGTCTTATTTATCCTCTAAATTATTCAACTAAAATTACTAATTGAAATGTGGTATCCATTGATCTAAGACTCTCATTGCCCCTTTATCACTAGCATCTTAAAATTGTGAGTATTGAAGTAATGAGAATGACAAGGTGTTTGAAAGCCTCATGCCCCGTGAGTGTGAAAATCTACTCCATGATTACTCAACTTAAGATTCCTAATAAGCTTTGTACAATCATAATAAGTATTAATGACATCATAGAGAACCGCAAAGAGGTACCTTTTGCCCCATGACATGGAAACAAGCCCATGTTACAATGACAAGATGAACAAACGGAGTAGACTCGTCATCCTTTTTATTTTCATTCACTATTATGCATAGCTTCTTATTTTATTATAGGATGTGTTATAGAGTCACTCAAGCTGTAAGTAAATTTCCACCATGATAAAGCATGTCTTGGGTTAGCGTCCCAATGCGTTTCTCTAGTCATATAAATACTTACTCATCAAAACTTACTATTCCTCTATTTCATTTCGGCATGGCAGGAGTCCAAAAAAAAAGTGAATGATATCAACCAAATGTAAATTTTTTTGTGCAATGTTGAAAGCTTTCCGGTGATACACGTTTATAGCTAGCTCCCAACCACACACTTGTCAAACGCAAAACTTGTGGCTCCCATTATTGGGTCATGTTTATTAGATGCATAAAAAGTAAAGTGTGCCTTCAAAAGTTCGTGAGAGTCCTATCCCAAGTTCAACCCATGACAATTAATAAAGTGAATATCTTAATTTAGAACATAAATAACACAATAACATGGTGAACATACTCGGAATAGCAATGAAGCTAATGGGAAGATATGGTGGACTCACTGGAAATACTTGGCTAAGAAGTGTTGGAAACAAGTTTTTACTTGTTGGAATTTTTAAATTTTTGGGCTAGCAAGAGGGAGATAGTTGACCAGCTACTATGCATGCATATGTCCATAGAACTACTCATTTCATGACAAACTAAATAAACCAGCAATTAACATCAAGTACATGAATAAGAGATAGCTCAAGACAACATTATTGCAAATTTCTACACATAAAAAGCCTATAAATCATGCAAACATATGTAGCTCTTCAAATCAACCATGGCATCCCTATTCCAAGTCATAATACTAGCATCCAATACATTCCAACCCCAAACTCCAGTAGCTCAATATCATATAAAATGATGGTGGTGGTCTTATCAAAACAAAAATAAAAACAAAAACTAGACGCTTCAAGTCTCTACGATAAATGATTTGCTTAGAAAAACAGAAAGTAGACGTGTGATAACCAAAAGAGTGTAGCTCCAGTGGGGTGTTCATCACATCCCCAAGCTTATGGCTTTCACCATTCTTGGATGTCTTGAGGCGCAGCTCCTCTATTCCCTGTGAAAAAAACTTCACAAAACATGTTTCTCCCATTCTTTTTCTGTGGGGTGAGATTAGCAAGGACAAATAAATCACATGCTTGTTGTGCAAAATTCCAAATAAAATGCTCCATTAGATAGACAATAAGGTTCATTATATTTTATGTTCACTCTCTTGCTTGAAAGAATCATGGAAATTCGATTCCCAAGCCCAAAGAGTGCATAAAACAAAAGAAGGCAGGATCTGTCCAGAAAAGCAACAGCAGCAAAACGAACGTTTTTCCCTAATCTAGACTCGTGAAAAAATTAAGCCAATTTTTGTGCTTACAGAGGATGAAAAGTTGCAGAACATACTAAAATATTATCTCAATCCGACATACCAATAAAAAACGCAAAATCATACGGTGAGCAGACTCGTGCTGAAACAGAAATTTCATGCACTAGGATAGCAACTTATAAGTCCAAATGGGTTTGACTTGACTCTTTATTGAAAACTCCAGAATTAAAACAAAAAAACTAATCTCTTGAGACAGCAAGAGGACACTAGGAAAATCAAAACAAAAACAACCGGGTTGCCTCCCGTAAAGCGCTTTCTTTATAGCCATATAGCTAGGATTTACTTACTTGATAATCAAGAGGGATAAAGCTCATGAGGGAGCTTGTTCTTCAGCGTGCCCCTCTTCCTTGGGAAGTGATCCATGCTTTTCTTGTGATGGAACTGAAACTTGACATTCCCTTCCTTGGAGTCTATAATTGCACCTGTAGTACGAAGAAAAGGTCTACCCAAAATAATAGGACTAGGGGATTTATCCCTCATATCCATAATAATGAAATCAACGGGTACGAAAGTCATGTGCAATTCAATCATAACATCTTTTACTTGTCCTACAGCATGTTTAGTAGATTTATCAGCAAGGACAAATTCACTTGAGCTCTTTTCTAAATTTTCTAGTTCTAGCAATTCATATAATTCTTTAGAGAGTACCGATACACTAGAATATAGATCTAACATAGCATGGTGAATTTCTTTTCCAATTGAAACTAGCACCTTGGGGATCCATGCATACCCAAGCTTAGGAGGTATCATGGCCTCATTCTTGTACCTAGCAATTTTTTCTTGCAAGACATGATTAGCAATATAAGATCCAAAGCCACGTTGATTAACATTTATAGTGGGATCACTAGCAAATTTTTGTAGAGTAGCAATAAGTTCTTGCAAGCTACTTTTTTCTAAATCAAGAAATGGATACTTAATTTCAGTAAGCATCATAATTTCCTCTACTTTACTCTCTAATTTAGCTAGCATGCTTGATTCATGAGGACTAATTTCATCTTTGCTAGCAAGATAAGACATATATGGAAGTAAATATTCAGCGTACTTCACTATTTCATTCAAAGTTTCTTCTAAGCTAGTAGGGACATGCTCACTTGTATTATCATAAATATGATCAATATTTTCAATAATAGGAGCAGCAATAGTAATAGAGTTCATTCCTACACTAGGTTGTGCTTGTGGCTTTCCTGCTGACATGCTTAATAGAGTTGCTTGATTATCAGCTAATTTTGACAATGCTTTATCTAAATTCGAAGATTGAAGTTGCAATCCTTTAATATCACTACTAATGGATGCAATAGACTTATTTAACTCATGTATCATAGCATTGTGAATAGCAACTTGTTCCATAAGCAATTTATTAGATTCAGAAATTTCACTAGAAGGCTTCCACTTATTTTCATTATCATTAGGATATGGAACAAAAGGTTTATTTGGCACATAAGGAGGTTTACTATATGAATTGTAAGCATTAACAAAACCATTGCTATCATAATTCATAACAAAATTAATATCCACACTTTCAGAATTACTACCAACTAGCTCCTGCAAAGGCACATTCTCCATATTTTGTTTATTAATAAAAGTAAGAATAGTGTCCATTTTAGAAGACAAATCATTGGTTTCTTCAATTGAGTTTATTTTCTTAGTGGGATTGGGTGCTCTTTCAGTATTCCATTGACTATAATTTTTCAATATGCTTTTTAATATGCTCTTAGCCTCACCTACAGTTTTACTCATAAAGGCACCTCCAGCAGCAGAATCAAGTATATTTCTAGACATGTAGTTTAGACCATTATAAAAAGAGTGTAGTATGGTCCATTCATTTACTCCATGTGATGGGCATGTTCTAAGCATTAATTTAATTCTATCCCATTCCATGGCTACATGTTCATTATCATTTTGCCTAAATGAGAGGATATTATTCCCATTTTGCAAAATTTTAACGGGAGGATAATATTTCTTAATGAAAGCTTCTTTTAAATCATCCCAAGACTTTATACTAGCTGTAGGTAGTGAAAGTAACCATTCTTTAGCCTTTCCTCTAAGTGAAAAAGGAAATAATTTCAGTTTTAAAACACTACTTTCCATATTTTTAAATTTTTGCATATCACATATTTCCATGAAATCATGAAGATGCATAGAGGCATCCTCCATAGCACTACCACCAAATTGCTCTCTAGTAATTAAATTCAATAAACTATGACTTACTTCATAGCTTTCAGCTTGTATTTCAGGTGTAGTAATTGGCCTAGCAATGAATTGGTCATTGGGTGTATTTGTGTAGTCACTTAATTTAGTTCTATCACCCATTTTAACAGTTTTTATGTACTTTTTAATTTTTTATGCAAAACTGAAAAGTAAAGTAGCTAGGCAAATTCGAAATACTAAAATAAACTAGATAACTAAATGCAAAACTAAAATGCAAACTAAAATAAAATATGCAAGACAAAACAAAAACAAGAACAAAAACAAAAACAAGACAAGAAACAAAACAATCTACTTGAAAGAAGGTGGAGATAGAAAGGACGGTACTCACGTAGGTGCAACCTCCCCAATCTTAGGTGTTTGCACACCTTGTTGGTGATGAAGACTTCTTGTGAGCTCCCTTGGACAACTCTTTCACCTATGGCTCCCCGGCAACGGCGCCAGAAAAACGCTTGATGGCTAGGTTGAAACTCCAAGTGCAGAGTGTGTAGCTAGTGGCAAGCCTTCTTCCCCACGAGGGTGACTTGAGGGTTTATATCTAACTCTTGGGGAGCCAGTATTTCAGCAGTTGTCTTCCAAGCTTCCTCCAGGATCCTGCAAACAAGTAGAGAATTTTGTGCCCTCAACCTCACCAAGTGGTTGTCAAGCACAAGGTGTGAGACTTCTAAATTGCAATGCAAAACTGAAAGTAAATGTGCAATAATTAAATCTACTACTAAATGCAAATAAGAAAATAAATATGCACTGGATTGTTTTTGTATTTTTGTGATGCAAGTGGTGATGGAGATAATGTAAATTCGAATTGGAGATGCAAGTAAAGTAAAGTGCAAGTAAAGTAAATTGCAGCAAAGTAACTAGAGTGTTTTCTTATAATTAAAATAGGACCGGGGTTCATGGTTTCACACTTGCATTCTCTCAAATAAAGTGGTAGACGGTGGACATAAAGAATTACATGTGAGATTACAATAAATGTTTAACATTGAGTACTTTCATATGGGCATCACGTCCTAGCATAGAGATCTCTACGGTCATATTAATCCCTCTTATACTCCACCAAGATGCGAAATAAATCATAACACCTCGATAATTAAGGAAAAACCAGAGTATAGGTTTAAGCAATGTGACATGAAGTTGAAGTAAGAACTTGCTAGATCTAGTCATGGAGATTGATTAGTGTCACTTCAAATCCCCGGTAACAAGGTACTCCTTTTTATCCCTAGTGAGGTAACTAAGAAAGGTTTAACAAAACCTAAGTGGATCGCTGAACTTCTGTCACTTTCACAGCACTAGCCACCCCCCCGTTACTCCAACTAATGCACCCATCACCCCACACACGCTCTCGAGAACTAGATTGATCAAAGCTAGCAAATAAGAACGGGGTACATAAGATACATCTACTCAAATAACTCAAGAGAAACAATTGCAATCTGATTCAATAACTCATAGAAAAGATCCACCACATAGGAATTACAACGGTGCCCGTAATCATGTGAGGCAGCTCATACGGATCTAATTAGTGAAGCACATAGAGAGAGAGATACAAGTGCTACTTCCACAAACCCATAGCCCTGGGGTGGACTACTCCCTCTTCATGGAGTTGTCGATGGAGATGACGTTGGAGGGGTAGGAGATCACACCGGTGGCGGCCCGCCGGAGTTTCCCCCCTCCAATCTGGAACTCCAGGTCTCTGTTTTGGTGTTTCGGCAGCGCTCCTCTCCGTAAGGGTACGGGGGACCCTTTTTATAGTCGGTTTTAGGTCAAGACGGAGTCGGTAAGTCGAAGATGGAAGAAATTGGGGCCACAGGGGCCAAAAGGGGGCCTCTCACGCGGCCAAGGAATCTGGCCGCGTGGAGGGTCCTCTTTTGGGCCTCATTGCCCAATTCTCGTGGATCCTTCGCCCGCAAGTCTTCTCCTTCTAAGAAAATGACCCCCGCAGATTTTTAGGTGATTTCACGGAAGTTTGCCCCCTGAAACGTCAAAAATATAGAAAACGGGGTTTCTGACAGGCAGGGTTAATTCCATAAAAGTTGGGGGACTTTGTAATTTAACCCCAAAATACTATAAAACATTGAATTATACCCTTATATGATGCAATATGTAATAGAAAACCATGTGAAAATATGCAAAATTCATCTATGCATTTTACATGCATCAGCATGCCATCCGACAGGCGGGCCCATTATCATACACAGAGAGGTCGTCCATGCTGATTAATGGCGCCATGTAGGCAGTTGTTGAAAGGACATGTGTCCTCTAATCTTATTTTGGTGTTTGATCACAGCACTTGGAAAGTCTAACTATTTACTTGAATTATTTAGGAAATACAAAGTGCTGCAAATTGAATGAAATAATCTCTCAAAAAGTACAAATGGATTAAAGGAATAATGGGAGGAGAAAAGAAGATGGAGAAAATCTGCCAAGCCGGTCTGGTCGGGCACAAGGCCGGGTGTTTCTATTGGGTAGCCGGCCTGCGCCCCGTGGAGCCGGCCTAAGTCGGGCTCTCTGGCTCGAGGCCGGGCTGCCTGGTTGGTCGGCCTAGACATGGTCCAAGGCCGGGGACTTTAGGTACCTAAGCGGCATTAGCCTCGTGATGTCGGCCTAGGCAGGCTCTCTGGCTCGAGGCCGGGTCGTCTGGCTGGCCGGCCTAGGCCGGGTTCCCTAGCCGGCTCCTTCTGCATCACTGCCGGCCCCAACGCCGGGTTTCCTGCACAAAGTCAAAAATGCCCAAACGGCCATATCCCCCACCCACCCACTATAAAAGGGGGGTCTTCTTCTACCTTTAGAACATGTCACCTAAAGCTTCTCTCTCCACCATTTGTGACCACCTCAAAACTTAAGAATCTCCCCAAATACCCAGCCAAAGCCCTTTATCTCTTGAGATTTGGGGGAGAAGCACTAGATCTACATCTCTAGTTCTTGGATTCCTTTTGCTTACAACAATGCTCTTAATGTTCAACATCCACATGTAAACAATCTTGGTGCACCTCCTTTAGTAGATAGGTCTCTTTTTACTAATTGGAAAGCTTCCATGAAGTCTTATATGTGTAGCTCTTCAATGCAGATATGGAGAATCATTGAGAATAAATATGAGCCTAAGGACTCCAAGAACTTGAGCTCAAGTGATATAATAGATCAACACCTCAATGCTCATGACATACACATGCTAGAGAAGGCAATGGAAAATGAAAGATTTGAGCACAACCGGTCCTTCACAAATGCCAAGAAGGCATGGGATTGCATAGTTGACATGTACGATGGCAATGTAAACATACAGCCTCTAAGAATTCGATCCTCCAAATACAAGTTGATAACTTCTATATGAAGAATGGAGAGACTCCGGAAGACATGTTTAGAAGACTCACAGCTCTTGCGGTTGACATGAGAGATTGTGGATTCAAAGACATCGATGAGGATTGGGTCAAGGAGAAATTCCTAATTCGCAATGAGAACATGGTGATGAATGTGCAATCAAGGGCTGATTTCTTGGACCTAATTCGCAATGATATTTTGGGTATTTTCATTACCTTGAACATGATGAAAAAGTCCTCCGATGATGTCATGGCCCGTGTGAATGGAATGAAGAGAACCTATCTTGCCTTGAAGGCCACACCCCATGAAGAGGAGGAATCAAGTAATGATGGTGGTTCCTCACATTTCCTCTCCGAGAAGGAGATGAGGATATGACATGAAGAATGCTTGGCCCTTGCTCAACATAAGTGGTGGAAGAAATGATGTTTTAGATCAAATGCAACAAAGAACAAGGGAAAGGAATCATCAAGCATGAAGAAGGCAAGAACTTGCTTCAATTGTGGAGATAGTGAGCACTTTGTTGTGGAGTGCCCTTTCAATAGTAGGATTGTGAATGGTGGAAGGCTCGTGAGGAAGTCCAACTTCATTCCCAAGGCCAAGAACTTCATCAAGAGAGGTCCTCCAAGGGCATTATTTTGCCCCACTCTTAAGGACTAGCGAAATATCACTTTGACATGCTTTCTCTATACTTGAAACAATCGTATAAATTTCGATGCATTGTTATTCGTGATCTTTTATTCGTGTTACTTCTCATGATGCAAGGTGGTTGCTATGCTTTATTATTAACGTTTTATTTATCATGCTTGTTTTGAAGTTCTATGATCTCAGCTTACTTATGCTTTTACATTATTGATAATTAAGTTTATGTTGGTAGCATGTCACCTCAGAAATTATGTGTTTTTATCGTTTACCTACTTGAGGACGAGTAGGAACTAAGCTTGGGGATGTTGATACGCCATAAACGTATCCTTAATTTCTTTTGTTCCATGTTGTTTTCTTATTGTTTCCCACATGTTTGTATACACTTTATGTAATTTTTATCAATTTTTTGGACTAACCTATTGAAAAGATGCCATAGAGCCAGTGCCCGCGTGTACAATCATTGCTTACATTGCACACATTGTTTAATGCAGTTATCTTTTGCTTGCAACTTAATACCTAAGGGGTTTCGGATGATAACCTGAGGGTGGATTATTATTCACAGATGTAGATAGATTTCAGTGTATGTATATTATTGTAATGCCCGCACTAAATATCATAGTAGTCATCATGTCATGAATGTGCACTACGGTGCAACCTTTATTTGTCAATTGCGTAGCTGTAATTTGTTCACCCAACATGTTATCTTTATGGAGAGACACCACTAGTGAACCTATGAATCCTGGTTCATTTTCCTACATTGTTAAACAAACCACAACAATTTCTTGCTTTCTTTACTTACTGCAAGCATACACCATTTTCCACACTATACGTCTAACCTTTGTTTTCAGCAAGACCGGTGAGATTGACAACCTCACTGTACCGTTAGGACAAAGTATTTTGGTTGTGTCGTGTGCAGGTTCCACGTTTTTGCTGACACCGGTGAGGCGCCATCACCACCGTCAGTGGCATCAACCTTCCCGAGATCCTCTTCCTCCTACTGGATTGATAACCTTGGTTCTTAACAGAGGGAAATTCTTACTATTGTGCTCATCAAACCCTCCTCTTGGGGTTCCCAACAAAACGTAGCATGTGCCCCCCTTGGCCGCGCCAGGGGTTGGTGTGGGGCCTCCAGGGCTCCACTGACTTTGCCCTTTCGCCTATTTATTCCCCTCCGATGGAAAACCCTAAGAATCTGATCAAATATCCCTGAAAAGTTCCGCAGCCGCCGTCGTCGTCAACCCTAGATCAGGGGGTTCTGAAGCTGTCTCCCGGCACCCTGCCGGTGAGGAGATCATCACTGGAGGCCTCTTTGTCAACATGCCTGCCTCTGGAGTGATGCGTGAGTAGTTCATCCTTGGACTACGGGTCCATAGCAGTAGCTAGATGGTTTTCTTCTCCTCCTATGCCTCCCTGTTTAGATCTCGTGAGCTGCCTAACACGATCGAGATCGTTCTTATGCAATTCAATGTGCTATGTTTGTTGGGATCTGATGAATATTGAACTTATGCCAAACTGATTATAGTTTTTATTGCATATGTTATTTGTGATCTTGCATGCTTTCCGTTGCTAGTGGTTGCTCTGGCCAAGTAGTTGCTAGTGACTCCAAGAGAGAGTATTTATGCTCGATAGTGGGTGCATGCCTCCTTTCCGCCTGTGCTCAAGTGACAGAAACGTGACAGGGGAGGATGTGTTGTTGCCACTAGGGAGATAAAAGTGGTGTGAGTGTCCGCGTGTACAATCATTGCTTATATTACACACATTGCTTAATGCGATTGTCTGTTGCTTGCAACTTATTACCTAAGGGGGTTCAGATGATACTCTTAGGGTGGATTATTACTCATAGATGCAGTTGGATTTCGGTCTATGTATATTGTTGTAATGCCCGCACTAAATATCATAGTAGTCATCATGTCATGAATGTGCACTACGGTGCAACCTCTCCTTGTCAATTGCCCAGCTGTAATTTGTTCACCCAACATGATATATTTTATGGAGAGACACCGCTAGTGAATCTATGAACCCCGGTCCATTTTCCTACATTGTTAAACAAACCTCTACAATTTCCTGATTTTCTTTATTTGCTGCAAGCATATACCATTTTCCACACTATACGTCTAATCTTTGTTTTCAGCAAGACCGGTGAGTTTGACAACCTCACTGTACCGTTGGGACAAAGTATTTTGATTGTGTTGTGTGTAGGTTCCGCGTTGTTGCTGACACTGGTGAGACGCCATCACCACCGTTAGTGGCATCAACCTTCCGAAGATCCTCTTTCTCCTACTGGATTGATAACATTGGTTCTTAACTAAGGGAAATTCCTACCGCTGTGCTCATCACACCCTCCTCTTGGGGTCTCCCAACGAGCGCAAGATCTGCACCATCACTCCACCACTTCCCCCCTTCTTTTCCCGCCATTTCATCAACCGGTTATAAAATCTGACTCGTCGTCTTGTTACCCATAGTATTGTTGGGTTACGTGCTATGCAAAACAAAACAAAAAAATCTATGCGCCACCACAACACCGGGATATCTACCTAGGTGTAGGTAACGGAGAGTTACCACTAGACGCGCAGATGCGAAATGTCGATGACGCGCCTAGTCGATTTAGCGAAGCATTGGCGTCCTACATCCGGCTCCACCTGAATCAAATGGCTAACTCTCGTAGCTAGGTTGCCTCCTAGCCGCGAGTCAACTCACGTCGTTTCCAACCCCGTTGATGCTGAATGCAATCTCACCTCCTTGTACGGTTAAGACAATCAAGTGTCGAAAACACAACTATTGGATTACGTGCAGAAATTAAAAAATTTGTCTTACGCAACCGGGAACAACTATGAAGATTCAAGAGAAGTGATGCGTGTGTAACACACTTTCGTTGGGAGACCCCAAGAGGAAGGTATGAAGAGCACAATATAAAGTTTCCCTTAGAAAGAAACCAAGGTTGAATCAACCAGTAGGAGGAAGGAGTAACTTCAGAAGGTTGATGCAGTTGAGATGATAAGACGCACTACCGGTTCAGCAGCAACGTTGAACCTACACAACACAATTAAATCACTTTGCCCCCAACAAAGTAGCGAGGTTGTCAACCTCACTGGTTTTGCTGAACACAATGAGGTTAAATGCATGGTGTGGAAAACGGCATGAAAACAGTAGCAGCACTGTGAAAACAGTAATTGCAATGGTTGCATTATCAGGTTGAGAAAATGTACCGGGGTATACAGTTCACTAGTGGTGTATCTCCATAAAAGATAAATAACATGTGTGGTGAACAAATTACAGTTGGGGAATTGACAGAAATGAAGGCTGCACCGTAGTGCATATGCAAGACATAAAGATTACTATGTGATTCATGCGGGCATTACAACAAGATATATAGACCGTCATCCAACTGCGTCTATGACTAATAATCCACCTTCCGAATATCATCCAAACAACAGGTATTAAGTTATAAGCAATAGATAATCGCAGTAAGCAAAGTGTGTAATGTAAACAATGTAAACGAAGTAAACATCGTTGTTTTCTCCCTATTGGCAACAACACATCCTCCATCCGTCACGTTTCTGTCACTCGAGCATAGATGCAAAGGAGGCATGAACTCACTATCTAGCATAAATACTCCCTCTTGGAGTCACTAACACTTGGCCAGAGCATCTACTAATAACGGAGAGCATGCAAGATCATAAATAACATATGCATGGAGATATAATGATAGATTGATATCAGAAGACATAGCATTCAATATTCATCGGATCCCAGCAAACACAACATGTAGCATTACATAAAGATGATCTCAATCATGTAGGGCGGCTCACGAGATCTAAACATGGGGCATAAAGTGGAGGAGACTACCATCTAGCTACTCCTATGGACCCGTAGTCCAGGCATGAACTACTCAGGCATTACTTCGGAGGAGGGCATGGTGGTATAGACCACTCCGATGATGAATTTCCCTCCCGACAGAGTGCCGGGGAGAGTTTTAGAACCCTCCCGATCTCGGGATAACGATGACGGCGGCCTCGGGTGTTTCTCGGGAAAAAGTGGGATATATTTAGGGTTCAGGTATCGGGGGGATTAAATAGGCGAAAGGGCGATGGTGGTGGATGCCCGCGAGGGTGGGGGCACACCACCCCACGGCGCGGCCAGGGGTTGCCGCCATATGGTGTGGCCCCCCTCCGAGCCTCTTTGGGACTCAATGGAACCTTTGGAATTTTTAAGACTTTCGGGTTTCGAATTTTCCAATTCCACGAATATTTCAAGAACAACTTTTCTGAAACTAAAAACAGCAGAAAACATGGAACTAACTCTATGGCATTTTTTTAATAGGTTAGTCCCGGAAATCGATAAAAATAACATAAAGTGTATAACAAACATGTAGGAAATAACATGAAAACAACATGGAACATCAGAAATTAAGGATACATTTATGACGTATCAAGAAGTTGGATCTAGATCGTTACCAACACGAAGATGCATAACAAGTGTTGATGACGATGTCCTGAAGCCAGATGAAGATTCTCAAAAACAAGCTTGTGGGTGAGAATATTGCCATCTCCATGTATTCAGCCTTCTGGATCCAGCAAAGTGAGTATCAAGTGTTACCCCTCTAACAGTCCGCACACGTACGTCCTGTCAAAATCCTGAAGTGTTTCGCTGTCAAAAACTAGGAACTACACATGCATAATGAGGTGCAGATCACCCCAACAAATGGGGGAGAGAGATATTTTAGATTTAATCATAAAGGAGAGGACAACTAGAAACCCCCCTAGAGAAAATATCTAACTTGTGTGTCTTTTCTCCATGGGGTGGGAGTATATATAGTGGGGAGGGAGGGCGACTTGCCTTGGGGCAAGGCATTGGTGTGGCCAAGCCCTAGGCCAGCCGCACCCTCACCTAGTTCGGCTAGGACTCCTCCTTCCATTAAGGATTAAGGAGTCCACCTGCCATACTTTTCCCTTACCTATTTTCTTCATTTCTTTTTTTGGATTTGCCAAAAATCCTCAAAACCAAATATGGAAAGCCAGGGGGTTGGTGTATTGGGGAACACGCTACAAAAAATTCTAGCTTAACCAATATCCATATGCAAGGAGGGAGGCAACGGGCCATACCCTCGTCTGTCGAACTTGCGAAAGATTGTCAGTGACGAGGTCGACGTGGAAGCAGATGTAGTCGATCCCCGCAATTATACGTGTCCAATCGCGAGGAGATGCGGTATCCCACGATCAAGTACCACAAGCGTAGCACCTCCACGGTGTCCACACATACGTGATCAACAACACAACATTGTAACACGATATCGTTATATTTTTAATCAAGTCCATGATCAGGAAAACATGATCATCTCACAAAGTATAAGATAATCTAAAACAAAAAATAAAACAAGGCTAATCTTAGAGATAAGATTACGAACTCTTGTTTGTTTATGTGTTCGCACCTGCACAAAGATCTTTCTTCGAAAACACACTTTTTTGAGTGCTATAATGGTTGTATTATCGCATAAACTTAATTTTGAAGTTGGAGATAGAATAATAACTGAATATTGTTATCTCTATGACATATCTCCAACACCCCTTGCTACGTCGTGGAGGATGCGCTAGAGCTGCGCGCTGCCGGCTACGCAAGATGCAAATTTTGGGGTCTCCGACGGACGCTTGGGGATGCAGGGGACGAGGAGGCGCCGCCGGACGTGCGATGGAGAGGCAGGGCGGCGTATCAATGGCATGACGAATATGGTGGTCGATACGATTTTGTTCCCGGCGCTTAAGGCAATTAGCGGGCTTTTTATTTGTGAACCATTTTTTTCACTTACTGGCAAGCGGGTAGTTCGTGTCAACTTTGGGAGCGGTTTCAATGACGTACCAAACCAAATTAAGGAAGTTTTAATGCTTTTATTAGAATTATTATTATTATAATTATGTAGTTTTACAGTTTAGTTTAAAACTTCGTTCCATCTAAACTTCGATGTGGAAATATGATCGTCGAAAAATGTAACGCAAACTTGTTTTTAAATATCGTATATGAATATCCGGGTTCTGTTCTGCACAAGTCAGTTTCATCCCAGAAAACATTTTCCATGTCCACGCTAATAGCGATTTGCGAGATGGGAATATAGTGGATCTGTTAGAGTTGCTCTTAGGAGTGTTATATCCTCTTTAATTCTGCGAAGTATATGATTAGAGAATTACATAAATTATAAACAAATACTACATGCAAAAAACCAAGCGAACTGTAGCATGAGGTTTAAGAGAGCACAACTATTTTTTGTTGTTGCTCAGAGTAGAATGCAAAAGAATCCGTAGGAAAGCTTATTAAAGATTCAAACCTACATAGAAAATTACCGTGAATAGAATATACCCGAAAAGAAAGCAAAGATCGGCCATTTTGTCGACGTGGTTCCATCTCTGACACATGGAAGATGCTTGTACTGGAATCTCTTTTTGTTACCACACATCGACTGTATTCCTTTGTTCAAAATGTGAGCTCAGTTCTTGTCTTGCTGAACCGAATCTACCTCTGGTCGATGATGCAACCGGAGGATCTTTTTGGGATGTCACTCGTACACACCGAATTCGAACCACCCTGAGAAGAAGCTGGACTTTACCAACGGTTACCTCTACATCTACCGTGCGAAATCAAATACTGTAACTGACGCCACGACCCAGACTGAAAAGTTCTCCGCGCATCCCAGCCAAGAGCCAGGCGGCTGGGCGCGGGACCACCAGCCGAGTCGGCAAGCCCCACAAGGCACCCCTGCGCGCCTGTCTGGCTCCTCTGACCGACTGCCCCCCACCCGATTTATTATCATCGCCCACCCAACCCAACCCGGACCAGAGACGACCAGAAGCCAAAACCAAACACCACCACCACCACCCCCTCCTCCTCCGTCATTCCCTCCCCCCAAATCCACCTCCGCCGCGCCCCGATTCCCCCGGCCGCCGCAGCGGAATCCGGCGCTGCCCCGCCCCGATCCGTCCGATCCGCGCCGGATCCCCTCGCCTCCCCGCGCGCGCCGCCGTACCTTATCGCGATAACGCTCCCGATGGGCGCCGGCCGTGCCAGCCGCGGCGGGCCCTCCACGGCCTCCCCCGCCGCGGGCCGGCCCTTCCCGCCGATCTCCGCGCCGCCGGCCTCCGCCTCCCCCTCGGCGGCCCCCGCGGAGACGGCCTCCACCTCTATCACCAAGACCGTCAACGGCTCGCACCACTTTAAGATCGCGGGCTACTCGCTCGCCAAGGGGATCGGCGTCGGCAAGTACATCGCCTCCGAGTCCTTCTCCGTCGGCGGCTTCGAGTGGGCGATCTACTTCTACCCCGACGGGAAGAGCGCCGAGGACGGCGCGGCCTACGTCTCGCTCTTCATAGCGCTCGCCAGCGAGGGCACCGACGTGCGCGCGCTCTTCGAGCTCACGCTCGTCGACCAGAGCGGCAAGGGACAGGACAAGGTGCACACACACTTTGGGAGGTCGCTCGAGGGCGGGCCCTACACGCTCAAGTACAGGGGAAGCATGTGGTGAGTCCTATTGCCGTTGGTCACACCTGCATGCCTCAGCCTCAGATAGATGTGAATATTGTACTCTTTTCTGTTGCTTGGACTCATTTATTTCACTTGGAATTGGTATATATGCATGCATGTTCAAGTAGTACTTGCGTTTGGTGCCGGCAATTAGTAGTTCCGTCGGCAATTCCAGAGATTCATATGCACATGGACTCGTTTTTAGGTCTACTAGTTAGACTTGTATTAGAGTTGTATTATTTACCAAGTTTGCATCATAGTATTAGGAGAATCCTTTTATTGCCAGTCTCCAAGACTGTTGGAAGCGTTATCCTCTACTATTAATGCTGCGAACACGCCTCTGTTCCAGTATATTTCTGTTTGTTTTCAGGACTTTGTTTGTTTCCATTAGAGATCCTAGTGGATTCAGTCCATCTAGCATATTTTACATGAGAGAGCTATCTAAGTGCTTTGCATATGTGTTCATGCTTTAGAATTAGAGTTATATGCCATCTTTTATTTCAGACAAAGTTTGCGTTGAGTGCCATCCTGCCCCGATATGTCCAATTAAGTATCTGGTCGGCTTATACTTGTCTGATTTTTCTCGTGATCATGTAGGTTGTTTTTAGTCTGCTTTTTTTTAGATTGTTGTATGCTATGCTGCCCTGATATGTGGTGCATGTATGCCGTTGCTATATTCCACAAAACGAACTACACTTTGATACAATGTTATCGTTCATGTACTAGGAATTCCAAGTATGGATGTAAAGAAAAACATACCTTGTTTACATCCGAATGCTAGTAATATAGAGGCATAGATCACAGTAGTATGCATCACTTGTTGCCAATGACATAGAATGCGCTAGACATCATCCTGATGGTGATGGTGTTGTTTTGTAGAGCTGTACTACAAACCAGAATTTGGACAGAAAGAGTTGAGGCGGCATGCCTTATTTTCCAAGTGAGAAAACTTCTAGGGCGCATGCTCCTCTATTTCAACGCTTCATAATGAGCAGAAATTATGCACCAGCAGCTGATTAGTTTCTGGGAAAGGATATTTTTGAGTTGCTCCCAACTCCCAAGCCCACTGACTGCGATACTTAGGATTAGTTTGTAGCTTCTTGCAATAAATAGTTGATTTGTGTGTTTGCTGTAAGTTGCAAATTATGGCCACCTAGCTGAGGTTGTACCTGTTGAAGGACATTGTAGTTTCTTTGGAATTTCTAGTGAGTTGTTGATTGTGTATCTCTGGTAAGGATGTAAGGTCGAGATTGTTTACATATTTCATTCTTTACATATTGGGATGTAATGCATGTTTCTAGAACATAAAATATAAAACAAATTGGTTCATATAAACACAGCGATCCTTAGAATTAGTTTGTAGCTTCTTGCAATAAATAGTTGATTTGTGTGTTTGTTGTAAGTTGCAAATTATGGCCACCTAGCTGAGGTTGTACCTGTTGAAGGAGATTTGTAGTTTCTTTGGAATTTCTAGCGAGTTGTTGATTGTGTATTTCTGGTAAGGATGTAAGGTCGAGATTGTTTACATCTTTTATTTTTACATAATTGGGATGTAATGCATGTTTCTAGAACATAAAATATAAAGCAAATTGGTTCATATAAACACATGTATGTGTTGATTTATCCATGTTCTCATTGCGCTTCCCTGATCACTTTTACTGTTATTCCTTTTTGTTAACTTGGTTTGTCTGTTCAATGTTACTGGATGAGTCATACCTGACTGTGCTTGTTGCACAACAACTATTGCAACTTCATAAGTAACTTATCTTTCTATGCATCATGCAGGGGTTATAAACGTTTCTTCAAACGATCTGGCCTGGAAACATCAGATTATCTTAAAGACGATTGCCTTCTTGTAAACTGCACTGTTGGTGTCGTTCAATCACATACCGAAGGACCAAAGATATACAGGATACCAGTGCCAGAATCTAACATGTTTCAGCATATTGGGCATCTGCTGACAAGTGGAAAGAGAACCGACATAACATTTGAAGTCGACGGAGAGACATTTCCTGCTCATAAGGTGGTTCTTGCAGCCCGTTCGCCAGTTTTTAGGGCACAGCTTTTTGGTCCCATGAAGGATAAAAACATGAAGTGCATAAAGATTGAAGACATGGATGCTGCAGTCTTCAAGGTTTACCTTGCTCCCTCTCTTTATTTGTTTCTATTTTATTTGTGTTCCATTCATGCTCTCTTTTCCCGTCTAGGTTGCTACAGCCATAGTGTCAATTACTGCCGTATTGTCCCAAGACTTTCTTCTTGCAACATTTTTTTACGTTGCATCATTGAAGTGGAGCCACGTATGGCTGAAACAACATAACTTGTGGTTCGAAATGGTAGTTGTCAGTGTAACAGTCATGATTTTCTTTTCAGAATTGAAGCAAGTTAACCATATAATTAGTGTGCCGGATGAACCAAGATAAGCATAAAACAGTGCTGATATGCTGTTCATGGGCGTCTGTGCATCCATCTTATTAGGGTAATCTGTTCGATGCAATATGCTGCTTCCAGCTATTTTTGTTAGGACCCACTGGCTGTACTGTTACCATTTGCATTCTCCTAGACCTGCAGAAATATGGTTTACGCATTTTCATTACTTTTTGAGCTGGATGGTTTTTGCACTATCAAAAATACAATTTGCATTCTCCAGCTATTTTTGTTTTGATCCACCGGTCCAATACTAGAAGGTTTACCTTTTTTTACACCATTTCCATTCTCCTTGTACCTTTCATACCTTCTAGTATTATTTACTTTTTGAGCCGGATGGTTTAGAAATTTTCATTACTTTTTTACCTTCTACTCCCTCCGTTCCTAAATGTAAGATGTTTTAGCCCATTTCCATATACATACATATCTACATGTGTATAGACAACTTTTAGTGCACATGTTCACTCGTATTAGCATGTATCTAGACAACAGGAGCAATAGCTACAACATCTTATATCTAGGAACGGAGGGAGTAGTATATTATTTACTCATTTGAGCCAGCTTTTTACACATCACGTTATGTTTTTCAGGCTTTACTCCATTTTATGTACTGGGACGAGTTGCCTGACATAGAAGAGCTTACTGGTGACAATAACATTTGGGTATCCACATTGATCGCTCAGCACTTGCTTGCAGCTGCGGACCGTTATGCTTTGGAGAGACTAAAGTTGCTCTCTGAACTCAAGCTATGTGAAGGCGTTGCAATTAACTCAGTGGCTAACACTCTGGCGCTGGCTGAGCAACACCATTGTTATCAACTAAAAACTGTTTGCCTGAAATTTGTGGCATTGCCTGAGAATTTGAGAGGTAAGTAATGTACTTTTGAATTTAAACCTGTCTGCTGATTTCTCGAGAAATTGGTAATGTCCATTATGGTTTTCTTGTAGCTACATAATTTATTTAGTGTGGGATGAGCTGGCCTACTCTTGGATTATTCAATATATGGTGCCACGAGAAATAGTATCATTTGTACTCCCTCCGTATCAAAATATAAGATGTTTTACTCGTCTGATCTGGAATAAGTGTCGCAAAAGGATACATATTTTGTGCTACAGCTGTACATCCTTCCCGACAGTTAAACTGGATCGGAGGGAGTAGTATTTTTAGACAACATGTATCTAGACATGTTTTAGTGGATTCATGTGTATCTTACACTAAAACAAGTCTAGATACGTTTTGTCCAGAAAATGCTAAAACATCCTACATTTCGTTATGGAGGGAGTAGTGAATTTTATTCTTTTACACTGGAACATTGTTAAATATTAAATACCACAAAGGAAATGCCTATGATAGAGTTTGTCCAGGCATTTGTATGGAGTCCATATGTGCTATGGCTATGAGATTCCGTGGTCCTGGCATAGATCCTGCATGAACACTTGCATTTTTTTACATTTCTTTGACGTGAAGCAGTCTTAAGGACTAGAGAAATACAAACATATGGTAGAAAAATTGCAGTTAGAATTTGTCCAGGCATAGCCTAGAATTTTGCTCCTTGGGTAATTGATTTGTTAACTAATTAAGGTTATTGTGGTTGTTCCAGGCCTTCTTAGTACGCATAGTTAATTAATGCAAATGATTTTATGGTTGTTCCAGACTTCCAATGTGCTTTAAAAAACAATTAAGAACCTGTCGCTGAACTCTTTGCTGCTGCTTATTGGCCATTCTTGCGATGGGTATTCTTTTGCTTGTATGCAAATTGTAAAAGCATCACGGGAGCTGCTGTCTCCTTGAAGAACATATCATTGTTACTACGTGAAACGTTTTACTAGCATTCACCTGCATGATATGCAGGTAGTTAATCTTAATATGCCAACATCTTTTAACCATGTCCTTTTGTGTGCAGCGGTCATGCAAACCGACGGATTTGATTATTTGCAGCAAAGTTGCCCATCCCTACTGACAGAGCTTATAGAGTATGTGGCTAAGGTAGGAGAGCACACTGCAAGCCCCTGCTTATATTCAAATGAAGTCCTGGATGGTGGCGATGTCAACGGAAGACGCGTGAAACCAAGAATTTAGCTGCTCCCGGATCACGTAGCAGGAGTTTCATTCGTCCGTTCGGTGTAAAGTGTTTCAATGACGGCGCTTTTGCGGCGCCATATCATGCATGCAGCATGTTGTAGTGTTTCTGTCGGTGTTATTACACTCCCCATCTTCATCTCTGTTTACTCTGGAGCGCGTTGTGTTGCTGATAATATTCTACTGACTAGGGTACAATTGCATTGCTGCAAAGCATTATTTGCTTTGCAGCCTGTGGCCATAAGTGCGCGCAGGCGGCGCGGCCAAGATTGGCTGGTGGTACAAGGTCGGATCAAATAAGGGCGCAGGATGTGTTCACAGAAGTTGCTTTGTGCTAGGTCAGCTTTGTCGATTCCTAGTCTGTCTGTATGACTTGTATTCAATTGAAACGATGTAATCCAATGAGATTTATCGGTTTAATCTTGTGTATCTTCTCTGTTACGCTAGTGTTTGCTTTCGTCGCAGCTAGTCTTGAACGTTTGCGATTGGTGTGGTGCAGTTGGTGTTGATTAGTGTCGCATAATGTCTTTCTGTGGAACAGTACACCAGGGAACCTTAGACTAGCCATAGTGGTGGTATCATAGGTGGTATCATGCAACTTGGCCCCACAAAAAAGCTGACGTGGCAGCTAATTAATGAAGAAAGAGAGTATGGTGGTATCTACCTATGTTACGGTATCATAGCACATAAAACTAGATATTTTAATAACAACTAAATCTTGTCCACATATTTATATTGGGATTCTACAAAGTAATAAATACTATGTGGCTATGATACTACTATATGATACTATGCATTATAGGGGTAGTATCATATACTAGTATCATATGCATGATACTAATATATGATACTCCCCACTATGGCTAGTCTTACGAAAGCTGATATTTTCTACCATTCAGTTAAACTGTTGTGTGCCCAGTTCAATATCCGTACGTACTCTTTGAATTTGAGAAAGGTTTTCCCATTCCTGTGGGAATTTAACTTGTGAGAAATTATCGTAAATGCCTTGTGACGCTGAGTTTTTTTTTTTCACTTAGGCCTTCTCCAATGCTACAATGCAAACGGAGTTTTGTCCGTTTAGGTCCAGAGTCCGTGGACCTTTGTGGTGACTCAGCACACCACTGCATGTGTAGTGCGCAAATCGATGACATAATACTCATAGAAGTACTTACCTGTGAATATTACATCCCTCAGAGTAGTACAACAAACACAGCGGGTCCAGGCAAAACTATAGGATACAAACTTCATTACAAAAATCTCGAGAATCTCTTTGAAGAATCAAAAAAGATCTCATACAAATGAAACATCAGAAGAAGCAATTCAAAGATCCAAACTGGAGAAGAACTCTACCTCAGAACTAAATCCACTATGGCTGATGTCAGCCCTAAGCTATGGCTTGATGCAACTAAGTCCAAGAATGGACTCCACCTACACCTTGATAGCTTCTCCTCCATCAGCGTTGTCGATGACGATGCTTCACGATGACGACTTCCATCAGGCTTCAACTCTAAGCAGGGGATCAAACGGGAACGAATGAGTAACGAGCGTTACTCAGCAAGCTCATGTTATATAGAGGGTAGTTTGATGCACTATCTACAGCTTTAGACTCGAAAGAGTCAGGAGCTAATGCAAGGTTTTCTAAAACTTTCTTTAAGAGATTGCTTTTAATTTCTGAAAACTATGCCCGCCAGATCTTCACAGGACTAGAACTTCATGGAGTTGCCTTTCCTGCGGCGTTCGGAGCTTCTTCCCGGAACAGGGGGTAACATGCCACATCTTTTTACACTCTACAGAGGTGCGTTACTTTACCCATGGGCGACCAAGACCATATTGCACAACCATGTGTACGTTCCCGTCCACTCCCACTTAGGTGTGGGGCCCGATTGTTGGTCCAAGCCAAACCGTGCTTCTCCGCACAACGCATGCCCACCCATTTCTGCCAGCAGTTTGAACGCCTGATTCCACCCCTCACGATGGATATCTACGCGCCCCTGGCAGACCATCATAGACCCCAGAGTCCGTGGGAATTAAGGGATCCCACCCATGTGCATGTAGTCTCGCAAGACCTACAGCGTACGTCTCTGGCAGCCCGTTGACATGCGAACGAGAAAAGATCACAACTGACTTACTCCCCCCTAGAAGACCCATGGTTAACGCGAATTTATGGCGCAAGAATCCTGACGACAGTTGTGATTAATCCTAGGTAATATTTTTCCATGCAGGTGGAACCTTCCTTTCACCTATTCATCTTACCATGGTTCCATCCGCCCACCAAACAGAACACTACCACTCGGGTAGTCATTCAAGTAGTCATATTATTATGAAAATAGGATCATGCATTCTTTTGAGCATAAGTGGTAATACGATAGGGTTTTTGCAAGTAGTTCGTTATGAAATACTGCAAAAGATATGAGCAAGTGATGAACTTGCCTGAGATTGAAATAACAATAGTAATCCAGGTCTTCGGGTTCAAGGGTCTCGTAGAAAACCCCGGTATCTGAAAGATATCAAAGTAGTCCCGGTAAGGACTACAGAAAACAATAGCAAGATGATACATGCATAGTAATGAGATGCATCGTGAATTACCCAGGAAAACACCCCAATTTACAAGAGTAAGCCACATTTGATATGAGAAGTTAATCACACAGTTTTTAAGGTGAGTTGTTTTATTATTTGTGGTGATGTTGTTATTACTTCTTTTAGACTTACATGTGTTTCACTTTTACTTAACAAACAATTGTTATCATGTTTAGGTAGAAGTGTTTATTACTTGGTTAGATAACCACACAACAACACATGGAAAATAACTATTGAAAGGATAACAAACACACTTTACTCTATGTTCAAAAGTGTAGGGCTAATGACATCAAGTTTATTTGAAAAAGAGGAACTAAAACAACTAACTCTATCATCACACAACTACCTAGTGACTTGTGATGATAGGTTTAGTAGGTGTGAAAACATGAGGGTTTTATTAACAAGGAAAATGATATTAAGGTAGTTATTGCCGGTTATAATGGAGTATTATAGAATTCCATTATACCTTTAGAAACAAGTTTATAAGTTAGACATTTTTTTTTGTGTTTGACATATTTGAGTTGAAAAATGTTTTTTTCTTTAATTTGGTATCTCATTTGAAGTATTCTGAAAATATTTTAATAAGATATTAATTTCTTAATTTTTAAATGAATTAAATGGGTAGGCAAATATAGAACACATGAAAACTTGGTCAAATGACTATGAAAACATCATAGGTGGATTGCATTTGTCATTTGGAGCATTTTGGTATATAACTTGTATTTTTTTGATTTTATGAATTATTTATTATTTTTCTCAATTTTAAATGATTTAATTTAATTAAAGAAAATATTAAACTTAAATTTTATTAAACATTTTTTAAAAGTTGACAAACATTTAGATTATATTTTTCTAAGCCTTTTTATATTTTATTTGTATTTTTCTGATTGTTGGATTAAAAGTTATTGAGTTATCAATTTTATTTATTTTTCTGCCTATTTTAAATTGACACGTGGGTCCCACCTGTCATATTCGTTTTTAAATCAAAAATTAAAAGAAAAGAAAAAGAAAAAGGGATCATGACGTCGTGATGACATCATGACTGTGTCATCAGAGGAGGGGATTCTCTCTGTCAATCTCGAATTGGGCAATCCGCTCCAAATTGGTTCAAACCAGTGATCCTATCAGCTAGAGGAGCTCAAGGCGAGTGCGAGGGTGGTAGCGATTAGGCCATATGGTTGTCGGAGACTCGCCGGCGTGCAGTTGCGCGGCGGCCGGCGGCGGCGCTTGATGAACTCGACGAATATGGAAACGATTGACCAAAGCAAAGGCACCGTGTTGCTCTTCAGCTCACCAGGAACACAATGAGGTGGTCGGGGAAGTAAGGACTCGCCAGAATCGACCGGAATCGACCCCGGCATCCGGCGGCCGGTGATGGAGAAGAAGACCTGATTTGACCTCCTCCGGTCTTCCCAGCAAGCGAGACTCATAGGGGAGATAGAGGGCATCAAGGCGGAGCTCGTGGTGGCCTCAGGTTCTCCAGGGATGGCCGGAGTCGACGGCGGTGACCAGTGGCCGTGGGGTTAGGGTTAGGGTTTGGTTCCGGGTTCAGAGAGAGAGCAGACGAGGGGAAGGAGAGTGAGAGAGAGGGCACGACTCTCCTCTTCGGTTCTTATCCACGCGAAGGCGGCCGTGGGGAGGTGGCAGTGCGGCGTCGGAGGCGGTGGCACGCCTCTGGCCTTTTGGCCAGAGGTTGAAGAAAGAATGATTTTAATCATTTTCAAGAAAACCCCCTAGAATTAATTCATTTATTACAAAGAGGTCCTTTTGGCTTTAAAACTGAGAATAAAACCTTGTTTTCAGGGTCTTCTTGTAAACAGAAAATTTAATAAAAAATATATTTGAATTCCTCATCAAATTTTACATCTCACCATGTTTTATTTTGGTGAATTTGAAGAATATTTGTATTTTTTTATTTAGGGTGCTAGATTAAGTGGTTTTGTTGTTTTCTCTTATTTTAATTTGTTTAATGGCTTTAAAATTATGCTAAAGCATGTTTAATAAAAGTACACACTCCATCTTGTGGATACCAAGGTGGTGTATCATAATTGGACAATTTTAGGTATAATCCCTTATAGAAAATAGTTTGGTAAAATTACTTGGTACTGGTTCTATGCACTTTTATGGAAATCATTTAACATAGCATTTTATTCCATGTCACACCAAATGATTTTAATGGGTGAAGGAACTTGTTTTCCTTTTATAATACTATGTTATTTTCATAGCTAAAACTCTTAGCAATTTTGGTTGGCATTATACTTAGGTGTGTGTAAACCATGTTTGTTGTTTTCAGTATTGGATCAAGTGGGCAATATGGGTGGCCTTTGAAATCTCTTTGTTTGTTTTCCACTAGGTTCAAATATGAATACTATCCATGCTTGTTTTTAAAACAAGTGATCATTTATATGTTTATGTGTAGATGAGGTTTTTGTTATCGTCTGTTAGTCTTATCTATGAAAAGGATTTGGAAAACAAGGTATTAAGCTTGTTTTCATCTACCTCCACATATCAAGACATGTGGATGCAATACCTTGTTGTTATTTCTTTCTGGATACTTGTTTCCATTTAAGAGATTTACTATTTGTTCCTCATCTCTGTTGAGCTTGACAAAGCATAGAGGTTATGGATTCTCTAACATTAACTAATGCTTTACTGAATAAATTCTTCTGATCCCCTGCTGAGGCAGTGTTGCTTCTTGTGGTCTTGTGTTGTTTGATGTTCTTCTCTCTAGTTGCCACTAGTCTTCTGTTATTACCTTTGTCCATTGCAGATAGATTCCTCTCTTGGTTTCCAACCTCAACTGCATCACCATTGTGGTGAAAACATCCAATTACTCCAAGCAAGGATTTTACTTAGATGATTATAAAAGAATGTGAGTTTATTTTATAACATCGAGTGGCCATATGCATGCAAGAAGAATTTGTTAACAAGGTAGCTAGTCTTGCCTCCAAATTACTGCTCATATACAATAGGCTGATATGTACTAAGTTATTTCACCTTCTGTTTGTTTGTGTAAGACACTCAAGTGTTTGAGTATACAAAAGTGACCTATTAACAAGGTCTAGAAACTTGTTACCAAACTACTTCTATATAACACTAACATTGGAGTATCACACTGTTTCAAGAGTTTTAATAAGATCAGATCAATATATAGGAGTTTCCAAGTACTCTTATAGTAAATTAGAGTAGCACTTCTAGAACACTCTAAATAATCTTTTTGAAGATCTTCATGTGGTAGTTCCTCCTGTCTTGTGGTTTCTTCTCTTGCAAAATAACTTGGAGGAGATTGGGAAACAAGATATAATGGTCTAGCCAACATATCAATATCTAGATTAACAGTTAGTTCATGCTTTTATTATCCTTCCATATACTTCTTATTTTTTTCCCCAAAAGATATGCAATTATATCATATAGGATTTGTTTACTTAGTTATCAATTCAATGCCTCTAATAGAGGTTATAACTTGTTGTTATTCCTTAGTTGTATCCAGAGATATTTTAGTTGTTGAATGATGATTTGGATAGAAATGTGGAATGCTTATGGAATGATGACTTAATAATGAGTTGATCAATTGGTTCATTGATGTGTTGAGATTTCAGATACTCACTTGTATAGGATGAATGAGGCAATGAGCATGTAAAGCTTATTGGGTTTTAATGACTTATGTCATAGTTGTCATTTGTTTTCTCTAGTGTCGTGATTTTACTTTATATTCTTATCTTTATTAAGTTTGTCATTCATAATTCAGATATAGAGGTTTGGAAATATCCTATGCGATGATCAAGGTTTTAATAGTAGGTTAAGAAGATTTATTTCTTCTTTTAAGCACTTCTTTTATAGTTTATGAGATATGTACATATTCGATAAATATGTTAATACAATTGTTATATCATTTCCCACTTGTGGGTTTTAAGTTATGACTTGTTTGTATCACTTATGTTCTATTTAACCATTGCTATTTTCATGTGAAGGTTAACTTAGTAGTTACTAAATAATTTGGAACGATGTGGTGTGAATGGTTGATAACTTTAAAGAGTTATTGTTTGAGAGGACATAACACCTATGTTGATGAGATGGTTCAATTGTGTATTACTCATTGGTGGAAGTATGATTATCAGCTGTGTGATTTAGATACTCACCGTTCTTTGAGTTCTAGATACCTAATAAATTATCCCAAGTCACTAATAGACTTGTGGTTAAGGTTGTTGAGAGTTTATATTGGTCAAAACCAATTTATGGTTTGTGTAACCAAATGATTTGGTTTCTTAAGATACTTGTTTTAAAGATCATTCCAAATGTACTCTTGACTAAATGAACTAGACCTATTTCATCATGTCAAGTGAAACTTTGGTCACTTTGATTCGTTTAAACTTTCGCGCCAAAATTTCCTGTAATTTTAGATGCATGTTTTGCAAATGCACATATTAAATTTAGATCCTTATAACCTCCCAAACACTAGGATGTTACAGTATCTCCCCCTTAACAAGAAGTTCGTCCCGAAGTTCAACCTCTCTCACGTAAAGATAGGTAGAGAGAACTTCTGTAGACCATTGGATCTTCAAAGTTGTTTTCTTGTGTTGACCTTGGCATGTGTAGCCTCTTGTCTGGATTGTTCACCTTCCACTGTCTTGCGTAATGATCTACTACTTAGCCTATTGCTATGACAACTTTGTTTTGTTACTAGGCCTTCCTAATCAGGGACGGAGCCAGATATTGGAGATAGGGGGCGAGAAGCACAACATCAAACATAAACAAAAATTGCGACAAAAATTGTGACACGGAACAGTAAATATTATAAGGTCTAGATAATCAAAATATGACAATTTTCTCCAAGACGAATGAAGTTACATTTTTATCAATTTGAATTCAGCTTTACGAGGACGACGATCAAAGATATCTATAAGTTCTTCAATGGTGATCTTGTTTGCTAGTTCCCTCTCTATGTAGACTATCACACAATGGCGAAGAAAATCATCTCCCAGTTTAGTCCGAAGACGTGTCTTCACTAGTTTCATAGACGAAAAAGATCTCTCTGCAGTTGCAGTTGACACCGGAAGAGTTACCACTAAACGTAACAACCTTTCAACCATTGGATAATCCGATGATTTTCTAGTCTTAATTATTCCTTTTGTCAAATCAGCAAGTGATTTGCAGTTTTTGATCTCTGGATGGTTGATTGTATCAAGTTGGAAATGTGGTAACTCGCACTCCAGCTTATCTCTTTCTTGGCTAGAAAAATTAGCAGGATAAAATTTCTCCACTAGAGTGCATATCTTCGACTTGTCAAAATTATCATGTCTTGGATCCAAGGATGAACAAAGATCTAGAAGCTCGTTTACCCGAGAACTGAATCGATCATCCAACTCTCTCACTTGTTGATCGATTGTAGCATTAAATACATCTACTTTGTAGTGATGGAGTACCGTGGTGTTGTCATGTTTATTTCGAGATTTCTTCACATCGACATACCTACAATTGCAACATATATCAAGCAAACATAAATCATCTCCCATCTCAAATGTATAATTTTAAATAAATGTAAGTACACTGGACATAGGAAAAGATACATATTTTTGATTCATATCCGGGATGTCAATTTCATGCTTCTAACAAAAGGTTTTGACCTCATCTATAAGATTGTCCCATCCATCTTCTCTTAGTTCCGCAAGCAATACTTTTGTGTTAGAAACACAATCCAATGCATTTGCAATATCCAAAGTTTTATCTTGGAGTTTGTGACACAAGATATCCGTGATATTCATAATTTTTTTCCATTAGATGGAGAACAAAGACAAAATCAAACTTAACTAGGAAATTAAGGGCACCCTCGGCATCTCCTCTTGTATTCCATTTAACATAACGGTTTGTTGCTACATTTCGTAGTACTGAAACTGATGCACCAAACAATTTTAACAAGATTTTTACTGAATTGTAGTGGGAACTCCATCTTGTGTCTCCTGCCTTTGTAAAGATCCTATTTGATTTAACCCTCTTCCTGTGTCAAGCTCTCCAAGTTCAATCTCTTGCAATTTCAGTGGCCTGATTTTGTAGTAGCTCATCATTGCGCTTGGGAGAGGCACTGATAGTATTTACAATAAAATTTACTTGCTGGAAGAAATTATGGACTTTATGTACCTCCCTTGAAGCGGCAACCAGAGCCAACTGAAGTTGATGAGAAAGACAGTGGATGTAGTATGCAGAAGGACACTCCTGGAGAATTAGTGCCTTGACTCCATTAAACTCTCCTCTCATGTTACTTGCTCCATCATAGCCTTGCCCTCTGATATCTTGCACATTCAACTCATTATCAGCTAGCACGACCATAATTAAATTTTTAAGAGTCAAAGCACAAGTGTCACTAACATGAATAAGATCAAGAAAACGCTCCTTTATCTCCCCATCTATGTTCACAAATCGAACAACTACTGCCATCTGCTCCTTTTTAGACTCATCTCGAGATTCATCAACCATGATAGCAAACTTGTTGTTACCAATCCCTTGCCTAATTGAAATTTGCACTTTCCAGGCAATTATGCTAGCAACTTACTTCTAAATAGTTGGCGAAGTATGCTTAGCATTTCCTGGAGCATTTTGCCAACTTCTTGCAACTCCTTATTATAAGAACCCAAAAGCTTCAGCACTTCCTTGAAATTACCTTGGTTTTGGGAATTGGCAGATTCATCATTTCCTCTAAAAGGACATGCCTGTCGCATTAACAACGTGATGCAATGAATAGTGAAAAAAGTTAGATAGCATATAACACAAAATTCTAATTATTTGTAATTAAATAGTTCTTGCTTACTTCATAACATCGACAGAAGCCGTAAGCCTTAATCTTGCATCAGCAACTCTTTTCTTGCATTGCTTTACAATCACCGTATCAATATGACTCATATTATTTTTCAGATTTTCATAACATCGGACTGCAAAATTATGGGCTGAACTTGGACTAGTTCCCATATGTGTTAGGAAAGCACATTCTTTTCCATTGTTAACTTTCTTCCACTTATCGAATCCTTTGGCTTTAAATGTGTCTGAACTACAACTTCCAATTGGCTTTTTACAAAAGAGAAAACAAGGCAAGCAATATGCTTTATTTGTGAGAGGTGAATATTCCAACCAGAAGAAGTTTGTGAACCAAGCACTCTGAAATCGACGATGGTTAGCACCAGTTCCAGAAAAAGCATACTCATCCAATATTGGTTGATAAGGACCCTCAGACATATAGAAACGCGTAGCATCATCTTGCTTCTCAAGAGGGAGTTCCCAAATTTGACAACGTCTACCGGGGTCTCGATCATACTCAGTAGTTATAATTGTCGCTTGTTCTGTAACTTCTGGCATGGGGATTTCGTTTTCAGTTTGAGCATCAATTTTAGTAGACTTAGGATTGTTCTCTTCCGTTGCTTCCATATCATGTAATTCATATTGATCTGGTTGTGAGCTCGAACCAATTGGCTTGAAATAAGTCCGAATTCCTGGTCTCTTTCTCTTCAATTCTACACAACACAAGCACACGAAAATAATCCAAAATAAATCAGAGTCTAGGTCTCTAAAAGATAGATCAAATCAGAGTTCAGAGAGAGGGAGTCTCGGGCGAATTACCTTTTTTCTTCCCAACATCGCTCATGTTGACAGTGCGTCCGTGAAGACGGCAACCGCCAGTGGATTACCGTGTGGAGTACGGACTGGATTGGAGTCTGGAGATTTGGAGGCTTGGAGCAATTGATGGCGGACGGCGCGCAGACGAACAGACAGAGACGGCGAACATGCGAGTACTAGAGACGATCCGTCAATCCTAATTCCTGATCGATCATGGTTGCAAGTCCTAAATGGGCTAGTTCTAGTTGTTAGGCTAATCAGCTAATGGGCTTGGCTGGTGGATTTCTTGTACGTGGCAAGTTAATGGGCTTTGAATTTGGCCTTCTTGAGTGCTTCACGTGGATGGGGGGGGGGGCGAAATAGGCTGGATCGGTATTTTTTTGCACATATCGCTACTTTTTACAAGGGACGAGGGAATGGTTGGGGGGGTCTCGCCCCCGCTTGTCCCTCCTTCCCTCCGTCCCTGTTCCTAATGGTCTTACGAAGAACACGTGGTATTTTAACCATATAGTGGATACCAAGTTTCATTCTCCGATGAATAGGTATGGTTTCCTACCTCTCAGAACTTTCTAAAGAACATTTGGTATATCCATCAGGTGATGAATAACCAATAAGATTCTTCCAGTACAATGGGTATTGTCTATGGTTAGACTTCCATTTGGTTCAATCTAATGGTCTCAAGAGGAATAATGATCAAAGAAACTTGTACAACGTAGTCTACATTGACTAAGACTCAATTTTTTAGTGAAAATATCTTCGAGTTTTAACTCTTCCCTATAGCTGACTATAACCTATTCCACTGGTGACTTCCTATGGTTCTTCTATATCTTTGGGTTTGGACTTCTACACATTTCTTTCTAGGATACAACTACTCATGTTTTCATCTTGGCATCACTTGTGGTACATCTCCATGTTTTGATGAAGTATATCTCCAACTCCAAACAAGATGTGGAATGTGGTCCATTGCCATCAGTGGCTTTATTAATTTCTGCCTTCTTGACTTCAAAGACTTCTAGAGCTTTGGTAAATGCTTCCATCTGTTGATAATTCAGACCGCTCTCATTCTAATCCTATACCCTCTAGATCAGTAACATCAAGAAAGAACTCAGTGTTTGCACATGCATTTGCACATCAAGATCAATCTTCGTGTACAGATCTAGTCAATCAAAGATCCAAATAAGATCCAATAAATCCCAAATGCATTTATCACTCATGCATCAAAAGCCTGTGAAATAAAAGTACTTAGAGTAAGACATCTCAAGTACCAAGGCTCTTAAATGCTATACTCTACATGTAGGTATATAGTATCTTCTAATCCTATTCTACACAACAACTCTTTGCCCAAGTAATTACTCCAATTGGCTGCCTTAACGCACTGGAATACACCAAGACAAAAATAATCCTATAGTAGTTGTTGTCTAACTTGGTTCCATATAGGACTAAGTACCATGTAAATTGAAGTACTTCATCTTGATTATGATAAGCTTGTCATGGCATCTGTGGATCCTTCATGGTGTTGATCACATCGTAGGAGTAGTAATGTAGATTCCATCAATGCTTATGCCTTCTCCTAACTATGTCTGAACTATAATGATTCACCTCCAGACTTGGTAACCAAGGATATGGTATATACCCTGTAGTTACCATGGTCTGATGACTCTTCATGATTCTCAAATATCCCTAATTGTTGGCTCCTATACTTATTCTATACCATATTCTACTCCATCCTATTCATTCATAGAATTGGGTAATCATCATTGTGACTTAATCATCTCTGACTATTTCAGAACTCTCCTTTTCTCATTGAACTGATACATGCTAGACTTCTAACTATTCATACCTAGGTGTAAAGAAAATAGTTAAGTAGGTTTACTCAAGTTGAGTAAGAATATTCTATACAAGTATGATCGTATCATTCTCAAGTGGATGATCATCATAGTTGTAGGAAATATGGTTCAGATAAGATGGCTTCCTATAATCTTTACCAACCTACAAATCTCCTAAACGGTTTTAAACCTAAGGTCGCTTCGCTCTGATACAATCTGTGGTGACCCAGCACACCACTGCACGTGTAGTGCGCAAGTCGATGACATAATATGTCGGATATATACCAAATAGGGGTATAGAAGATGGTAGGCCAAGTGCCGGATTACCAGGGTGGCCTAAGTGGTAGTGGGCTTAGGTCCATTAGGCGGCCCAGTAATCCGACGCGCAGAAGCCGGATTCTAGAAGAACCCGGATCATAGCCCATGTGATCTGGCTTGGAGGAGAAGACGGATTCCTTGCTTTCCAAGTTACAAGTTACCGTAGTTTTCTAGGTTTCCTATTTTGTAAGCCCTAATCCGGCTATTATATAAAGCCGGACGGGAGATAAACAAAACAACCAACGAAGGAGAGATAACATAGAAGCTCTACACCAACTCGCCGAGAAGCTCATCCTCGTCGAGTGGTTTAGATCTAAAACCCTCACATTGTAACCCTGTTTACGGGCTTTAGTCCCAATTAGTGAGAAGTGCAGGAGTAGGCACGTCTTACTGTCGCGACGTACCGAACCTGTTTGGCGCCCACCGTGGGGCAAACGACGTCAGGCGTAAGATTACGATCTGGGATACTTGGTGGAATCGGAAGATCAATCACTGTCGGAAGCTTGGAGTTCGACAACGACGTCGGGCGCTTCCTCGACAACGGATCCTACATACCGGCGCAAAACCACCTGGTAAGTGCCTGCGTGTTACCGATAGGATCTGCTAACATCTTTATCGGGCTAACTGCAGAAGCAATGGGGTTTTGCGGTGGAAGCAAATTTATCCCACCCGCCCTATACCCAGTCGAAGATGACTACGATGCCGGATTCTGCTCAGATCGCCGACAAAAAAGTGATACACACTTTATCGGCATGGTGCAAACCGAAATCGCCGAAAACACGGATGACGGAAATCCCGTGCAAGTGGCAGACAACAACGCACACGTCATGGAGACGGAAGATCAAACACCCGTCACAGAGGCGGAAGATCCGACATCCGTCAACAAGACGATGAACTCGGAAGCAGAATCCGTGCTTGCCGCCATTGAGGCGAGATTGGAGTCGGAAACCGGATCGGATAACTTCGACTCCGAAGACGAAGATGAGGACGCCTTCGTAAGAAAGGTTAAGTCCTTTCAAGAGGGTTTCCATGAAGTTCTAATGGCGAAACCGGCTGATACCACGGACGCCGGCAGCCAGGAAAGCCCTAAAACCCCTCCGCCAGAGGAAGAGAGAGAAGACGGAGAAACTTCTCCGGTATTCCCCAGTGTCAAGGAGATGACAGAAGACGAACCTGTCAAAAAACCTCCCTCTTCCAAGAAAAAGCACCGTGCTGCTAAAAAACTCCAATACAAAATCCGGAAGAAAAAATCAGCTGATCTCGCTGATGAAAACCTGGAAGTTGGAGATATTAGCGGAACAAAGCCTGCGGAGAAGAAATCAAAAGAAATCACTGCTCCGCCAATGACGGAGCAGGAAGAGCAAGAGCTATTGCAAACACCAGTGGGACCTGACGAACCCCCTGAGATGCTGGAAGCCAGGAGACAAGCTTTCCAACGGCAACAGCAACATCTACTCAGATCTCGGCAACATCTCCAACAAACCCATAATGACATCAAGGTCATGAAGGAAGAAATAGAGGAGTACGAGAGAAAGAATAGATCCGCGTTAAAACCTACTAGGTTACCCGGAATCGCAAGACCGGAAGAACTGCCGCCAAAAGAAAGGTTCCATAACCCATCTTGGCAAAAGCAGGTAAACTGCAAAGATGCCAAGGGCGAACCAATATACAAGACCGCAGCAGAAAATGCGGAGGCAGCGTTCGCGATTCTTAACAATGATCTGTATTCCAACGGGGAAAAACTCCAAGGGGTGTACGCTTTCCTAGGAAAAGCATTGCAACAACAACAGCGCGCCCAAGAGCGATCAGGGAGGCTGCATGATAACTCCGCCCTATGTAAGACAGCTACTTGCGCTGCTGGAGCACCTGGACCGGAAGAACCCGGGGATTCAGACAACTCAAAAGATAAAAAAGAGGATCCGAGAAAAGACAAGAAAAACCCCGACAACCGGGATGCAGCGTCTAGGACCGGATCCCATCTCCCGAAAGATGGGCATAAACCCCATGATCGGGAAGACAAACACCGGAAGGATGGCAAAATAATGCCACCTCCGAGAAACCCAGCTGAGAAAGCTGGAAGATACGATATACCTCACAGGCGTGAGAGATCCCGGACACCGCCTAAGGACAAAGAAAGGCACAGGAGTAGAACTCCGCCTAATCCAAAAGGGCGTGATCACGGAAGAGAAAGAAACAATCCCGGAAAAGCGCGTTCGCGCAACAATGGAAGAGAAAGGAGCAGATCCCCTTCTGTCCATTCAGCCGGAAGATATTCTGCACACATTGACAGAGCAGAAAAGGATGATCTATACTTTGGTCCTGAATGTTTTACCGACAGGATCCGAAGAATAACGCTGCATTCTGGCTTTGCCAAGGTCGGTCCAACATACCAGAAATACACTGGCAACACAAACCCGGATTCCTGGCTCTCGGATTACTATACAGCCGTCCAGATCAACAATGGGACAGACTTGGAAGCTGTCAAGTTTCTTCCCCTAATGCTGCTGGACGGAGCCAGAGATTGGATCAATGGATTACCATCACGAACAGTCGACAACTGGGACGATATGGCTAGAGTATTTACTCAGCATTTCCGGGGAACATACAAACGCCCGAATAGCATCAACCAGCTAAACCGTTGCACACAATTTGAGGATGAACCATACGTGGATTTCATCTCCAGATGGACAGCAATGAAGAATAGTTGCTCTGGAGTAACTGACGTACAAGCAATGCATGCTTTCGTCAATGGCCTAAAACCCGGACTCGTACCGTTCATGGTTGGTTCCAAAAAGCACAAGGATCTCGGATCTATGCTTACAACCGCCAATGAGCATGCCGCAGCCGAGGATGACATCAGAGCAAGAGGAGGCAATATTGAATCATTGATACTTGCCAAGAAAACCCCTCGTTCTGACAAAAAAGCCACTCCAGAAACAACGACGAAACCCAAAGAGGTGAACATAGCCTTTGGAGGAGAAAAGGGAAACAAGTGGAAAGGACGCAACCCAGATCCAATCAACTACACTCCAGAGGAGTGGGAAAGGATTAAGTCGGAACCTTGCGTTCACCACTCGCAATTCGGGAAACCCACCCATACAAACGCGCAATGCCGGCTGAATAAGCACATGAAAGGCAGTGCAGGAGCCGGAGGCAAGGGGAAGGGTTCCAAAAGGAAACCCGCCAAACAAAAGCCAGAAGCTGACAAAGAAGACAGTGAATCGGACACTGACGAAAAAATCCAGGAACAACAGCGTAAAGGCGAACCCAAGTTTCCGAGAGTTGATGGAGAAGCAATGCTAACTTTCTTAGCAACCCCGTCAGCAAAGGTGGCAAAAAGAACACTTCGAGAAATAAACGCGGTTGTTCCGGCAACCCCGAAATTCTTGAAGTACTCCAACACACCGATAATCTGGGATCAGTCTGATCATCCCGGAAATATCCCTGAACCCGGCACACAAGCTCTTGTTGTAAGTCCTATTGTTCAAAATACTAGGCTAAGAAGAGTGCTGATGGATGGAGGATCCAGCATTAACATAATGTACCTGGATACACTGAAGCATCTGAAGATTTCCGAGTCTCAGCTCAACTACAGCAACATACGCTTCCATGGTATCGTCCCTGGCAGGCAAGCACGATCCCTAGGAGAAATTTCCCTAGATGTCACCTTCGGAGATAAAGATCACTTCCGGCAGGAAAAAGTATCCTTCGAAGTAGTGCCGTTCGAAAGCGTGTATCACGCAATACTCGGACGTCCAGCTTTCGCCAAATTCATGGCAAGATCCTGTTATATTTATAACAAGCTGAAGATGCCAGGACCCAAAGGAGGAGTAATCACTATAGCTGGTGATTTCAAGCTGGCAAACGAGTTGGAGAAAGAAAACGCCCTTTGCGCTCAGAGAGTCATAGCAAAGGAAGAACTGAAGGAATTAGCCAAGGAAGTATCACCGTCAGAAATGCCGGCAGGAAAAGAAACTCGGAAACCAACAGACAGCTTCAAGGCATCCGAGAATACAAGATAGGTAATCCTAGATCCCAAAGATCCGACAAAATTTGTCGTCGTAGGGACTGGGATGACTGACAAATAGGAAGGCGAGCTCATCAAGTTCCTCCGTGAGAACTGGGATATTTTTGCCTGGTGTCCAGCTGACATGCCAGGTGTACCCAGGGAACTTGCTGAGCACCAACTTAAGGTTATTCCTGGATCAAAACCCGTCAAACAAGGTCTCCGTCGATTTGACGGAAGAAGACGGAAGGCTATTGGCAAGGAAATTATCCGGCTTTTAGCAGCGGATTTCATCAAGGAAGTGATCCATACTGACTGGTCCGCAAATCCGGTATTAGTACCGAAGAAAGACACTACTGCTCTTAGAATGTGTATAGATTACACAGGCTTGAACAAATTGTGTCCGAAAGATAGGTTTGCATTACCGCGAATCGATCAAATAATAGATGCCACAGCAGGCTCTGAGCTTTTGTGCTTTTCGGATGCATACTCCGGGTACCACCAAATACGCATGAAAAAGGAAGATCAAATTAAGACTTCTTTCATAACCCCATACGGGACGTATTATTGCATAACCATGCCGTTTGGCCTGAAAAACGCAGGTGCAACCTACCAGCGTTGCATGCAACGTTGTTTGCATAGTCAGATTGGAAAAAATGTCCATGTTTATGTGGACGATATTGCTGTCGTAACCAAGGAAAAAGATACACTCCTTGAGGATTTGCGAGAAACTTTCGAAAACTTACGCACCTACAAGATGAAGTTGAATCCATCTAAGTGCGTATTCGGGGTTCCCTTAGGAAAACTTCTGGGTCTCATCGTTTCTCACAGAGGAATAGAAGTTAACCCGGAAAAGATCAAGGCAATCTTGAACATCACAAAACCTACCTGCGTCAAGGATGTCCAAAGATTGACGGGTTCCGCAGCTGCCGTTAGCAGATTTATTAGTCGGCTGGGGGCTAGAATCCTAACACTATACAAGTTGTTGAAGAAATCCGACAAAGTCAAGTGGATAGCAAAGCTTTGGAATACATAGCAGTTATGTCTCTTCTATACTTAGTTCAATATCTATGTAAACATCTTTTGAGATCATGAAATAAAGTTGTTGGATTTATGGTATCCATGTTTTTTACAAGTTTACTATAGTAAAAGCATGTTTCCACCTTCTCTATTTCCCAATGATCTTACAAAATACTCAATGTTAACCCGAATTGTGCCTACGTACTCGGCGTTAAGAAACTGAATGTTTTTTCAGCCTGCTAACGGCTAAAGGAAACTTGAATTGCCTGCGTGCCCAATTTTCGGTCAAAAAATTCCTTGTTTCTCTAAGCATTATCTGATTGCGTATGTGTTGGGTTACTGGAGCTAGTTAGTAAAAATGCCTTTAGCATGGTCCATGTTTCCGAGTTTAAACTGATTGGTTACGCCCAGTTACTCGGCATGACGATTCATATTGCTATTTGAGCCATTTCAAACACTAAGGACAGTTAAAACATATATGCCAGAGAACTTAGAAGATAAAGGAATAGTAACATCCGAAAAACCTTGCAAAATTTTTTATAATTAAAAACTGCAAAAGACGGAATTTTTCATTCATACAGATAGAAGCATTACATTGTAGATTACATTGAAAGTACAGTAATGCTCCTATTGTCTATTTTTGCTATCTAGGTCAAAGGTAGCCCTTCAAGCATCTGATTCCTCCTCGCTGCTGTCGTCCTCGGGGATTGGAGGGATCTCCTCTTCTGGATAATTGACGGAAATATTTACCATAGAGGCAATCTGGGTGGCGTGGCCTTTGATTTCATCAAAGATGGTATTTCGCTGAGTGTCCGTATATCCTTGAGGGACACCGGACGCCACGCGCCAGGATTTAGCACCGGGGTAGTGCATGCGCATAAGGCCGAGTGCCATACGCGCACCACCCCGTGCAGCGGAACGCAGGATAGAATCCCTGGATTCCGCCACCTCCATGATGGCTCCCGGAAGTTTTTCAACCTCCGAGAACTCCCCAGTCCTTGCGGGAAGAAACTTGTTCACCAGCTGCATCCCAGCAGCACGGATCGAAGTCCACATCTTCCCAAAGGCTTGGATCCCTTCAAGCCGGGTACCATCTGGGATATCCCCTGTTTTTTCCGACAAAACAATCAAAAGTGTTAGGCAAATAACAGAGAAGAAAAACAAGATAAAAAAGGTAACGGAAAATTACCGATAAGCTTGTCGATCTCGGAGATTTCCTCCAGGCGAAGGTTCAGAGCATTTTCTAAATCCTGAATAGTGGATTTATCCTTCTCCGCCTGCTCAGAAGCCTTGGAGTTGGCAACTCCAAGGGCCAAGTTGCTGGCCTCCAGATCCTTTTGAGCCTTCACAAGATGCTTGTGAAGCTCCAAATTCTCCTTTCGGAGATTCTCGGCATTGCCGGCATCTTCAGCTATTTGCTTGGCCTTAGCCAAAGCAGCTGGAAAGCAAAGAAAATTCCGGGTTTAGAAAATTTCCGGAATAAGTACTTAGACAAAAAATTGAATCGCAAACCTCAGAGGAAAAACGTGTACCTGATGTTTCCGACAAAGCGAGCTGAGACGATGCGAGTTCCATCTCTCTCTCCTCAAGAATAGAAAGAAGATTTCTAACCTCCTTATTCTTGATGGTGAGTTTGTTGAAAACTTCCATGTTTATGGCTTCGGCGGTTTGCTGCAACATAGCAAGGAAAAGAATGGTTACAAAAGCATCAAAGCAAAACAGCATGCAGTTTTGTTTAATGCTTGGGGGCTAGAGTTACATACCTGGCTCATTCGTTGCAAACCCGCCAAGTTTTCCTTGAACTCCTTTGCGTATTACGCAAAAGCAGATCCGGCCGCGCTTAGGCCGTCATTGATAATCTTAAAGTCCTTGTCAAAGGTGGGAATTTCTTCGTCGAAAGTCCGAGAAAATTTCTCCACCTCTGGAGCCTCCCTTTCCCTCGTGTCCGTGTCCGACACAACGGGCTGGCTGGGCTCTGACGGCCTGGTCGTGGGGCTGCAGCGTGCTCTTCCGCCATCGAGGATGGTGTGTCTGGGGCGACGGCGGGAGAAGGTTGGCTGCCTCGGCTGGAAACAACTTTGTGTTTCTTGAGCTTCTTCGGCTTTAGGCTGGAGGGAGGCAGGCTAAAAAACAAAAAAACCCGGAAAAGTTAAAACACGGAAGATAGATGAAAAGTTCTCATGAAAGAAAAAGAACCCAGATGAAAGAACCTGGAAGTGGCGACGGGGATTCCGTCAAGGTCGATTATTTCCTCAGAGGAAGTAATCTTCTTGCGCTTGCGTCCACCTGTAGCAGCGGTGCGCAGCGCGTCCAGCTCAGCCTCTGAGACCAATTCCGAATCTGGAAGATCCGCGAACTGTTGGACAAACAAAATCAGAATCAGAAGTTAGAAAATCCGAGAAAAAATAAAACTATACCCAAATGACTGAAAAATTACCTTGGGAACCGGATTGTCGGCCGTATACATTGGCCGACTCGCTTCGTATTGGTCGCGTGATGCGACCAACTGGTTGATGCACCGTCGAAGCTCCTTTGTGGGCCAATCTTTGGCGGTTGTCCGCATTGGATCTTTGACTCCCGTGTATTCGCACAGGAGACGGCCACTGTGGTTGGCCAATGGCTGAATTCGCCTAGTCAGCCAGCATAGAACCGTGTCCATGCCGGTTAGAGGCGGATCCAAGGAGGTGAGCTTGGCAATGCGCCGCTTGATCCTTAGTAGATCAGGCGGCAGGACTTGGACGGCTTCTGTTCCCCAATTCTCTTGGGGAACAGCAGCGGTGTTGGCGAAAGGTGGAACCCCGATGGCCTTTTTTGGAAAAGGCACATCGGGATGATAAAAGAAAGAACCCGTCCAAAATTTGACGGATTCTGATGTCTTGATCTTGGGGAACCAATCTTCCCTAAACCTCCGAAGAGTAAAGGAGATGGTCCCGCAAGTCGGAAGTGCGCCCTCCGAGGAGTTCCGCTTAACTCCGAAACAATACATCCAGAAATCTAACCTAGGCTCTAAACCTAAGTAACCCTCGAATAGGGCCTGGAACCCGGCCAAATAAAGAATGGAGTTGGGTGGCAGGCTGTGGGGTTGGATGTTGTAGTGAGAAAGGACTTGGAGGAAAAAAGCGGAAGGGGGGAGCCCCATACCTCTTAGAAGGTGGGAAGAAAGGAGAACCCTTTCGCCATCTCTTGGCGCCGGCTCGTTCTCGTCTTCGGGGAGCCGCCATTTCCCTTGGAGGATCAGGCCCTCTTTCTCCAAGTTTGGAAGAAGAGCCGGGGGAATGCTGCAGGCAACCCAGTTGCCTGCAGATTCCGCCTCTTCATCCGCTCCGGTGGCGGAGGCGGTGGCCGCTTCTGCGGCGGCGATCTCGTCACCGACGAGCTGGATCTTCTCCTCCGCCGTTTCAGGGGCGAACAGCGGGGAGGCGGCGGAGCTAGCGCCCGCAACGTCCGCGGCGGCGGAAAGATTTTCTCCGCCCGCCGCGGAGGCCGCGGATTTCTCCGGCTCGTCGCCGGCGTGCTTGGGTGACCCAACTTGGGGATCTAGGTCGCTGATGAGGTCGTTGATGGCGGCGCGAGTGGGCGAAGACGGTGAGCCTGCCATTTTCGGGCGGCGCGGTTCGTTTCCGGTGCTCGGAGGTGAGGAGTGCTCGGGACAGTGCGTCGCTTGGGAGCTTGTGCGCGTCAATGGCGAGAGCGGTGAGAGTGCGGAAGGTTATCGTTGAGGACGAGGATGGCTATTTATAGCTAGAAATCCGTCAAGATACGCGCCAACGGCTATTTTGACCGTTGGATGTTTGCCGCGTGTCACTCGCCGGAAAATCCGGGAAATGAAACGGCGGGGTAATGATGGTTATCTCCTCGTTTCCCGCGAGAATCTGTCAGAGATATGTTTCTGGGTTTTTCCGAGTAAATCTCAAACGTCGCTTACGTCAGCATGGTTGAGTGCGCTGACGTAGGAAGTTTCTTCTCCGCGAAGGATCGTGAGAGAAAAGCCGGATTTTCAGGATTCCGAGTTTCATGCCACCATCTTTTTCAAAAGAAGAATAAGAGGAATCAAGACTGCTGAATCAATATTTCTCGGACAAAGAATATTTGGCGAACGGCGGAGAATCAGAGTTTCGATCCTTCTTGGGGGATACTGTCGGATATATACCAAATAGGGGTATAGAAGATGGTAGGCCAAGTGCCGGATTACCAGGGTGGCCTAAGTGGTAGTGGGATTAGGTCCATTAGGTGGCCCAGTAATCCGACGCGCAGAAGCCGGATTCTAGAAGAACCCGGATCACAACCCATGTGATCTGGCTTGGAGGAGAAGACGGATTCCTTGCTTTCCAAGTTACAAGTTACCGTAGTTTTCTAGGTTTCCTATTTTGTAAGCCCTAATCCGGCTATTATATAAAGCCGGACGGGAGATAAACAAAACAACCAACGAAGGAGAGATAACATAGAAGCTCTACACCAACTCGCCGAGAAGCTCATCCTCGTCGAGTGGTTTAGATCTAAAACCCTCACATTGTAACCCTGTTTACGGGCTTTAGTCCCAATTAGTGAGAAGTGCAGGAGTAGGCACGTCGTACTGTCGCGACGTACCGAACCTGGGTAAAATCCTGTGTTCTGTGTTACTACGCTATCCCGTTACCCCACGTCTCTACCGTAGTCTCATGGCACCCCCGTCTATGGAAACTACTGCGATGTCTCGACATAATACTCACAGAAGGACTTACCTGTGAATATTACATCGCTCAGAGTAGTACAACAGAAACAAAGCGGGTCCAGGCAAAACTATAGGATACAAACTTCATTACAAAATCTCGAGAATCTCTTTGAAGAATCAAAGAAGATCTCATACAAATGAAACATCAGAAGAAGTAATTCGAAGATCCAAGCTGGAGAAGAACTCTAACTCAGAACTAAATACACTATAGCTGATGTCAGCCCTAATCTATGGCTTGATACAACTAAGTCCAAGAATGGAATCCACCTACACCTTGATAGCTTATCCTCCATCAGCGTTGTCGATGACGATGCTTCACGATGACGACTTCCATTAGGCTTCAACTCTAAGCAGGGGGTCAAACGGGAACAAATGAGTAACGAGCGTTACTCAGCAAGCTCATGTTATATAGAGGGTAGTTTGATGCACTATCTACAACTTTAGACTCGAAAGAGTCAGGAGCTAATGCAAGGTTTTCCAAAACTTTCTTCAAGAGGTTTCTTTTAATTTTTGAAAACTATGCCCGCCAGATCTTCACAGGACTTGAACTTCATCGAGTTTCCTTTCCTGCAGCGTTCGCAGCTCCTTCCCGGAACAGGGGGTAACATGCCACATCCTTTTACACCCTACAGAGGTGCGTTACTTTACCCATGGGCGACCAAGACCATGTTGCACAACCAGGCGTACGTTCCTGTCCACTCCCACTTAGGTGTGGGGCCCGATTGTTAATCCAAGGCAAACCGTGCTTCTCCGCATAACACATGCCCACCCATTTCTGCCACAAGTTGAACACCTGATTCCACCCCTCACGATGGATATCTACGCGCCCCTGGCAGACCATCATAGACCTCAGAGTCCGTGGGAATTAAGGGATCCCACCCATGTGCATGTAGTCTCGCAAGGCCTACAACGTACGTCTCTGGCAGCCCGTTGACATGCGAACGAGAAAAGATCACAACTGACTTAGTCCCCCAATAGAAGACCCATGGTTAACGCGAATTTACGGCGCAAGAATCTGGACGACAGTTGTGATTAATCCTAGGTAATATTTTCCCATGCAGATGGGACCTTCCTTTGACCTATTCATCTTACCATGGTTCCATCCGCCCACCAAACAGAACACTACCACTCGGGTAGTCATTCAAGTAGTCATATTATTATAAAAAATAGGATCATGCATTCTTTTGAGCATAGGTGGTAATACGATAGGGTTTTTTCAAATAGTTCGTTATGAAATACTACAAAATATATGAGCAAGTGATGAACTTGCCTGAGATTGAAATAACAATAGTAATCTAGGTCTTCGGGTTCAAGGGTCTCGTAGAAAACCCCGGTATCTGAAAGATATCAAAGTAGTCCCGGTAAGGACTACAGAAAACAATAGCAAGATGATACATGCATAGTAATGAGATGCATCGTGAATTACCCTGGAAAACACCCCAACTTACAATAGTAAGCCATGTTTGATATGAGAAGTTAATCACACAATTTTTAAGGTGAGTTGTTTTATTATTTGTGGTGATGTTATTACTTCTTTTAGACTTACATGTGTTTCACTTTTACTTAGCAAACAATTGTTACCATGTTTAGGTAGAAGTGTTTATTACTTGGTTAGATAACCACACAACAACACATGGAAAATAACTATTGAAAGGATAAGAGACACACTTTACTCTATGTTCAAAAGTCTAGGGCTAATGACATCAAGTTTATTTGAAAATGAGGAACTAAAGCAACTAACTCTATCATCACACAACTACCTAGTGACTTGTGATGATAGGTTTAGTAGGTGTGAAAACATGAGGGTTTTATTAATAAGGAAAATGATATTAAGGCAGTTATTGCCGGTTATAATGGAGTATTATAGAATTCCATTATACCTTTAGAAACAAGTTTATAAGTTAGACAAAATGTTTTGTGTTTCACATATTTAAGTTGAAAAATGTTTTTCTCTTTAATTTGGTAGCTCATTTGAAGTATTCTGAAAATATTTGAATAAGATATTAATTTCTTAATTTTTAAATGAATTAAATGGGTAGGCAAATATAGCGCACATGAAAACTTGGTCAAATGACTATGAAAACATCATATGTGGACTGCATTTTTCATTTGGAGCATTTTGTTATATAACTTGTATTTTTTTGATTTTATGAATTATTTATTATTTTTCTCAATTTTAAATGATTTAATTTAATTATAGAAAATATTAAACTTTAAATTTTATTAAACATTTTTGAAAAGTTGATAAACATTTAGATTATATTTTTCTAAGCATTTATATATTTTATTTGTATTTTTCTGATTATTGGATTAAAAGTTATTGAGTTATCAATTTTATTTATTTTTCTGCCTATTTTAAATTGACAGGTGGGTTCCACCTGTCATATTCGTTTTTAAATAAAAATAAAAATAAAATAAAAAGAAAAGGGGATCATGACGTCGTGATGACATCATGACTGTGTCATCAGAGGAGGGAATTCTCTCTCTTGATCTCGAATTGGGCAATCCGCTCCAAATTGGTTCAAACTAGTGATCCTATCAGCTAGAGGTGCTCAAGGCGAGTGCGAGGGTGGTAGCGATTGGGCCATATGGTCGCTGGAGACTCGCCGGCGTGCATTTGCGCGGCGGCCGGAGGCGGTGCTTGATGAACTCGACGAATATGGAAACGATTGACCAAAGCAAAGGCACAGTGGTGCTCTTCAGCTCACCAGGAAAACGATGAGGTGGTCGGGGAAGCAAGGACTCGCTGGAATCGACCGGAATCGACCACGGCATTCGGCGGCCGGTGATGGAGAAGAAGACCCGATTCGAGCTCCTCCGGTCTTCCTAGCAAGCGAGATTCACAGGGGAGATAGAGGGCATCAAGACAGAGCTCCTGGTGGCCTCGGGTTCTCCGGGGATGACCGGAGTCGACGGCGGTGACCGGTGGCCATGGGGTTAGGGTTAGGGTTTGGTTCCGGGTTCACAGAGAGAGAGCAGGCGAGTGGAAGGAGGGTGAGAGAGAGGGCACGTCTCTCCTCTTCGGTTCTTATCCACGCGAAGGCGGCCGTGGGGAGATGGCAGTGTGGCATCGGAGGCGGTGGCACGCCTCTGGCCTTCAGGCCAGAGGTTGAAGAAATAATGATTTTAATCATTTTCAAGAAAACCCCCTAGAATTAATTCATTTATTACAAAGAGGTCCTTTTGGCTTTAAAACTGAGAATAAAACCTTGTTTTCAGGGTCTTCTTGTAAACAGAAAATTTAATAAAAAATATATTTGAATTCCTCATCAAATTTTACATCTCACCATATTTTATTTTGGTGAATTTGAAGAATATTTGTATTTTTTATTTAGGGTGCTAGATTAAGTGGTTTTGTTATTTTCTCTTCTTTTATTTATTTAATGGCTTTAAAATTATGCTAAAGCATGTTTAATAAAAGTACACACTCCATCTTGTGGATACCAAGGTGGTGTATCATAATTGGACAATTTTAGGTATAATCCCTTATAGAAAATAGTTTGGTAAAATTACTTGGTACTGGTTCTATGCACTGTTATGGAAATCATTTAACATAGCATTTTATTCCATGTCACACCAAATGATTTTAATGGGTGAAGGAAGTTGTTTTCCTTTTATAATACTATGTTATTTTCATAGCTAAAACTCTTAGCAATTTTGGTTGGCATTATACTTAGGTGTGTGTAAACCATGTTTGTTGTTTTCAGTATTGGATCAAGTGGGCAATATGGGTGGCCTTTGAAATCTCTTTGTTTGTTTTCCACTAGGTTCAAATATGAATACTATCCATGCTTGTTTTTTAAAAAAGTGATCATTTATATGTTTATGTGTAGATGAGGTTTTTGTTATCGTCTGTTAGTCTTATCTATGAAAAGGATTTGGAAAACAAGGTATTAAGCTTGTTTTCATCTACCTCCACATATCAAGACATGTGGATGCAATACCTTGTTGTTATTTCTTTCTGGATACTTGTTTCCATTTAAGAGATTTACTATTTGTCCCTCATCTCTGTTGAGCTTGACAAAGCATAGAGGTTATGGATTCTCTAACATTAACTAATGCTTTACTGAATAAATTCTTCTGACCCCCTACTGAGGCAGTGTTGCTTCTTGTGGTCTTCTATTGTTTGATGTTCTTCTCTCTAGTTGCCACTAGTCTTCTGTTATTACCTTTGTCCATTGCAGATAGATTCCTCTCTTGGTTTCCAACCTCAACTGCCTTACCATTGTGGTGAAAACATCCAATTACTCCAAGCAAGGATTTTACTTAGATGATTATAAAAGAATGTGAGTTTATTTTATAACATCGAGTGGCCATATGCATACAAGAAGAATTTGTTAACAAGGTAGCTAGTCATGCCTCCAAATTACTACTCATATACAATAGGCTGAGATGTACCAAGTTATTTCACCTTATGTTTGTTTGTGTAAGACACTCGAGTGTTTGAGTATACAAAAGTGACCTGTTAACAAGGTCTAGAAACTTGTTACCAAACTACTTCTATATAACACTAACATTGGAGTATCACACTATTTCAAGAGTGTTAATAAGATCAGATCAATATATAGGAGTTTCCAAGTACTCTTATAGTAAATTAGAGTAGCACTTCTAGAACACTCTAAATAATCTTTTTGAAGATCTTCATGTGGTAGTTCCTTCTGTCTTGTGGTTTCTTCTCTTGCAAAATAAGTTGGAGGAGATTGGGAAACAAGATATAATGGTCTAGCCAACATATCAAGATCTAGATTAACGGTTAGTTCATGCTTTTATTATCCTTCCATATACTTCTTATTTTATTTCCCAAAAGATATGTAATTATATCATATAGGATTTGTTTACTTAGTTATCAATTCAATGCCTCTAATAGAGGTTATAACTTGTTGTTATTTCTTAGTTGTATCCAGAGATATTTTAGTTGTTGAATGATGATTTGGATAGAAATGTGGAATGCTTATGGAATGATGACTTAATAATGAGTTGATCAATTGGTTCATTGATGTGTTGAGATTTCAGATACTCACTTGTATAAGATGAATGAGGCAATGAGCATGTAAAGCTTATTGGGTTTTAATGACTTATGTCATAATTGTCATTTGTTTTCTCTAGTGTCATGATTTTACTTTATATTCTTATCTTTATTAACTTTGTCATTCATAATTCAGATATAGAGGTTTGGAAATATCCTATGTGATGATCAAGGTTTTAACAGTAGGTTAAGAAGATTTATTTCTTCTTTTAAGTAGTTCTTTTATAGTTGATGAGATATGTACATATTCGATAAATATGTTAATACAATTGTTATATCATTTCCCACTTGTGGGTTTTAAGTTATGACTTGTTTGTATCACTTATGTTCTATTGAACCATTGTTATTTACATGTGAAGGTTAACTTAGTAGCTACTAAATAATTTGGAAAGATGTGGTGTGAATGGTTGATAACTTTAAAGAGTTATTGTTTTAGAGGACATAACACCTATGTTGATGAGATGGTTCAATTGTGTATTACTCATTGGTGGAAGTATGATTATCAGCTATGTGATTTGGATACTCACCCCTCTTTGAGTTCTAGATACCTAATAAATTATCCCAAGTCACTTAAAGACTTGCGCTTAAGGTTGTTGAGAGTTTATATTGGTCAAAACCAATTTATGGTTTGTGTAACCAAATGATTTGGTTTCTTAAGATACTTGTTTTAAAGAATTCCAAATGTACTTTTGACTAAATGAACTAGACCTATTTCATCATGTCAAGTGAAACTTTGGTCACTTTGATTCGTTTAAACTTTCGCGCCAAAATTTCCCATAATTTTAGATGCATGCTTTGCAAATGCACATATTAAATTTAGATCCTTATAACCTTCCAAACACTGGGATGTTACAACCTTACTGGTGGCACATTTCTATATTTTACGGCCATTTTTACATTAAAAGGCATGAAAGCAAATAGATAAAAAGATAAAAAAAATAAACGTAGATCTATTATATAGGTTGCTCCAGGACGATGTACTCCGAGGACGAGCGAGTAGGAGTGGTGGGCTGCTCGAAGGGGTTGACGACTCCCAGTGGCGGGCGCATGATTTCGTCCTTGGGTATTCATAAAATATTTTTTTGCCAAAATACAGTACAAAAAATCCAAAACAAGATGGACTACAGACTGAAATTTCAATTTATTTGTTGTCTGGGAGGCTTTTTTATTTTCATTTGTTTAGATTTCTCACCATGTATGCCATTTAGCTATCCGGGAGCCTTTCTTTTGTGCACAGCTGTTTGGGAGGCTTCTTTATCTTACAGACGTGGCTAACTAATGTCAGATTATAGCACCATCGACTCGCTAACTTTTCTTTTTTCCTGAACCCTGATGGGTGCTGACTGCTAAGTTGCAGAACTGGGCTATGGGCCGCTGGGTGTTTGGCGGGAAGGTGGCGTTGGGTTTGATCACACAGTCCCTGGTCGCAAGGAGCAGGCGTACGGTGCAAATTAGCTGAATATTAGCTTCATACCTAAAGCAAATCATACATACATTATATATACGAAATGTTTTGCCAAGAATAATGGGTATTCATCTGAATACCCTTGAATTGAGCTGGGCCCGCCCCTGACGACTCCTGGGCCCCACGGGCATAACTAGAGAGGTGCGTTGGTGGCTCCGACACGGAGCGACGAGGGGCGGGGGACGGCTAGGGTTTGACCAGGGAGTGGGAACGCAAGTTGGATGCGTAGCAGACGCGCGGAGGCTCCACCTACTATCCACATAGTCCAAATTTGGACCAGGAATAAGTCAGAGCGAACGCGTAGCGGGTATGAAACGGACACATAGCAGAGTTGCGTCGTCGCGTTGGGTCGTGTATTTTTCACACCCGGATGGAAACGATCCCCGCGTTGGAGATGACCTTAGCATGGAAAATACACTGGGATAAATGCAATTTGTCAAAATAAACTTGTGAATTTTTGAGATAGACTTCTGAAGTACACGTTCGAACCAAGGCAGGTAGAGCCGTAGAGGCAGCGGAGAAATACAGAAGAGCTCAAAGCCTCAAACCGTTCGCGGAAGCCAAGATCGACCGCACGGAGGAAAGCCAACGATCCCAAACCCAACAACAAACCTTTGCTTGCTCCCCGCTCCACCTCCCTCTCCTCACCTCACTGCGCCGGCACTGCAGCGACAGCGCGCTCCGGATCGGCGGATCTCGTCGGGCGGCCGCCGCCACGATGATGAATAGCGTCTCCTCTCCGCCGCCGACGCTCCCCTCCGGGGTACGTACCGCCTGTCCCTCGCCTCCTCCTCTCTGTCTAGATCTGGCGGGACATACGCGTCCTTGAGCCGGACGCTTCTAGATCCTTCGTCCCGGGCGCCTCTTGTGCCGTGTGGCACGATGCGCGTTCTAGGAAACATCGACGTCCCAGTCACGTTGTTCCCGGTCGACCGGGAGGCCGCCGCGGAGAGAGCTGGCCGCGGAATTCCGCGCGACGATGCTGCCTGTAAGCCACTGTAGACTGTAGTGCGCGGATTACTATTGTTCCAGAATTGGATGATTGAGTCTGCGTGTTCACTAGTTCTCCGTTTGCACCGAGGTCAGAGAAAGACCCACGTCACGTTGTTTCCAGGCCACGTTTGGTTTTGTGCGTGTCACAAATTTCTGTGATGTTGCCTAGTATACATGGATTACGTGGTGGAAACGCTTGCTGTGGTACATCTCGAGGGCCGCTGACAGGCGCTGCTTTTTTCTCAAAATGCAGGGCGGAGGCTTCTTCAGAGGGTACACGAAGCTGTGCAAGGGCCTCGCTGTCATCTTGCTCCTCGTGCACCTCTTGGTCCAGCTGTTCCCATCAGCCGTCAACTATCTCGCGCTTATTCCCGCAAGGTAGCGACACATATCTTCATTGCATTTGGATCCGAGGTTTACCAAATTTTTTACTGACAGACCTGAGTAATGATGATATTAATGGTTACTTGTCAGGTTGAAGAGGAACCTGACTTAATTTACTGCTTAACAACTTATTTTCCTAAGATTTGATTTAATGTCAGCACCATCAGTTTTGAGTTGGCAAGGATACTATAAAATATACTTCTAAGGGGAAATGTTTCTTCCCTATAGTCATGTGCTAGTACCCTAATAGGCTAGCACTGGCTGGTCTATAGAACTAATACAGCTTGTTAGAATGCCCATCTTCGGTGCTAGTTTTAAACACAATTTTACTTTGGTGGTCACAACCATACACCCATTGAGTAATGAAGTCATATGTTTGTCTAACCACCAGATTGTATCATTCTATTTCAGTATTATATCTGCTGCACATAAAATTAAAGCTAACTGTCTCGCTTGTTTTGAAATGTAGTTACCCGTGGTATTTCTTAAGAAGCCAATGACTGTTAAATCACATATGCATTTGAGATGTTACCCTGTATAAATTGAACATGCTTGATGTTTTACATACTGTATGCAAAAAAGTCACTAGTTTCTTAGAATTGTATAACTAATTTAATTTTCTACAGGACTATCCCTTTTGCCTGGAACCTGATAACTGCTGGTTATGTTGAGCAAACAATTCCAGGGGTAAGTCCTTCCTCCCATCATTTGTCAAGGGCACTGCGTTCTGATTTGTTCTTTTGTCTGCCTCGGGATCATCCTTGCACTCAGCATGTTTCTTCTATTTAATTTTATGGAAGACTAACCAAACTAAATCTCCGTGAAATTAGAGAAGTAAGAACTGTGGCAACTAAACTGACTTTACATGACGAGTGAAGATTTATTTACTGCCGTGCGAGAGACTGCCTTTTCTAAAGTACTTAGACGAGGCAACAAAGGTTTTAGATGGTTAGCTATGGAAAAAAAGCCACTTCAAACTAGTAATTAAGTAGATGAGATTTAGATAGGGAGTATGGTTGCTATGTCTGGCTTGTTATAGGTAGGTGAGTTCTTGTTCTCATATCATGTGTTAGTAAGGTAGGACACATGTTTAAATAATTCCATCTTCATTTATGCCGAGCAACAGTTGCAAGTCAATTGAGTGGAAATATCTCTGAAAAGTGATAACAAATGCGCAGTTTATTACAAGGATATTTGTTCCTCAAAGACTTTCTGCAGTACATTTTAAGTTTGTTAGGGAGTGGCAGCCAGTAATGTTCTCCTTTATCTTTGTTTCCCATTAACCATGTCATCAGCTAGTTCATATTTTCTGTTTATATGTTAAATAAAATTTACTATCATATAGTAAATTCGTCTTCCTTGGTCCCTAGTTCTCAAGTACACCATTCTACTTAAGTGTTAAGACCATGTCTATTTTAACTGAGCCCCCTTAACTCACATGTCTACCGTGCTTCCAGGTTATTATCAGCATAATTGGTCTTCTTTTATTTGGGAAGTTATTAGAGCCTTTATGGGGCACAAAGGAGTTATCAAAGTTCGTTTTTATTGTCAACTTCTCAACTTCAATGTGTGTCTTCGTAACTGCTATTGCTTTGTACTATGTAACACAACAAGAGACCTACCTGTAAGTATTGTATTTCTGCAGAAGCGTATGAGCACATCTAGTTTGATGTTTCATGTTTTGTAAACTAAATAACTAATTAGTTTTTATGATGCTTGATTTCTCAGCTATACCCCTCTTTCTGGATTTTATGGAGTTCTGTCAGGATTGCTAGTGGGAATCAAGCAACTGATGCCAGATCAGGAGCTTAATCTTTTTGTGCTGAAGATCAAGGGAAAGGTTTTTATCTGACATCATTAATTGAATAGCTGAGTTTCATGTTATCGTGTGTTCTGACTGAGATATTTGTTTTTGTTCCTACTCAGTGGATTCCATCACTTATTGCACTGATCTCAGTTGTTGTAAGCTTCTTCGTGAATGAGTTGGTATCTTACCTCCCAGTTATACTGTTTGGCATTTACATGAGTTGGATTTACCTGCGTTACTTCCAAAAGCGGCTAGAGACAGGCCTGAAAGGAGATCCAAGTGAGGAGTTCTCTTTCTCAAGTTTCTTCCCTGCATTTCTAAGGTAGAGTGCAGCTTCTCCTTTATATAATGGGATCTTAATTTTGACATTAGACAAGTTCTGGACTCGATAGCATTTATGTTTGGACTAATTTATTAAAATTGTGCAGACCGGTTCTGGATCCAGTAGCCTCCATATTCCATCGGCTTCTTTGTGGAAGATCTGATAGGGCTGACTCTAGGGGTCAGACATTGGAAACCTCATCACTGACGGGCTCAGACTCTACTGAGGCAAACAGGAGGAGGTTAGTTTCTGTGACTTGTTTACGTAGCGCATAGATTGGATTTTTCATCCTTGCTCACAAAACCTAGTCTGGACACAACCCCTTGGGTATTTTTGAATCCAGTGTTGCTAGGTTTGGGTATTTTGGTTCAGTATCTATTGGTACTTCTGGTTGGTACGAGACATGCAGTTAAATATACATGGTAGATCTCATGCGCATGTGCTTGTGTACCGAATCTCACTTGCCTGTGTTGATCTCATGGCAGGGAAAGGGGTCAGAGAGCACTGGAGCAAAGATTGGCCGAGAAGCTGGCTGCGGTCAGGAGTACGGAGAGCACATCAGAGGACGCATCTGATAAAGTTTGACCCTCCTACGAAACGAGCTGCGCATCTTGTGAATTCCTGGAGCTGCGTTACCCAAGTGACGTTTTCTGGTGGACAGATCAGCATCCTCTCGATTTTCGACGATCTCTCGTGTTCTCTTTCGGCGGACCCAGCATCACCCCAAGCGCTTCCTTTTGCGTTGTAATTATGCCATCTCAAAGCATTTCTAGAAGAGATGGCGTTGCGAGAATGTGTGATTTACTGATCTAGGGAACCATGCTCAACTGTGCAACGAGTGAGAGTTTCTTAGGACAATTTAGCTGTGCTGAGTGAGAGTTTTCGCTTTCCATTTTTGAGGTCCAGAGCTCAGGTGAGCAAGAAATGTGTTTAGCGCGTTTGTTTGTTCAGCTATCCATTTTATTCTATCTGCTTTGCATTATGATTGATTGATTGTCGTGAGTACGGATGATGACCTGAGAAGGTATTGCATTGTTGATTTTTTCTTCTGTGGAGTAGGACAATTCTAATGTGGGAACCACCAGTCAGCAGAGATGGGTATTGTTGGTGCCCCAGTCAACTAACTCGAATTAAATAATCAGCAGGACACGTGTAGGAATCTCGTGAGATCCAGAATTTACCACAGACGTGGTCATTCGAGTCGAGTTTTAAAAAGAGACGTGTGCATCGGAGTTGCCTATTTCAAATTTAAATACTTCCCAGATAGTTAGATTTTTTTGGCGTCCCAGACTGCTAAAACAAATCTTCCCAGATCGTCCAAATCCTGGCACATGTTCATCGTGCGATCCTGTCGGCAGAAGCCCATAGAAAGCCTAGTAAAGCCCAGGCCCACTACCGCATCAGCCCTTCACGTGTTCGAGCTCTCCTTCCTAAACCAAACCAAACCAACCCCCTCAGCGCAGAAACACGAAACCGGAGCAGGCAAACCAGGAGGAAAGAAAAGAGAAAAAAGGGAAAAATCAAATATAGTAAAAAAGGAAAAATCTCGAAGAAGCCTAAGCCGCCTCCCCCATCCCCACTCCGGCGCTCCATGCCTCCTGCCCCCCTCCCCGCCGCCGCCTCCACCAAGTCCGGACGCGTGTCCGCCGCCTGCCCCAGCACCCGGCGGCAGCACCGCCGCCTTATCCGCTAGCCGCAGAAGAGCCCGCCCCCCCCGGCCGCCGGTCTTGGGCGGGCGTCAGGAGCGGCGTCGGCGATGGCGCCGACCCGGAAGAAGCGCACGTCTTCGGCGGCCGCGGCGGCCGCCGCGGCGCAGTGGAAGGTGGGCGACCTCGTGCTCGCCAAGCTCAAGGGCTACCCTGCGTGGCCGGCCAAGGTGAGCGGGGCCCGTCGCCCATCCATTCTGATCTGGGGCTCCTCTAGTGGGTCGGGCGACTTAGGGTTCCGTGGCTGGGGACCTTGTTTAGGGTTTGGTTAGGAAGTAGCTCTTCTACTGTACCACGGTGATTCACAGTAACCAATGATGTCTATAGGTACCTGCTTGCACCGATTTGGTGGCCCTTTCTTTTGATCTTTGCTATTTTTGTGGCTGTAGTTTAGGGTTCGGGAGAACCATGAAGGTGGGTAGTTGGTGGTAGCTCGAACTCCAATTTCTTTCATCTCTTAGTAAGGTTCCTGCCAAATCAATGCGCTAAACTACCATCTCGTACTGCAAGCTCGTCTATTTCTTAAATCTTGATTCTAGTGAGGTTTAGTGAATGATTATAGTTTGGATCTCACCCTTTTGGCGAGTGGGGCGACATAGAGTTTCAATCTGTTCAGATTTAATCAGGTAGCCGAGCTTGCCTAGTTTTTCTCTTTCTTTTGACAGTGATGGTTTAGTAGATACTAATTCTCTTGGGACAAATCATGGCGCTTCGCTCTTCATCCATATTATGATGGAATCATGATTTCTTTTGGAAGATGGGTGTGCCTTGGTAATTTTAGTTGGGTGGAATATGGTGATAAACCTGGTATGTGAAGGCAAATACAATCTTTTTTGAGATTAGGTTATATCTAGTACAAGAACCTTGGTCTAGTAAATGATAACCCGTTCTTTGGTTCCAGTTGTAATGATGTTTCTGTAGATGGAATATGGGGCAATGAACTTACGCGTTAGCTTTGAGATATGCCATATTAACTATATGATGTTTCAAATGTTTATTTGGTAATTTATGCCGTTAGTTTCCTAATTGATTTATCTCCTTAAATTGACGTCCTCGGCAGTTGGATGTAAACGGTTGCGTCCAAGAAAGTTTGGCAGCGATCGTTCATGTGTTCTGTCCTGACCATGATAATATAGTATAGAGATAGTTGGGAGATCCTTAGATAGTGCCACGATCTTGCGCTCTTCTTCTTATATGGTGAAGGTTCTCATAGCTCCATTGAGCTTCCTGATTATTTGGGCTTATAGGTGGTCCATGGGGAGTAGCGAAGGCCCGATAGCCCCACAATGGAAGTCTACATGAGTTGTGGAGTGTATATAATGCTATAAATAATGCACTCCCTCCATTCGGAATTACTCTACATCCTGGCTATAGAATTAGTTCGGAATTAGTCTTCATCCTAGGCATTAATATCTTCCCCACCTCCATATTAAGCACACATTAAATTCACAGCTGCAAAATATTTCTGCTCTTACCCATTCCCAGCGCTACAAATTATCTTGCTGCATTTATTTTTTGGTAAAGGAAATGGTGCTTTGTTTCTTTTGAAACCGTAGCTATACTTTATAAATTTGTGTGGTGAGTTAGTAAGAAATACACTACTAAATTGTCTGATTTTTGCCTACTTGTTAAGTCCAAACATGTCACCTCCGGGTTAACCCTCTCACAACAAGAAACTGTAAGAGGATTAGAGGGATGCATGTGCACGTCTGGATTTGTCCAACATGGGCACTGTATTGCGCAAATGATGGGTCTTAAATTAGATTTATTTGGATTAGTAAATGAGGTTGGATAATGGTCTTGCGGTGATGCACACCTTTTATGGTCTGGGAACAAAAAGTTTCATCGCACGTGAGAAAAAGCATAATCTGTGATATCGTCATCTGCCTACCCCAACTTGTTTGGGACTGAAAGGCTTGGTTGTTGTTGTTGTGATATCGTCATCTCTATAAATTGAGCACATCATATATAAATTTCTCTTGGTGGTGATGTCTCCTTTCTGTTGTTATTTTATTTTTTGGATTTCTTGCTTTTGCTTCTCATTTGAAATTTTGAGGGTTTCTTAGTTTAATATGTAGAAAATATCCTTCTTACCCTTTGCTAACGCTAATGTTTAGCTGCTGTCCTAAATTTTGCTTTCTTCTCACTTCAGCTATTAAGTATTTCCCCAGATTTTGCCTTCTGAAGTGTTACATTTTATTATTACTCAATTCTCCCCAACATTTTATTATTACTCAATTCTCCCCAACATTTTATTAACATGGCTTGACACTTTCCCGGTTTTAGCTTCGTTTATGGGGTCTTGTTATGAGAAAGTTCACAAAATCCTGCAATTACTTTTCGCCATTGCTGGGAGAGTAGTTCCCTCCCCCTTACACTTTGTTTACGATGCTGTTAAGCTAGTATTTCTAGGATGAAGTTGCTTAGTTCTTACTGATAGGTTTCCCATTGTCCATTTGTATGTGTTCCATTCCCATGTTCAGCTGTTTCGTGGGGACTGGTTTAAGGCACTGATGTTTGTTTGAACTGAAACTGAAATATTACCGGAATCATCATGAGCGCTTGATTTACGGATACCAATACTTTTACAGATAAGTGAGCCGGAGCAATGGGGGCTTCCTTCAACAAAAAAGAAGTTGCTTGTCTACTTTTACGGAACTAAAGATATGTAAGTTTTATTTTGTATATAAGACTCTCCTTTTGAATTTACAATTTCTGGTTGGTGCATACTTTTGGTATCTTAACTATTTGCTTGTGTTAAACTATCAAATAGCTTCTCATGTTATTTTTTTCTTATTTTACAATAGTACTGTTTGCCCTTTTTTTGTACATGAGATGCGAGGAGACTTGGTACATGCTTTTATTTCGATAATCCATCGTATTTTTCTTTTGTGATTATGAACACATAGACCAGTGTTAGTTTCTACACGATTCTGTTATCTGTGTAAGTGTCCATTAGATGATGGTTCTTGTTATGACGACTGCATGATGAGGTTTTGGCTTTTGGTGTATTCAAGGTGTTTGCTCTCAGATTATGTGATCTTTACCTAATCAAAAGCTTGTTCTATTTGAGAATTATGCACAAACTATTCTGGATTCATTAATTTACTATGGACAGAGTAGGGTAAATCTAGGAAACATATTTAGACGAAAGCATACTGTCATCGCTTATGATTCTTTTTAGTCTACTAAATTGTTACGAGTTCCTTGGATGGGTCCTAATATCGTCTTTGCAGCTCTGAAGTTTAGTTGGACTTGTAAGCTGATTTCTTTACCTTTTCGTGTTATCTTAATGAAGCCTCTTGTCAGTCATCACACAATCTTAGTACGCTCAACTTATATGAGGAGCTTGTAAAACTTTTAACTAGTTAACGGGCAGGTTAGAATTAGTAAAGTGCAATTCAGTTAAAGTCAGGGGACAATATCTTCGAACAAGTACTTAGTGTGCATGATTTTTTAATAGATGCATAGTTTTGGACGAAGTGGAAATACTAAGAACACAAAAACTTCCAAGAGAGGCTGTAATGGTAATTTGCCATCATAAAGAGTGTCCGAAATGATTAATAGTTGTGTGATGCGATAGGTATAGTGTAGTAAACGACTTGACAGCAAGTGGCAGTTAAGCATCCGTGTACCTTTTGAATGCCCTCCATGATAGACATAATGCTCTTTTGAGTTCTGTTGGGTTTTCTTATTTCGGAATGTGTTGGAGCTGGCATGTTTTGTCTCACAGCATGAAGGATAATACACACTCCTTATCAAAAGTTTGTTGCTTTTGGGGCAACACAAAATGTTCACAATGGCATTTTTTTTACACTTCAGGTTAATACAACTTCCTATGTTGATAATAGTTCCCATCTTAGACTGTGTAACCATCATTGTGATAGAACTATAATGGTTAGAATCTTCTCTTGGAAATGAATGTGACATATTAGAAACATGTTTGTTGCCTTTTTTCTTTTGGCATATAAACAAGTCATGTGTACACTTGTTTGTAGAGTACAAGTCGGACACAGGCAACCCACACACACTGATTGATATTCGGCCCTTCCCCCCATTCCTACACATGGAACCACCGCTAATAAGTCATACAAATAGTCCAAAGATTGTTACAAGATGCATCTACCATGCCACAAATTTGTCAATGTTGTCTCATTTTTCAAAACCTTATGGTTGTGTTTCTGTGCGTAGGTGGCACATTACCACTGTAAGGGGAGGAAGCATCATGTATGTTTTCTATCACACCACTCATATACACGCACGACACATGCATGCATGTCTCACACACATGCTACGAATATATTAGAGGCTCCACACCCCCATCTAACGGGGAAACACACTCTCACTTAACGCACATGCACGTGTACTGTTAAATGTGGTACACCAATTTGATGCTATGGATTGAAGTCAAGTTGGTTTCGTCAAACACCTTCTCTCCCACCACTAGGCCGAATGCCCATCCAGCGCCATCTTCAAATCTAATTATACAATGTTAGGAAGTGTTGGTAATGGACGATCTCAACCGGAGACGTTTGTAACTCACAGCAGTTGCCCCCATGATGGCTGTCATGCTATACATTTTATGCTTAATTCGCTATTTTTGATTCCACATTTGTTAATGTTTCTCTGACGCCTGTTCTTAATTTTGTAGTGCTTTCTGCAATTATGCTGACCTTGAGGCGTTCACTGAAGAGAAAAAGAAATCTCTACTTGTTAAAAGACATGGGAAAGGAGCAGATTTTGTTCGAGCAGTTCAGGAAATAGTAGAAATTTTTGATTCTATGAAGAAAGAGGACAATGATAACAGTGGTTTGGCCCCTGCCAATAATAGCAGCAGTTTGGACACTGGATGTCCTGAAGAAGTTTCTGATTTGGCCAATGAAAATAAGCTTGATGGTAATCCTGCCTCTTCCATGGATCACAGCATGGATCACAGCATGGCCAGTACTCCTGGGTCTAATATTGCTGCATTGGAGAGTGAAAACTGTGTTGTGAACTCTGCACCTGATGAGCCTGCTAGTTCATTTTCAAAGAAGAGGCAAAATAATGCACCGCAACTGGATTCTTGTACTCATGCTAATCTTGCATCAGCACGGAGGCCAAGAAGTTCATTAGGTGCTGATCATAGGACTCGGGATTCTCGTGGGCTGAATGGTCCCCATCTGCCTTCTATTGATATGACACCTGATGATAATAAGCAGGAAGGCTCTTCTTCTCGATATAATTGTATAGGTGATGACAAACCCAACTCGGATTTCATTTCAGCTAAGAAGGATGTTATGCTGTTCAATTGCAGCCGAGGCACCTCAAGTCAATCTGGAACCTCAGGGAATGGTAATGATGAGAAAAACTCGAGTTCTGCTGCAAATGTAGAAAGTACCCTCAATGTTGAACTATGTCAGACTGTCATGGATAGAGAAGATAATCTGAATGAAATGCAAGATCTTTCCACAAGCACAACAGTTACTTTTAAAAGAAAGCGAAAGCCAGATACAAATGATGTTAATAATTCTATCAGCAGCATGGTACCAAATATGGATGAAGAATTGCAGCCCAAGTCAAGTGGAAACACACCAGATTCTCCCAATTCAGGCAATGAAGTCAATAAGTCAGATGGAGATGATCACTTGCCACTAGTGAAAAGGGCACGGGTTAGGATGGGAAGACCCCAGCTGGAGGACTCCATAGTTGACAAGCCTGATATTTCTGATGACAAAACAGAGTTGGTTATGCCTGTAGATCAATGTTATAAACATGACATCTCTTCAGTAGCGGGAAAGGATTATCCAGCAGACGAGATCCCCCCTGGCATAGATCCTTCACCTGAAGTAGAGCTATCTCTGGCATTGGTAAAGGATCATTCAGCTGACGAGGTTCCTCCTAGCATAGAACCTTCACCTGAAGTAGAGCTATCTCTGGCATCGGGAAACGATCATTCAACTGACGAGGTTCCTCCTAGCATAGAACCTTCCCCCGAAGTAGACCTATCTTTGGCACCAGAAGAAGTTCAGACTGCTTGCAATAACAAAGAATGCCAATCAAAGGTTTCGTCGTTGGATGGAGAAGCTGCTTTGCCTCCATCTAAACGCCTACATCGTGCCTTAGAGGCTATGTCTGCTAATGCAGCTGAAACTACTTGTAGTCCGTTGGAAGTGAATAAGCCAAAGGAGTTCATCCTGAAGTGTAGTCCAACTTCAATAGCAAGCCCGCCTTCTAATAACTGTGCAGATCTAATAGTCAAAAGTTCAAAAACTTCACCAACTAAATGCCAGGAAATTTGTGCAACTGCATATTCTTTAGATACCCCAGCTGGCCAAAAGTATATCTCGGTACCAGTCAAAATAAACATGGACTCTCCGTCTTCTGTTCCTTTGGAATTGACAAACGGCGGCGGTCATGATCTTCCAAAAGACAAAGTTCACACTAGGGTTGATGGTGTCTCTGGGAAGTCTCCAACCTTCTCCTTGGAGTCCAAAGAGCCTGCGGTTGTATCTAAACTTGATCAATTGCCTTTGGGGAAAGCAAGGGGAAATGAGCTGCCAGATCCAATTGCCAACTCTGACCAAGGTTTTAGCAAAAATATTGATGGATCTGCTTATCCACTTAGCCCAACAAAGACTGTTATGTCTGGCGCTAATTACAATAGCAATTCGTCTCCACATGATAAGACAGTTTTGGCTGAACCAGCAGTCAGTGTGGGTGACAGAACAAGTGTCTCTTCGTTGGTTACTAAAGTTACACCCGGCCAGTCTGTTGCAGGCGCCCGGACATTTGAAGTGTAAGCCTTCAAATCAAATCTTCCATTTCTTAGATAGATAAGCACGATTTCTACATAGGTAGACGCATTGCACACCTTTAATTAGCTAATTTCCTAATTCTAGCAATCTTGGGTGTCATATGTTTTTCGTTTTAACCATTATTCCTGTCCCTGAATCTATGTGTTCCGGCGTAGCACATTTCATATGTTTTCTAGTATTATCCACTTTAAACAATCACTAAATTATTTTGCGCACTTACAAATATGTCTTAATGCAATAATATATATTGGATGCATTCTTTTCTCTGCATATTTTTGGTATGCACAAAGAAGATTGAAGGTCTTGTACAAAGATGCTGATTATACCGTAAACCTGAGCTATTGGTGCTTATTCAGTTACCACCCCATCCAGTCAAATGAAGCAATGTTGTTGCATTTGTGCAGGCAAACATCATAATTATACTAGATCCCATAAACATTTAGCAATAAAAATTAAGTGTAAAATATATGCTTGGAGACTGTTGCTTTCTAAAAGGTCACTTGTTTGTAGCCAGAGGGAGTATGTTCTAACCGTATCCAGTAGTCTAAAATTATAAGTTGGAGCTGCTTCATTGGGTTAGAAAGATCATATGCAAAACTCTGTAGGGGGTGTTTAGTTGCATATATGGGTGATATTACTAATTGTTGGTTGAGTCCTCCTATCGTATCACAAATGACCATATTTGTCTTACTATAAATATATAATACGTGTGTAGTTCATTCTTCTTCATGCAGTTTATAATTGGCAGGGAACATGCTAAAGAAGCTACTCTTAACTGATATAAAATATCTTTGTTTACCCTACGTGACATTTTATAATATATGTGCATAATTCATTCTTCTGCAAGCAGTTCAAAATTTCTAGGGAACATGCTAAATGAGCTATTATTCGCTGATGTAAGAAGTCTTTGTTTAGCCCAGGTGACTTGTGAAACACACGTATTATGGGTTTCATCTTTGCTGGTGTTTGGTACTATTGTACGAAGGATCAAATAAATCTACTGTTATTTCTAATCCTTTCTATTCTTTTTTGTACCTTATAAAGTCCTATGTCGATCACACACAGTCTTGACAGCAGTTTCATTGCTTCATCTTGTAGGCATGGTTCTCTAGCAACGTCACTGAAAGAATCCGACCGGAGAGTTAACCCAAAGGATACTAATTTATCTCCTGACTCAATGCCAATGAAAGAACTTATTGCTGCTGCACATGCTCGGAGATTCTCTCAACCAACTTCTTTCATAGACAGTTTTTTGGATTCCAATGTTATTTCACCTTTGGCGAATATACCCTCAGCTAAGGAAGGATCAGGTGGCCGTTGTTCACCTTCAAATAATAATACAATAAGGTCTGCATCAGATAGGGTTCATACTCAACAGAATAGTGGAAAGATTCTGTTTGATGACATGCAACAGAAGAGCTTGAACAAATTAGCAGGTCATGATGAAGCCAGGTCAGCACGCAGGGCCTTCGAAAATTTCCTCGGTACATTAACAAGAACAAAAGAATGCATAGCCCGTGCAACCCGTCTTGCTCTGGATTGTGCTAAGCATGGCATTGCTGGAGAGGTTAGACAATGCATTACTCTTCAGTCTGCACTTTTTATATACAAGTATAATTCTGTTGGACCTTTTTGTTGCCTACTGCCACTGTTTTTATTGTTGCTAACGACCATGTACTTGCTTGAATCGTTGTAGTTGTACAGTTGGTAGATTTTCTTTGGTCTGAATGTAGTGGTCCATCTTTTAATTGGTTAACTTAGACTAATTCTGGTGGCATATTCCCATCGTTAGTGCTCCGCGATGAGGAATGTGGATGTATCTTTTCATTGTTAGCTTTATACAATGAGGATTGTAGATGTATCTTTTCGTTGTTAGCTTTCTGCAATGAGGAATGTAAATGTTACTTCTATTTTGAGAAACAGACCACTCGAATGGGGAGCCATCTCCTTGGTACATTCCTCTAATGTGGCACAAAAAGATATACACAAGACATAAGCTAGAAATTAGTAACGGATATTACTTTTTCTCTACCACTATTGTTTGACTAAATTCTAAAATTGAGAGTGCAGAGCAACATTTGTAGTCTTCAGTCTTACATATAAAGGTTACTCTCTTATGTCCATTCCGCTAATTAGTGTGGTTGAAGTCCTCTTATCTTTTTTTTATTGCGAATGGTTGAAGTCCTCTTATCGATGCATCTTTCTCTATGTTCGAGAGTCTAGGTAATGGATGTCATCATCGAACGCCTGGAAAAGGAATCAAATTTGTATAAAAGGGTGGACCTGTTCTTCCTTGTCGATTCAATAATCCAATGTTGTCGCAATCAAAAAGGTACTAGCATCATTTTGTCGTCTTCTCTCGGCATTTCTTGGGTAGACCTTTTCAAGCAACTGTCATGCATCTTGTAGGTGGAGTTGGCGATGCCTATCCTTCTCTTATCCAAGCAGTCCTGCCACGAATACTATATGCTTCGGCACCTCCTGGAAATTCTGCATGGGAGAATCGAAGACAATGTCTTAAGGCAAGTTTTTTCTTCAGTGCCCTAATTAGGATAGTTAATACTGTAGTGTGGTTTTACCTTCTTTCACACGCCTGTTTCACGATGATTAGGTTTTGAAACTCTGGCTTGAGAGGAAAACCCTTTCGGAATACATAATTCGTCATCATATTAAAGAGCTTGAAGCTCTTAATGAGGCAGCATTTGGAACCTCTCGTCGTCCTTCAGGGACAGAGAGAGCTTTGAATGACCCTTTGCGGGATAACGAAGGAATGCTTGTAGATGAATATGGAAGGTATAGCTCTCCTTTTGCATTATGAGAAAGTATTTTTACGGTTTGCTGAGTGTACAGCTGAGGTTTGTTTATGTTCTTGGTCAATTGATTCTGTTATTGCATAGTTTTGTATCACTAGCTTGTGGTATATTTGTGATTTTTTTTTCTGTAAGTACCTGAAAGGAAAAATCATCATTCACAAGTGCATGAGTTCATGGTGTGTATAGAGTTATAGGTTTATAGCAAATCAGCATCTTCTCTCAAGTGTGGGTCCTTGTTATTTGTGTCATTTTGGACTAGAATACTAGATAGTGGTGGATGGTCGAAAACAGCTCGTCGCTGCATCCTACCTAAGTACCTATAGTGCACTGGTACCAACAAAGGGCTCAGATCTTAATACAGTTTTTGCGGTTAGATGGTACATCTGGCTGTTAGTGACTGAAAAAGAGAAGATTTCTAGAAAATTCAAGAACCTTGGTGAATTTGAACTCTAGCTAAATTCAAGAATAACATGATAAAGCTATAAAGTACAAACAGTATGGGATGGCAGATGGTTAGTACCAGGAGACAAATTGCTGATGCTATTCTTTGTAAACTATAACAATCTGTTGTAATTTGTATGTGACCATCTGTGATGCTGCGGATTGGCATGCAGCACATGACACAGTTACTTTGTACATCAAATTCTGCAACATAATTGGAAATGAGGAAATCAGTTCCACAAGATCTGGTAAAAAAATATAAGGCACATATATATAGTTTAATGCGAGGGCATTGATATGGTGTTTAGAATGCAGAATGCTAGTAGTATATGACTGTAGTATGGGATTAAGGTGAGGACTCAAAATATACAGAACATTTATTTTAGTCACAATTTGGAATTTTATCAGGTATATTATAATTCCGTATGGCGGTATGGGTGACAACCGCTGCTGTGCACACTGTGCTCTGATATATTATCTTTTTATACTAAAAAGTATGTTTAGTTCTATCCTCGTATGATTAGATTATTCTTTGCAGCAATACTGGTTTCCATCTTCCAAATTTAATCATCACAAAACTAGTTGATGAAGAAGGGAGCTCCTCTGAGGATAGGAGCTTTGAAGCTGTTACTCCTGAACATGAATCTGCGGGTGCTAATGAACAAGAAGGGGCTTCTCAAGTGGATGGGGCAAAGCATCGACTCGTCTTTGAAGAAGTGAATGGTGATCTCGAGATGGAAGATGTAGCCCCACAATCTGAAGCTGGAGCTAGCTCTGCACCTGATCTAACTGATGCTAGGCATACAATAACTAATCAAAATGTCAATTCTGTTCCCCCGCTACCTGATGACAAACCCCCAACTCCGCCCCCGTTGCCATCATCTCCACCACCTCTACCACGTCCATTGCATGTGGCAGCTGATCGAGTCGAGCCAGATAATTTAAGAGTATGTAGTTCTGTTGTTTGTGTAACAAGATCACTATATTGTTTTAATTATGGTAAATCTAATGAAGTCCTTAATGGTTCTTTGCAGATTGTTCAAGATCAGCACCCTCATTCTATTGCAAACAATCGAGGCAACATGGATCCTTGTCCGGTTCCTTTTCAGCCTCCGGTGCCCTATAATTCTGGAGGTGCAGGGCACACAAATCAAATACTTCCGCCACCACCGCTGCCTCCGCCACCTCCACCACCTGTCGCACCATTCCATCCTCCTGGACCTCATGGAAATTTTTCCGGGCCTCCAGTACCTCACCATGGAAATAATAACTATCACCATCCGTCAGCACCGCATCCGCCAGGTCCCCCAGTACCTAATAATGCATACCACTTGCATCCACCACCACCGCATCCACCAGGTCCTCCGAATCAGTTCCCATATATGCCACCTGAACCCCAACAAAGAACACAACCTTGGAACTGTAATCCTCCATATCCCGAGGAATATCAGTACAATGGACATGGCAGAGGACACCATCCATACGACAGGAGACATCACTTTGATGATAGATGGCATCACTTCGACGATAGAGGGCGGCGTTTTGATGATGGAGGGCATCATTTTGATGCTGGAGGACATTACTTCGATGATGGACCATATCACTATGATGATAGAGGGCCTCACTTCAATGATAGAGGACCAATGCACCCTGAAGCTGTGGATAGAGGAAGGTTTCCTCCACATTTTGGACCAGGTATTTTCCTTGGTTAGCTATCAGCATTTTGAAGTTTCGCATTTGTTGAATACCAGATCCATTGGCGGCTTACATACTGAGCAAGCCTGCTGAAATCAGTATCCATTTACTGATTGGACTATATTTACAATTGTTCAGATCCACCATATCCGGACCATTTTGACCGTGGGCGACCATCTGACCATCCACCAGGTCCATGGCCGATGCCGCCTAGGAGATCGAAGTATCCTCCTGGCTCCAGACATTCAATGGAGCCTCCGATTTCCCATGAAGGAGGTATGCTTTCATGTTGCTCCTATACGAGGCATATCTGTTCTCCATGCTCCACAGGTGCCTTGTCAAGAGTAGATACCTTTTCTTCTCAAAGGAGGAGAGAAGAAAAAGCAAACTGTTGTTTTGCCATGTGTTCATATGTTTGAGTCATAGCAAACATATTGAGCTGATTATGTTAATCATTGCATATCAGGTTGGAGAAGGCCTGGAAGACACAATAATGATAGATTTCATAGATGACCGGGGGCAGAAGCTTTGTTTAGAGTCTCAGCCGCGGTACTCACACTCTTTATGATAGGGTGAAATGATAGCAGCCTCCACTGCATTGGTTTTCTATACCTTCCCGTTTTCATACTCAGTGAAGCTGTTATCATGGCAGATTAGCAGTAATGTTCACCGGAAGAGGATAATTTCTGACTATTTAATGGTACAATATTTTGTTCCACACTTTCTCTTAAAATCACTGTTATAGTTGGTTTGGGGGCACTGTTTATCTGACACATGATATGCATTGTTTTCCAGGTTATAGATTTTAGTTTTCTTTCTTCTAATCATTGGTGGGCCGTGGAGAGATGTTCAGTGTCTCCATTCGCTGAAGGGCTTAGCATGAAATCTCTTTGCGGAAGGAGATGGAACAGCCCCAGTTGTACATATGTATCTCACCATTCTTCTGCAAACGCAGAAACGGAAGGTACTTGGATCGTGCGCAGAGCTGTTCTGTATCAGTTTAGTTAGCCTTACAGTAACTGTACCGTGTTACTGAGAAATTCTTAATTCTCATTCAGATATCCCTTTGTAAGCCAGTTGTCATATTTGATTACCTTACTGAAACTGCCTGACTGTATATGGCAATAATCTTGATTTTTGTTGCGCATGTCAAGACCATATGGGCATCTTTTCTTTATATGATCGGCTTTTTTAAAATTTAGTTTTAAGTATTTTCTGAATTGGTTCTGCGCTGGAATAATACTGTCATATAAACGTTGTGATTGTAAAATTACACGAGGATAAACTGTCGTAGAGCAACATTGTAGGACTTATAATGAAACTGACAGAAATTGTGCTTATGCCATCAGATTGATCGTGACCCTGATATGGGGAAGTTCGTGCTTGCAGCTCCGGGCGTTGAGAATGGTATTGTTAAGCGGTATGTTTTTTTTTGTGAGATGTTACACGACATGGTTTCATGAAATAACCTCCCGTGGCTGGAGGAGGGTAATGTACACCACCATTTGCTAAGTTAGAAAATCCCCAGTGGTCACGGCAGCAGGATCGTAGCAACATCTCACTCTTGCGTAAGCAATAAGTTCTGTAGCATGTTTGGAAAAAGAAGTGGAACGCCAAAAGTAAGAAGATTTGAAACACCAAAAGTCTGCCAAAACTAAGCTACTAGTATTTTTTTTATTGAACTACCCAACTCTAGTTTCTGATATAGCCTAAGGCATTTGTTCCAGATGCTTGTACTATTGTAACATTATTATAACATTTTTTTTTTCTGATGGTGGATAAAAATCATACAAAAAATATTGTAACATGTCGGAAACACCAATGTAGCAAAAAGAATGGACACAACTAGATCTTCATTAGCCGGAACAAATGCATATTGGCCGCAACGAAATCCCTAATAAAAAGTCAAAACATGTACGCTATATGGGAAACCAACATTCACATGAGCTATAGGAAAGGATTTTCACAATACTGAAACAACATTTGCAGTAGTACCGTCGTAGCATCTCACTCTTTCGTACGCAATAAGTTCTGCAACATGTTGAAAGAAGATCCGCAACACCAAAAATCTGCGAAAAACTAAGCTTGTGCTTGATCATTGAGCTGTCACATTTAGCTCACATTTAAATTAACCGGTTCTACGACGAGCTGTCACAAATTACCTCCCGTCATGCTTTGCCAACACACATTCGACCTAGCGTCAGTACGAGGCCCGCTGGCCATCTTGTTGGACGCGATTTTCCTCGTATGCGTTGTTTACCAAGCTCACGCACATGGAGAAAAATAAAACATACGCAATCTCTATGTGATTTCGACGGTGAAAGATATTGGGTCCATGTGCGCTCAGATGCCAAATCACCTCTCCTGGAAAATAGCTGTTACCTGTTTTCTAGAGCTAGATACCAAAGGGAAATCCCATAAAAAAACCCGGTGGTGGTAGCTCATGATATGATGAATATATATGAGATGTTAATATAGTAAACTTTAAAGTTAATAGATAAGTTTCCGGCATATCAAACTTTCAAGGACCTTTGATTGAGCTTGAGCATGCTGCCGCCGAGTTTGAAGGTTGCCTTCATATGCATCAAGAAATCCGAGATCTAGCAAAAACTATTTCGGGTGTTTGGTTCTAGCAAAAACTGTAGTTTTATATACTTAAATTTTGAGGAGACCGTAGATCTAACTAAACCGAAGTATTTTCCAAAACTACAATATTGCTTAATTAGCTTGGCAACAAAATACTATGCAACTATTCTGACTCTCCTCTTTTTAACTTAATTTAAAAGAATACGTCTTACCGTCGATGCAAGATGTATGAGTGCGAAAAGTGCTCACAATGTACACACAATTTTTCTGTTCGTTTTCTAGACTGCCACCGCGAGTCACTTGTAAGAAAGTAGTCCCGACCCTTTCTTTCTTTTTAGTTCAGTGCATCCTTTCTTCTATTGTATAACTAATTTAGGTCTTTCAATTCTCTTCTTTTGCACAGATTTTACCATGCAAGATCATGCGACATTTCAATAATCTAGTAGGCGAGCGGGTTCTGTTTTCTTCCCATGGAAGCAGATACAACATAAGTGTTAAAAAAACAGGACCTTCTTGTACGGCAGTAAGTGGAAAAAGTTCATCGCGGACAACGACATTCTCAGACCAGGAGACATGATTTTGTTCATCATGAAACCGCCAACTCCTAGAATTTGTATTGTCGTCATCCGTAAATGTGTGAATGATGAGGAGATCAGTTCTAGTGATGATGATAACAGTTCACAAGACGGTGATTTCATGATCAATTCAGCAGATAAGACTGAAGATGATGATCAATTCAGCGCAATGCTTGTTTTTCAAAGAGCTCGTCTCACCACCCATGAGAAGAAACACCTAGCTATGCTTCTGCCGCCGGTTGGACCTTTTGTCGGGGTTCTCTTTGCGACTCGCTTGACAGGCACAAATATGAGCAGGCATGATATGGTATGTACATCTACCTATATCAGATTCTACTTTTCATGTGGTGTATATATATATATATATATATATATATATATATATATATATATATATATAGGGAAAATGGTTTCTACTCCCGGGTGTAGCTACACCCACGTCTCATATACTACCGTACGGAGGTGTATGTCGTACTTTTTTGGTCTGAGTATGTTCATATACTATATCTAAGATACTTCAAAACAAGTTACGTGAAAATTATAAAAGTGAGCACGTAGTTTGCACTATATATTTAAAATATCGGTATATATATGTACATATAAAAGGAGTATGTATAAAAATTACACATACTACATAAAAAGTAGTATATATACCACCGAAATAGTAATATATACTGCATACTACCCGTACATACTCTCTGATATGATAGATACTTCATACATCATACTAAACACATATGGGTCTAGCTACACACGGGAGTATATATATAGTCAAAATTGTTTCTACTCCCGGGTGTAGCTACACCCACGTCTCATATACTGCCATACAGAGTTATATGTCATACTTTTTCGGTATGAGTATGTTCATATACTATATCTAAGATACATCTAACATACTCCAAAACAAGTTTCGTGAAAATTATAAAATTGAGCGTGTAGTTTGCACTATATATTAAAAATACCGGTATATATGTACGTATAAAAGGAGTATATAGAAAAAGTACATATACTACACAAAAAGTAGTATATATACTGCCAAGATAGTAATATATACTGCATACTACCTGTATATACTCTCCGGTATGATAGATACTACATACATCAAACTAAACACATGTGGGTGTAGCTACACCTGGGAGTAGCCTGAATTTGTCCTATATATATATTCGTGCTACTCCCAGGTGTAGCTACAGTATATTAACTGGGAGTATATTAGCACACTGGGTGCAGAGAACTTATGTTGCACCCATAATTTTATTTTATATTGCTAACTCGAAATATTATATTACATATCTAAATATTTACGTTCATGTTGATCCATAATAGAAAATCTGCGTAAAAAGTAAAAAAAAGTTTCATAGCAACATAAATATCCTAAAAACAGAATAAATATGTCTATTTTTGTTATATTTTGTAGTGTCACATAAATAAAAAGTTTACGACATGGATATATTTTATTACGTCCTACTCGACAAAAGGAATACAATACAATTTACGTGATGTAAAAAGCTTGTACGATTGCGGAGATCGAGGGTGGGTGTAGAATAACTATTCTATACCATAGGTGCCAAATAGCGCGACCCTATATTTTTTTTCGTGCGCAGAAACTCTCTAAGCAGGTAGCCAACATAGCAGTCATGCCACCTCATAGAAATGCTGGACTACAAATTAGAGCATCACGGGAAGCCGTCACCATTACCTACACCAAGAGAGGTGAAGATGACTCTCTGGACTTCGACAAGCTGGGGTGTAGAAACTTCATCCAAGCCAAGAATCTTCAGGAGGGATTATGATTGAGATGATGCTCGTTTAGGGAAGTCTATATATAGTTTGTTGAACTACTATGCCTCTGTCTCTGCCCCAATACTGTCATTTGATGAACTACTAATCTGTCTATCTACTATTGTGTGAACAATGTTAAGTTTGGAGAGTATGTATCTATACTCTAATTATATATGATAGTTATCTAGCTAGCGTTAATTATGTCTGATACTGCTTTATGTATACTAAAATGCAATCACTAAAATCCCAGCTGTGCAGCCAGTACCACATCTCGGACCCCACGGAAAAAACCCGGAGGCCCGCACTACGCCAGAGACGGTCACAAGCCGACACCGTCTGCACAACATATTATCGCAGACGGCCAATTAGTTCATCCGTCTCAAAAAACATATCTTTAGCGACGGGCGATATTTAGAACAGTCTCCGAAAACATAGTATTAGAGACGAGTAATATTTACGACCGTATGAGGGGTGCAGTCATCCGAGTCGGTTCTAGCAACCGGCTCTGCCAGAATATTATTAGAGACCCTGGCTTGGAGCCGGTTGACGAAACCCGACTCTTTGTACGTGAACCGTTTCCATTGTGCGGTCGTGTACTAGTGAAAATTGGACATTGGATGTATCTAGACTAAAACATGTATAGATACATCCATTTTCATTATCTTTTACGATAGAGACGAGAGAGTATTTGTTAAGTTCAAGGTCCATTTTGAACCAAAACAAAGTACTAGGACTAAATATGAACTTTCAGCAAAATTGGAGCATGAAAAGTGGACTTTCTTCTATTTTAGTAGAGCCACTGTTGTTACCGGTTGCTTACGCAATGTAAGGCTACATTTATTACTTCTTACATCCTCTAGCTAGCCGGAGGGAGTAGAACCTATGGTTGGCAGTGGACAAAAACCGAAGTGAAGCGCATGATGTCCCTCTAGTCCATAAGATGCCTAACAATTATTGTTGTGAAATGAAAACTAAATTCAGTCATATATGTCCGTTTTGGTTCGTTTGGCATCTACATTCAAGCAGTGGGTGCAGCTAAAATGAACATGTGGGCATTTGCTTCTGTTTTTTGTTTTTTGAAATGTTGATTTAAATCATTTTTTAAAAGTAAAAAAAAAAACCAGAAAAAAAACTGGTGCATAGGTAATACAATCTCAATACGTGACGAGTGAGTTTCGCGACAAATTTGTATTTACATTGGCTACGAAGAAAAGATAATTTTTCAATGGTGTATAGTGCTATATAGCGGTATATATGTGATATATGTCTTTTTACGCGGGCTAAATGAAAAGTCGTTTCTTTACGAAAATTTGTACCGTTACATAGTACCTCTATATGTATGCCTCCAAATTGTTTTGGAATTTTTAAACAAACGGAAAATAGATTTCCCAGCCCGGAGCAAATGCTCCCAGGTTCAACGCATCATTTTCCCTTACATGCTTTCTATTTTACTCCTTCTTTCACTGGTCGAATTCCTCTAACTGAATCGTATGATTCTATTACTCAACCACACGATTACACAGCAGTGTCAGGTCACATATATACAGAGAAGTGCACGAGATCGTGCGATCATGGCAAAGCTAGTTCTGGCTATCTAGCTAGATCTACTCTACGCTAATGACTCGGTCAGGTTAATTACAGAGCCGTTGCGACAGCGTGTCAGATACAGACTGTCAGAGGTACACATTTCAACATTCTCCGGCAGTCTGAACATCAGAAAGAAAAATGTTCAGACTGGCCCGAAAATCTTTGAACACCGTGGACGGAAACCCTTCGTGAAGATGTCCGCAAACTGTAATGATGTGGGCACATGAAGGACCTTGGCCTCGTCGAGAGAGACCCGATCTCGAACAAAATGCAGGTCGACCTCGACATGCTTCGTGCGCTGATGCTGGACAGGGTTGGAGGACATGTATTGTCGCACTACACAATTGTGGCACACTGTGGTGGTCGTCGAAGCTCTGGCAGAAGTTGCCAGAGCCAGCACGACTCGGCAACGCAATTGGCCACCGCTCGGTACTCCGCCTCGGCTCGATCTGGACACGGTGGCTTGGTGTTTTGAAGACCACGAGACAATATTGTCCCCCAAGAACACACATAAGCCGGAGGTTGATTTGCGGGCTTTAAAACTCGGCTTAATCAAAAGAGTAGGTGATGGTTCCTCTATTAATGCATGGGAGGACCCATGGATTCCTGATAATCACCTGAAAAAACCGTTGAGGCGGGACTTTGAGAGTAATATCACTATGGTCGAGGAGCTTCTCGACCCCTTCACAAACAAATGTATTGAAGATAAAGTCCGACAAAACTTCATGCACTCGGACGCAGTAGCGGTACTCTGCATCCCAGTCGGCCTATTCATGGAAGATACGTGGTTGTGTCATCCTGAGAAGTTGGGTTACTTCTCTGTTCATTCGGCTTACTAATCACTCCTGCAACATGAATGAGTCTCAGATGTTGGATCCTCGGCAGGGGATGCAGCTACGACATGGACGAAACTGTGGAGACTCCCTATACCCCCAAAAGTCAGTAATTTTCGGTGGAGAGTCATAAAGAAATGTGTTCCTGCTAAGAATGTTACTTTTCATCGGCATATCGAGAAGGTGGGGAACTATGAGGCTGGCGGCAAAACTTATACTATCTATCATTCTCTGTTTACTTGCACGTGGGCAAAGAATTTTTGGGCAGATTTGAAAGTAGTTACAAGTGTGAAGATTCCCGATTTGCATCCCGATAGCTGGGACCTAGACCTAATAGATGATGGAAGGGTTCCGGTGAGCAGTAGTGTCGTCATTTTATGTGGTCCATGGGCGGTTTGCACAGAGAGAAACGCAAGGCGATATGGATAAACGACAAGGACCCTCACCCAGTCTGTTAAATGGACCTGCGATGTCGGATATATGCCAAATGAGGGTATATCCGGCATCTGCCAAAGGCCGGATTATCAGGGTGGCCCGCCAGTAATGGAACAAGGTCCATTGGGAAGGCCAGTAAGCTGATGCACAGGAAGCCGGATTCTAGAAGAACCCGGATCACGGCCCAATGCGTGGTCCGGCTTGGGGAAGAAGCCGGATGCCTTACTTACCAAGAATAGGAATACTTTCCATAGTCTTTTAGGTTTCCTTCCTATAAGCCCTAGTCCGGCAATCTATATAAATACGGAAGGGAGCTGTCGAAAGGCAGGAGAAAAGAGATGCAATAGCTAGAAGCCAACTCTCCGAGAAGTTCATCCTCTCCGAGTTAGCGAATCCATACTCACATTGTACTTTGTATACTTCAGGCTTCAGCCCTAATTTAGTGAGATTGTAGGAGTAGAAATGCCGCCTTAGTCGCGACGTACCAAACCTGGGTAAACCGTGTCCTCGTATTTGGCTCTCCCACGTTTCCACTCACGGCTCTATCAGCAGGCTTATGGAACCTGATGCGTGTGAACACACGTTCGTTGGGAGACCCCAAGAGGAAGGTATGAAGAGTGCAACAACAAGTTTCCCTCAGAAGCTTGAATCGACCAATAGGAGAAAGAAGCAACTTATGAAGGTTGATGCAGCTGAGGTGGCAGAGCGCACTACCGGTTCAGAAGCAATGTGGAATCTACACAACACAATCAAATCACTTTGCCCCAACGAAGCAGTGAGGTTGTCAATCTCACCGGTTTTGCCGAAAACAAAGAGGTTAAATGTATGGTGTGGAAAACAGTAGGAAAATAATTTGAAAACAATAGTAGCAGTATGAAAACATTGGTTGCAGTGGTTGTATTATCAGTATGAGGAAAATGGACCAGGGTACACAGTTCACTAGTGGTGTCTCTCCATAGAAGATAAATAACATGTGTGGTGAACAAATTACAACTAGGAAATTGATAGATATTGAAACATGCTTGACATGATGATTACTATGTGATTCATGCGGGCATTACAACAAAATACATAGACCGTTATCCAATTGTATCTATGACTAATAATCCACCCTCAGAATGTCATCTGAGCAATCCTTGGGTATTAACTTGCAAGCAACAGATAATTACATTAAGCAAAGTGTGTAATGTAAACATCGTTGTTTTCTCCCTAGTGGCAACAACACATCCCCCATCCATTACGTTTTTGTCACTCGAGCGTGAGTAAAAGGGAGGCATGAACCCACTATCGAGCATAAATACTCCCGCCTAGAGTCACTAGCATCTACTTGGCCAGAGCATCTACTAACAACGGAGAGCATGCAAGATCATAAATAACATAGACATGAAAAGAACATGATAGATTGATAATCAAGATACATAGCATTCAATATTCATCGGATCCCAGCAAACACAACATGTAACATTACAATAAGATGATCTTTATCATGTAGGACAGCTCACAAGATCTGAACATGAGGCATAAAGAGAAGAGAACAACCATCTAGCTACTGCTATGGACCCGTAGTCCAATGATGAACTACTCACGCATCATTCCGGAGGCGGGCATGGTGGTGTAGAGCCCTCCGGTGATGATTCTCCCTCCTGGCAGGGTGCTGGGGAGAGCTCCAGAACCCTCCCGAACTAGGGTTGACGATGACGACGACCTCGGGTGTTTTTCGTGGAAAAAGGCTCTGTTCTTAGGGTTAACCTCCCGAGGGGATTAAATAGGCGAAAGGGCAACGTCGGTGGGCAGCCAGGGGCCCCACACCACCCCATGGCGTGGCCGGGGGGGGGGGCGCCCTATGGTGTGGGGACCCTGTGGCCCCCCTCCGGGTCTACTCCGGACTCCGTGTGCGCGACATATTTATAAAACCCCCGGTTTTTGAATCATCCAATTCGGAGAATATTTTCCAGTACAACTTTTCTGAAACCAAAAACAGCAGAAAACAGGAACTGGCTCTATGGCATCTTGTCAATAGGTTAGTCTCAGAAAATCGATAAAAATGACATAAAGTGTATAGCAAACATGTAGCAAATAACATGAAAAGACCATGGACAATTAGAAATTATGGATATGTTTTTGACGTATCAGAACCCCTTGCCATGGACCTAACTAAGAACACTCGACAGTTGGCCCACCGTGGGGCCAGCGGCATCGGGTTCACGTTTCGAGCAGGGTTACTTGGCGGAATCGGCAGCACGATTACTGTCGGAAGCCTGGAATTCGACGGAAACGTCGGACGCTTCATCGACAACGGATCCTATATGACGGCACGGAATCACCTGGTAAGTGCCTGTGGCCTTCCCATCGGATCTCCTAACGTTTTCATAGGTTTGACGGCAGAAGGAATGGGATTCCGTGGTGGAAGTAATTTTATCCCACGCGCCCTATACCTAGTAGAAGACGGCTTTAACACCGGATTTGGATCGGATCTGCCTTATTCATACGTTGGGGCAGACCAAGATTGAATAGACGCATATCGCCAAAGCATGACTGGATTTTCCGCCTCTCAAAAGAAGCCAGCACCCAAATCGCACTTTGTTGGCATGGTGCAAACAGAGATCGCCGAAAACACGGAAGACGAAAATCCCGTGGAAAAGGTAGAAAGCATTGATCCCATGGAAAAGGTGGAAGGCCCGGAATCCACTAATCGGGTGATAAGCTTGGAAGACGAATCTTGTCGCACCCGGACTTCTAGGGGATACTCACAGTCCGTTAAACAGTAGATAAATGGCTTACGGGACATACCGGCACCCGCATCTCAATATGAGTAGGCCAAACGTAAACGTGTGACAATCATTCTCTACTATTCATCGTCTGCGCAAACCATCCCATAGAAATCCAGATACTTCCATGGACGTACTTCATAACATACACACATGGTACGTCAACGCCATTTGAACAATTGATATCACAACATATCTCTAAGACAAAAAAGATTGAAATAAGTGGCCAATGGCTCTCACTAGAGCAGAGATAGCAAATACAATCATCCAGAGGACACATGTCCCAACAATTCATCATTACATCACAACGGAAGCATCCAAAGTGTCTGAGTACAGACAAGATCCAAATAGGCCTAAGAGGCCGGAAACGAAAAGACGGAGCCCATCCACGAAGTCTCGGATCCTGCCCGGGTCCGCTATCTACTCGTCAGCAGCCTCGTCATACTCCACGTAGTAGCCACCATGGGGATCCTCGAAAACGTAGTCTGCGTAAACCACAACCCCAAAGGGGTCAGTACAGACAAGTACTGGCAAGCAAGACTCACAAGATACCAAAGTGTACCCGTCAACACCAAGCTCAGATGCTTTGGGTTCAACGGAAGAAAGGGTGATACAAAAGATGCGGCAGCGGGCTGCACTAACCAACTACAAAAACATGCTACAACTTCCGGCTAACAGAAAGGGATAAGATAGCGTATCGTAACCAACTATAACTAACTCCAAACAAACCCATCCTGGATCTCGCCCCTTATCCAAAGAAGCAATCCGAGGATAACTCACACAGTTGGATTAATGATGGTTCAAGTTATTGTGTCAATAAGACTATTACTAGTCAATGTATCATTAGCTAGGTGTAAGTTGTTCTGAGTACTTGTTAGCCAGTACTTTCACCAAGTCATCCATAACCGCGGAGAACACGGCTTCTCGAGAAGATTTACCCTGCAGGGGTGCACCAAGTTGGCCTTACACGTAAGAATAACCCGCCAGATGGAATGGCCTTTCCACCAAGCGGGGCACTCAACACAACTCAACTCTTCTTCGCATCAAGCCCAAAGAACCACATGCTGTGCGTGCGCGGCTAATCGAGCCCCCACGAAGAAAAGGGGGACCCTCATAGCACTCTAAGACCACGCCGCCCTAAATGCCGACTACAAAAGTTCCACCCTGGCGCCAAGGGTTCGCACCTGCACATGCATGCATCAAATGGAAAGCCCGAACTAAGTGTGGCGATTTGGACGAGATGCGAATCGAATCAAATTGAGGGGGGCACCCATACACGCTTCCCACATGCGGTTAGTGCGCTCATCATGGATCAGTAGACAAGACCCTTTTCCTAATTAGGGTCGACACTAGCAGGCCTCAAAACCACGCCGGGCCTCCTGCCGGTGCCTTATCATCAAATTAGCATTACCTCAAACATTAACAGGTTTATTGTTTAAACATCGAGCCCCAGAACATAAGTAACATGGTAACAGAAAGTAACGGACAACAGACTCAAGCAAAAACAACCCTAAGCATGCTAGTAAGACACGGGCAACAAGCAACGGGGTTATAGGTGTGGGGGTGAGGCTATATCAGGGTTAAAGGATAACATGTGATAGGTTCGGAACAGAAACAACGATTCATAGGGCTAGCAGAATAGACAACGGAAAGTATCGGTATCCAATGTTGAAAGGAACACAATGGTTCATGTGAGTGAATACTTGCCTGCAAACTCAGCAGCCTGGTACTGAGCTAAAACCTCAGAAGGGGTGTCGTAAGTATCGTCTGTCTCAACGTCGTCGTCTATTCGAGAAGAAGCAAACAAACAACGCAGAGAGACAAACAATCAATAACATGGCATAATGCACAAACATGGGATGATGCATGACCATTTAATTGATGCATCAAAATAAGCTAGTTGACATGGTAACAGGTTTAAATGGACCCATATGCAATTGGCTTGCATATGGAAAGCCCATGAATTATGGTTGGATGAAATGATCTACAACTAATCATCATGTGTAAGTGAATTAGCATGATGCATGGATGATGAAAACAATAAGAACACAACAATAGATCCAATTTGAAATGAAGTTTACCAAGTTTGGAATTTTATTTATTAAGTTATGAAAATTTGCTTCTTAAAGGAGTTACACAAGCAGTTGTTGTTTTCACCAATTTTAATTGTTCAAAATAGAATACAAAGTTCATATTTGGAAAGTACACAAAATTTTAGTTGGAATACATGTTTCACTTGTTGAAAAAGGATTTAGAATAATTTACTTATGAATTAAACAAGTTTAAACAAGATTTAAATGGATTTAATTCAAGTATGAATATTATTTGATTTTTATTTGTTCAAAGCATTAAATAAAATTCATATTTGAAAAGATTATGTTTTTCTGGTTTGAAAACATATTTTATATGTCCAAAAAGAATTTAATTTGACCAAGTTATGAATTTAGCAATTTTAAATAATTTAAACAAGGTTTAAATTATTTAACCAATTTTAATTATTCAAAACATGAAATAAAGTTTATATTTGGAAAGGTGGTTTAATTTAGCATGGAAAACATATTTTATTTGTTGAAAATGGATTTAAAATGAGCAAGTTATTAATTTGGCAATTTTAAATGCATTAATCAAGAAACAGTTGTTTTCAGCAATTTCATTTATTTAAAACAGAACACAAAGTTTATATTTGCAAAGTACATGAAAAATGGAATGGAAACCATATTTAGTTTGTTGAATTTGGAATTTTTATGCCCAAGTTATGAATTTTGCAAAATTAAATGAATTAAACAAGGATTCAAATATGTCACCAAGTTAAAATATTCAAAACAGTAATTTTTTTTATATTTGGGAAGAGAATTTAATTTGGAGTGGAAAACATATTTAAAATGTTGAATTTGGAGTTGGAATGAATTATTTATGCAATTTCTAGGGTGTAATCTGCCATTTATTTAGTAGCCACGGACTTAGAATTTATTTACAGGGACCTAGAAGAATGCTAACAAGGACTGTTCTGTGAATAGGGGATTTGTGCTGGGCCTGGAAAATAAACTGGCAAAAGAGGGATTATTGCGCGGGGGTGGGATTTGATCCCACGCCCTCCTGCTTGCGCGCAACGAGCTGTTGCCACTGCGGTGTGCTTTGTTTCGTGACAGGTAAGGGGGTCATTTGTTTTTGAGGTTCTGTTCGTGGTCGCTTCTCTGAACTGAAAGAAATTCAGTTCGCTGAATTCGACAGAGAGGATGGCCGCCGGCGGGGATCGTCGCTGCGGTTCGCGGTGGTTGCTGTCCGCGCGTGTGCGTGTGCTGTGGGCGTGCAGTGTTCATGCTTGTGTGCCACGGGTGCTTGCAGAGAGGGAAGGGAGAGAGGATGGCGGCTGCTCACCGTGGGGAAAGAGGGAGCAGGCTCGGTGCAGGAGGTGGCCGGCGGCGAGATGAGGACGGCGGCGGCGCGGCAGGCCTTCCCCGTCCCCGTTGAGATGTCGAGGAGGACGACGGAGGAGAGGGGAACCCATTCCCGGCCTTGGCTTGCGCGAAGGACGCCCACGTCGTCGGCGATCGCCGGAGATGGGGGGCGGTGGCGGTTTTCGGTGGGGTTCAGAGAAACAGAGAGGAGCAGTTGCAGAGAGAGAGAGAATTCGGCGGCGGAGAGGGAGAGAGGTGGAGGAAGAAGGGTTAGGGGAGCTCGAGGCAGCTAGGGTTAGCTTAAGAGGAGGAGGGGGGAGGAGCTGCAGCCGTCTGCTGCTCGCTGCTGTCGACGTGGACAGCAGCAGATTGCTGCCGTACAGGTAGGAGAAGGAGTGGGGATTAGGTGGGCTTCCTTCGGGGTTGTAGGTGGGCTGCCCCTTGTGGGCTGGCCTGCCTCTCCCTCTGCTTCTTTTTTAATTTTTGTTTCTGTTTACTTTTTTTTTTGCTGAAAAGGAAAAAGAGAAAAAGGAAGGGTTTTAGGGTTTAGAATAATTAGGAAAAATTTGTATAATTTATTTATAGCAACAGCTACAATTTGCAAACTTCTGTTTTTCAAATACTTTAATTATGTTGTTGTTTGTATTTTTATTTGAATTTGATTGAATTTAATATTAATTGAATAATTGAACTTAAGCAATTAAAAGTTTTTAAATTCAAGTTTATTTGGACAAATTATTGATTTGTTTTTGTAATTTTCATAAATTTCAAAAGGGTTGCTGTTTGGAAAATTAATAGAATTTGAAAATGTTTTGGTATTAAATGAATTATTGATAGAAACAAATCAATAGTTTGAAATTACAACTTTAATGGAAACAAATAATTGTTTTGATTTGAATATTCATTTGGAAATTGTAACAGCACAAGTATGAAACAAATATTTGAAATTTGGTTTGAAATTCAAATAGAAAAACAAGGGAAAACAAAGGAAAATAGAGGAAAACAATTGGAAAACAAATGCAAAACTTAAGATGCCATGATGCAAAACATAAAATAACAGAGAGCAAATATTCTAATGGCTGTTTTTCATACTTGGGATGTTACAAATCTATCTTAGCCGATATTGAGGCAAATTTAGACTCAAAAACCAGATTTGTAGGTTATAACTCAGATTCTGATGATGACGATGAAGATGCTTTCGAAATATAGATTAAATCTATGCAGGGGAGCTTCCATGAGGTACTTATGGATAAACCAACTACAAAGTCGGATGCAGAGGAGGAAGATCCCAAAATAGCCCCGCCAACTGGTGAGAAAGAAGAAGAAGAGGAAGATGGTGAGAAGAGCCCGTCTTATCCTGATGTTAAGGAATTGACGGAAGACGAACCTCACAAAAACCCTCCATCTTCCAAAAAGAAGAAAAAGTCTGCCAAGAAGCTGCTCACCAAGGCCCAGAAGAAAAGGATGGACAAATTGGCCAACATAGCCAACCAAACCCTAGAAGTCGGAGGAGGCAGTGGTGTAAAGATGGCGGAGAAGAAAAGTCCTGAAGTACCTGTTCCTCAAATGTCGAAACATGAAAAAATTGATCTAATTCAAACCCCGGTTGTAAGAGACGAACCACCGGAAGTGCTGGAAGCCAGAAGGCAAGCCATAACGCGGCAACAACCACACCTATTCCGGACTCGGGAAAATATCCTCAATACCTAGGCTGCTGATGCAAACGTTGATGGTGCCTTGACGGCGAAACTTCTTGATGATGATTAAGTCCCCGGCAACGGTGCCAGAAATTCTTGATGCTTGGATGGTGTGTTGGGAACCCCAAGAGGAGGGTGTGATGAGTGCAGCGGTAAGAATTTCCCTCAGTTAAGAACCAAGGTTATCAATCCAGTAGGAGAAAGAGGATATTCGGAAGGTTGATGCCACTAACGGTGGTGATGGAGCCTCACCGGTGTCAGCAACAACACGGAACCTGCACACAACACAACCAAAATATTTTGTCCCAACGGTACAGTGAGGTTGTCAATCTCACCGGTCTTGCTGAAAACAAAGATTAGACGTATAGTGTGGAAAATAGTGTATGCTTGCAGTAAGTAAAGAAAGCATAAAATAGGAAAAATGGACCGAGGTTCATAGGTTCACTAGTGGTGTCTCTCCATAAAAGATAGCATGCTGGGTGAACAATGTACAATTAGGCAATTGACAAATAGAGGTTGCACCGTAGTGCACATTCATAACATGATGACTACTATGATATTTAGTGCGGGCATTACAACAATATACATAGACCGTAATCCAACAACATCTATGACTAATAATCCACCCTCAGGTTATCATCCGAACCCCCTTAGGTATTAAGTTACAAGGAACAGATAATCGCATTCAGCAATGTGTGTAATGTAAGCAATGATTGTGCACACGGGCACTCACACCGCTGTTTTCTCCCTAGTGGCAACAACACATCCTCCCCCGTCATGTTTCTATCACTCGAGCACAGGCGAAAAGGAGGCATGAACCCAACTATCGAGCATAAATACTCCCTCTTGGAGTCACAAGCAACTACTTGGCCAGAGCAACCACTAGCAACAGAAAGCATGCAAGATCACAAATAACATATGCAATAAAGACTATAATCAACTTGGAATAAGTTCAATACTCATTGGATCCCAGCAAACACAACACATAGAATTACATAAGAACAATCTCGTTCATGTTAGGCAGCTCACGAGATTTAAACATTGAGGCATATGAGGAGAAGACAACCATCTAGCTACTGCTATGGACCCGTAGTCCAAGAATGAACTACTCACGCATCACTCCGGAGGCATGCATGGTGATGAAGAGGCCTCCGGTGATGATCTCCACTCCGGTAGGGTGCCGGGAGACAGCTTTAGAACCCCCTGATCTAGGGTCGACGACGACGACGGCTGCAGAACTTTTCGGGGAATTTTTGATCAGGTCCTTAGGGTTTTCCTTTGGATGGGAATAAATAGGCGAAAGGGCAAAGGCGGTGGAGCCCTGGGGGCCCCACACTACCCCCCGGCGCGGCCAAGGGGGGTGGGCGCCACCCTATGGCGTGGGCCCCCTGAGGCCCCCCTCCGGGTCTCTTTGGGACTCCGTGGAACCTTAGGGAATTCTAAGACTTCCGGGCTTCGAGTTTTCCAATTCCGAGAATATTTCCAGAACAACTTTTCTGAAACTAAAAACAGCAGAAAACAGGGAACTGGCTGTGTGGCATCTTGTCAATAGGTTAGTCCAGAAAATCGATAAAAATGACATAAAGAAGGGAGAAAACATGTAGCAATTGGCAAAAATATCATCATGGAACATCAGAAATTATAGATACGTTGGAGACGCATCAAGCATCCCCAAGCTTAGTTCCTACTCGTCCTCGAGTATGTAAACGATAAACCAAAATAATTTCTAGGGTGACATGCTACCACACAATCTTGATCGTAAAAATGTAAAAGCATATGTAAGATGAGATCATAGAACTTTAACACAAACATGATAAATGTGACTTTAATAATAAAGCATAGCAATCACTTTGCATCATTAGAAGTAACTCAAATAAAATATCATGAATAACAATGCAAAGAAAGATATTCGTTTGTTTCAAGTATAGAGAAAGCATGGCAAAGTGGTATTTCGCTAGTCCTTAAGAGTGGTGCAAAACATAAATGCCAGGACACCTTCAAAGTTCATGAGGAAGACTAGAACAAATAATTTGAGAACAAGCAATAACACATCATGAATCAATTAATAATGCTTCTGGGACAAATGCACATAAAACTCAGAATGGAAAAAATGCTCTCTCAACTGTGCATAAAGTTAGAAGATGGAGACTCAACTTAAAAGTAAAAGAAAGGCCCTTCATAGAGGGAAGCATGGATCACTCATGTGCTAGAGCTTTTATTTTATTAAACAGAGGTATTACAAGTTTGACACCCCTCCCATCCATCTTTCATAAACCATGGCTAACCGAATCCTCGGGTGCCTGCCAACAATGAGATACCATGGAGGAGTGTCTATATTTTGGGAGATGTATGCTAATGTCAACGAATGGTAAAAAGAAAATACAGTACGTCACAAGACAACTAGATTTCACAAGAGCGGCTCCCATATGAAGGACGAAACTTGTATAGAAGGTCATCCCTTTTTCTCTTTTGTTTACACAATTATGCTTTGACTGATAAATCAGGGGCAAAAATAGTGAAGTGATTTTGTGTGTATTAATTTGGGGCCGGGCACCCCGTTTCTAGCTCTTCTATCAATTGGATAAGCGGATGAAGCCACTAGTCCAGGGTGTGAAATCCAATCAACAAGTTAGATAAAGATTCTCTATTTACGTCCTCATGAGCAAAAACAGGAACACAAAGCAAGAGTAATTTTGAAGGTTTTAAAGGTAACACATGAGCAATTTACTTGAAGTGGCAGTTAAATACCACATGTAGGTAGGTATGGTGGACACAATGGGAAAACTTGATTTTAGGGAGTTTGATGCACGAGTAGAATTCCATACTCAGTACTGGTGGAGGCTAGCAAAAGACTGGGAGCGACAAATCAAGAGAGCATAAGAGCCATAATCATGCATAGCGACATAAACATCATTAATCAAAGCATAAGCGGTATCACAAGTTCAAAAACTAAATGATGATAGAGGCTGTTAGTGACTGGTTCATAGTCATAAACATGGTGTGAGCATGCGCCAAGTCAACCAAATAAACATTCAAAACAGAATACCACAAATTTATGCTTCAATATGACAAGAACAACTCATGATTCTTTCAATGGCACATTAAACACTCTTAGATATTTGAGGCTAATCATGCTACTAAAAAACCACAAGGCTTTAAAACTAAAATAACATTTAGCATGATATGAAAAAGTTCTAGCCACAGTCTATACAACCTTCTACTTGCACCATTAAAAATTCTACTTCAAGCAACAATTTCTTTTCCCAAGAAGCACCATACAAGATACTCCCTCCGTTCGCTTTTATTCTACATTCTGGTTCATGATTTTGTTCGGAAATAATCTACATTCTGGATGGTCCCCACCCTGGTAGTTAAGAGGAGAGAGAGGCCACACACCATGCATGCTTAGAGATTGGCCAAATTATATGGAATTTGCATGCATGGCATTAATTGAGATTGGTTTAACCAATATGATGATTTGTTTCTTCTGAGACCTATAATTATGATGCATAGGAGCTTGTGCAAAGTGGTACTAATAAATGGTATCCTAATTTGTCTGAATTTTTCCAATATGTAGATTAAATCCGAACGGAGGGAGTATGTTTTAGCAAAAAAATAATACTCTACATGATACAACAAGAAAAACTGAGAGTACTCACATAACACTACTAAAACTAACAACTCTTAGATAAGAGATGCATGCAAAACAGGAGCTAAATAAATGCAACAGCTAGACAAAGATTAAGAATACAAAGTATTCCCATGAAAAAGCGGAGCGTGTCACTCTCCAATAAAAGAATGCTGGGTCCAACCAAGATTATTGTATAAATAAAAACAAACTGAAAGCAAATATAAAAGACTCTCCAAGTAAAGCACATAAGATGTGACCGAATAAAAATATAGTTTCACTATAAGTGACCTGATAATTTGTCGATGAAGAAGGGGATGCCTTGGGCATCCCCAAGCTTAGATGCTTGAGTCTTCTTGGAATTTGCTGGGATATACCACCAGGGCATACCCAATCTTAGGCTTTTCACTCTTCTTGATCACGTCATATCATCCTCTTATCTTGACCCTTGAAAACTTCCTTCACACCAAAATTCTCACAATCTTCATTAGCAACGTTAGTGAAATCGAAATAATAAATTCACATGGTTTAGTTTCAACACAATCCTAACACTCATAAACACATTAGCTACTATCACAACTTCTTTTAAAACTCCTTTTCTCAAAAGAACACCAAAAGAAAGAGATTAAGATGCAAATGCAATTATTGGCAGAAATCTGTCAAAACAGGACAATAGGTAAAGATGATTTTTTTCGAAAATCTTATGTTGCTCAAATCAAAAAGTGTTCAACTAAGAAAAGTTGCATATATAACCCAGGATTACGCACAAAAAAACTCAGGTAATTTTGAATTTCTGTAATTTGATACGAATTTAACAGTGGACAGCAGAAATCTGTTTCCTTCGCAGAAACCCAAAATATAGTCTCAACTTTCCACTAGAGGCTTTACTTGGCTCAACAAAGACACAAAAGAAAAGATAGAACGGGGTTGCTAAGGAAATAGACAACACCCAGGTGCAAAGAAAACAAAAATAAACAACAGAAAACAGGTTGAAAACAGAGAAATAAAACGGGTTGTCTCCCGTAGCGCTTTTGTTTAACGCCTTTCAGCTAGGCATAAAAAGCAACTCAAGTATTTTCAAGCGAAGCATTCAAATCAATTCCAAGAACTCTCCTTTACTCCTCTTACCCTTCTTTTTGGGTTTGGGGAATATGTAGCCACAACGTGGTGCGAAGGCAAAATTTAACGTACCTTGCCCCACGTCTATTACTGCCCCCAAGAGTTTCAGCAAGGACCTCCCAAGTGTAATTTGTTCTTCTCCTACACATTGAATAACAAGATAATCAGTGGATACCATCGTTCCCATGATTTTTGTAAACACTCCCTCAGCTATCCCAATGGGCAAAATAGCGGTATTATTGATAAGAGGTATTTCTTCTCCCCCTTCAGAAAGTTTCCAAAGATTCAAAGGCTCATAAATATTTTTAGGTATAAGACAAAATTTAGTCATAATGTCGCAATGAGCATGAAAAGTTTCACCATTTATAACAACTTTTACTGTAGGGATCCACATTGAAGATTCAAAGTTTATTGGCACATAATCATAATAAGCACGAATCTGGTTATAGACTTCTTTTAAACAAGATATATTTGTCTCAAGAGTATTTAATCTAGCCTGAAAGATCACAAGGGATGAATCAAATTTACTAGTTGAGCTAGAAGTTGTAATCAACTTTTTAATGGCATTAAGAGCTTGATCCCCATCACAACACAGGAAGTCTCCTCCTACTGCAGAGTCTAAAGCCTATCTATAGCAAAGAAAAAGACCAAAGTAAAAAATACTAAGAAATAAATTCAAGGTCATCATGGGTTCAGTTTTACTATAAGAATAAAAAATCCTAGACCAAGCTTCCTTGAAACTCTCCTCACTCCCTTGCTTGAAAGTAAAGATTGTTTCTTCTGGTGACATAGTGACAGGAACAAAACTAGACATAAAAGCAAGCAATAAAAAAAATAACAGCTATGAAGTAAACTAATTTTTTGTGTGTTTTTGATATAAAGAAGCAAAACAAGAAAAAAATAAAAAAAATACAATAAACAAAATAAAGAGGTTGAGAGTGAGAGACTCCCCTTTCCAGAAGATTTCTTTCTCCCCAGCAACGTCGCCAAAAATTCTTGATGCAAATGTTGATGGTGCCTTGACGGGGAGACTTCTTGATGATGATGATTAATTCCCCGGCAACGGAGCCAGAAATTCTTGATGCTTGGATGGTGTGTTGGGAACCCCAAGAGGAGGGTGTGATGAGTGCAGCAGTAAGAATTTCCCTCAGTCAAGAACCAAGGTTATCAATCCAGTAGGAGAAAGAGGATCTTTAGAAGGTTGATGCCACTGAAGGTGGTGATGGTGCCTCACCGGTGTCAGCAACAACGCGGAACGTGCACACAACACAACCAAGATACTTTGTCCCAACGGTACAGTGAGGTTGTCAATCTCACCGGCCTTGCTGAAAACAAAGATTAGACGTATAGTGTGGAAAATAGTGTATGCTTACACTAAGTAAAGAAAGCAGGGAATTGTAGTGGTTTGTTTAACAGTGTAGGAAAAATGGACCGGGGTTCATAGGTTCAGTAGTGGTGTCTCTCCATAAAAGATAGCATGCTGGGTGAACAAATTACAGCTAGGCAATTGACAAATAGAGGCTGCACCATAGTGCACATTCATGACATGATGACTACTTTGATATTTAGTGCGGGCATTACAACAATATACATAGACCGTAATCCAACTGCATCTATGACTAATAATCCACCCTCAGGTTATCATCCGACCCCCCTTAGGTATTAAGTTGCAAGCAACAGATAATCGCATTAAGCAATGTGTGTAATGTAAGCAATGGTTGTGCACGCGTGCACTCACACCGCTGTTTTCTCCCTAGTGGCAACAACACATCCTCGCCCGTCACGTTTCTGTCACTCGAGCACAGGCGAAAAGGAGGCATGAACCCAACTATCGAGCATAAATACTCCCTCTTGGAGTCACTAGAAACTACTTGGCGAGAGCAACCACTAGCAACGGAAAGCATGCAAGATCACAAATAACATATGCAATAAAGACTATAATCAACTTGGCATAAGTTCAATATTCATCGGATCCCAGCAAACACAACACATAGAATTACATAAGAACAAGCTCGGATATTTTAGGCAGCTCACGAGATCTAAACATTGAGGCATAGGAGAAGAAGACAACCATCTAGCTACTGCTATGGACCCATAGTCCAAGGATGAACTACTCACGCATCACTCCGGAGGCAGGCATGGTGATGAAGAGGCCCCCGGTGATGATCTCCTCTTCGGCAGGGTGCCGGGAGACAACTTCAGAACCCCCTGATCTAGGGTTGACGACGACAACGGCTGCGGAACTTTTCGGGGATTTTTGATTAGGTCCTTAGGGTTTTCCTTCGGAGGGGAATAAATAGGCGAAAGGTCAAAGGCGTGGAGCCCTGGGGGCCCCACACCACCCCTCGGCGCGGCCAAGGGGTGGGGGGCGCCACCCTATGGTGTGTGCCCCCTGAGGCCCCCCTCTGAGTCTCTTCGGGACTTCGTGGAACCTTCGGGAATTCTAAGACTTCCGGGCTTCGAATTTTCCAATTCCGAGAATATTTCCAGAACAACTTTTCTGAAACTAAAAACAACAGAAAACAGGGAACTGGCTCTATGGCATCTTGTCAATAGGTTAGTCCGGAAAATCGATAAAAATGACATAAAGAAGGAAAAAAACATGTAGCAATTGGCAAAATATCATCATGGAACATCAGAAATTATAGATACGTTGGAGACGTATCAGCTGCCTTCAAAGCACGCCAGGAAGAATTAGAGGAATATGAACGCCGAAATATGTATGGAATAAAACCTACAAGGTTAACCAAAATTGCAAAGCCGGAAGAACTGCCAGCTAAAAAACGGTTTGAAAACCCGTCTTGGCAAAGGAATGTTAACAAGAAAAATGCTAAGGGAAAACACATATATAAGACTGCAACTGAAAATGCAGAAGCCGCGTTTGCCATCCTCAATGACGACCTTTACTCCAATGATGAAAAGCTTCATGGAGTGTATGTTTTCCTAGGAAAAACATTACAACAACAGTAGCGAGGCTAGGCACGTTCGGGTAAGTTACATGATGATTTAGCTTTATGCAAAACTACCACGTGTGCCGCTGGAGCGCCCGATCCAAGCAAACCTGTAGATTCAGGAAACTGTAACATCCCAATTTTTCTAACAAAAGTGTGTGGTGTTGTGTTCATCTTATACATGCATGAAAACAAAAATTTACACCATGTTGAAACAATTTAAGTTATGAATTTAAATGGTTTGAGAAAAATCCCGCAAATAGTACTTAAAAGGGGTTCCAAATTTTTTTATTGAAAAATAATTTAAATACACCGAAGAAAAATATGGTTAGGTTGGAAATTTCATAAGCTTTCCAAAAAGTATTTTGCCAAATTTTCTGTTTACAAAAAGGCCCTCAAAACAATGTTTTCTGTCCTGTTTTAAAAGAGAAAAGGATCTCTTGGTGATTTTCGAAAGCTCCAGGGGGTTTTTCATAAAAATCCTTTTTAACGTCTTCCTCCTCCCGCCAGTAGACGAGCTGGTCGTCAACGTCGCCGTTGCCACGTCCTGCTACCGCCCCCTCCTCTTCGTGCGCGGATAAGGAGGACGAGGATAGCCTCTGCTTCCCTCCCGCTCACTCGCAACCCCTCCCGCTCTCTGTATTTTCCTCCGAAGACCAAACCCTAGCTCGCCCACCGCCACCGCCGTTTGCCGCCCTTTCCGGCCACCTCGGGCCAAATTGAAGCCATACCCGGAACCGCCGTGGTCTCCTCTTGCTCCCTGACAAGCCTCGTTTGGTGGGAGGATCCCAATCGCGCGGATCGAAGGTTCCTCTCCAACTCCGGCCGCGGCCGCCGTGCACGAATCCGTCGCCGTTGAGCTTTCTCCGGCCGACCCGATGATTCCATCGCCTCCGTGGTGAGTCCCTGGTCCTCCTGGACCTCCTGGACCTCCTCCTTTTTTCTCCCTCGCTCGGTTTCGAGCTCACAGCGTTGGCCGCTCGTCGCCGCCGCGCCTCCGGCGACCGTACGCTGGCGGCGCCGCCCCTAGATGGTTCGCATCGACGAGGACGTTCTTAGGAGCCCACCTGCGCTTCGCGGGATGCGGTGGTTCGCCGCCGGGGAGCTCATCCGAGCCCGGCCGGCCAGTTGCTGATGTCATGATGACATCAGCATGGCATCAGCAGGCCACGTGTTGGCTCCAGTTTATTCGGAGTTTTAATTAAATAAAACGTTTAATTTTACACGTGGACCCCACCCTTTTAATTACAGAAATTGATTAAAACTTGTAAATTCAATATCTTTTAATCTGTAATCCAGAAAAATAAAACTAAGGTATAGAAATGATCAGAAAAATGAGCTCTACCCAAAAATGTCATTTTCATATATGTTTGAGAAAGCTGAAAAATGGCCATTATTTAATGTTGTTAATTCATTTGAAAATAGAAAATAAGTTTTTATTCACTAAAATTAGAAAATTAAAAGTTATATACCAAATTGCTCAAAATGACAAATGGAATCTAGTTATGGTATTTTCATACCCATTTCAGCAACTAAAATTGTACTCACCTCCATAATCATCCGAATTGCCCTCCGGGGTCTATTTCGGGCTAAGTAAAACTGCATATCTGACATGCGAACCCTAGCAACCCATCGAACATGTTTAGGGCTTTAATTTATTGCATTAACTTGCTCATGCATACATATTGCGCATTGCGTCGATGCCATGGTTGATTGTTCTTCTTTGTTTCGGTGTTGTTTCCCCCTCGGTAGAACCCGACCCCGAAGCAAAGGCCAACATTCCAATGGTGAATACTTGATCCTAACCGACAAGTCAAGCACTTATCCGAGAAGACTTTATCTGGTTTTCTTATAACCAAGGCAAGCATAACCTCTTATCTGTTCATATATGCTTCTGAACAACATTTGAATCTCGTACCTTGCATTCGATTCCAAAGTATTTGATGCTAGTAGATATATCTCACCTATATACTGCATTGCCTCAATATCCTGATCCCCTGCTCCTAGCCGCCATAGATTTGCTTGTGCGCATCGCCAGAGCCTCATATCTGCTACGCTTAGCTTTACATGTTTGTTACCTCTGCTCCATCCGGTTGATGAATCAGAGCTGCGATAACCTAGTATGATATGATGACGTGGTGAGATGAGCTTTGTGAGGATAACTTGACTAAGGCTGGTATGGGAGGCCACTTGGGAAGTGGTTTTTAGTCCTATACTCGCCAACCCTAGGATTACGGTCTCGAGCGGAAGCCAAGACTGAGCGTGCAACCACACGAGGGGTCTAAGTAACCGCACTCGACCAACTAACTTGTTTGGCCAGATCCATGAGTCACGTAGTTTGAGATTTCCATTCGGCACCGCAAATAAAACCTTTTAAACGGTTTTGAAAACAAAATGCTCCGCTAGGGCGTGACCGGGGCTAAGTGATGGACGTACACGGATCTTGACCTCGCCTCACAGAGACAGGTGCCGTCAGGAGGATGGCCAACTCCCTGTTGACGGGGTGGCCCTGTCTTGGGTTGACTCATGGATAGGGTCGGGTAAGGTAAAGGTCGTGGCCAGCCACCCTCTGCCGCGTTCCATGGAAGAACGTACATGTGGTGCTAAGAGTCGGATGGTACGTGTGGGTAAAGTGTACATCCCTGCAGGGCAATCTTTTCGAAAAGCCGTGTCCATGGTTAAGGACAACTTTGTGAATGTAAAGACCATAGATAATCTGAACGTGGCATAGAAGATGTGGACAAAGCATGGAGTCTATGTGAAGGGTGCCTCCTTAGAGATGCCGAGAGGGGTGATCCTTGTAGCATGTGAGATGCTGGGAATTGATATTGGTGGTTGTAAAAGATGATGATTACAATAGTGAGTTTCTCATCTGTTTTGAAAACATTCTATGAGACGTGCTATTCTTCCTCGACTTGGAAAATAAAGATAGCTTTATGCAAAACAGCCTTCATAAAACCCTTTCTGAAACCAGCAGATATATAATAGGTTAACTAAGTCTTGTTGAGTACCTCCTGTACTCAAGTTTGCGTAATTTTGGTTCAGGTGGAGTTCGTCACTTCAGTGGTGGTTCAACGAGGACATCGACGAGTAGTTTGGGGTTCCCAGATAACAGCCTGGAATCTCTGGTCTGGGACGTCGCCTTATGTTGCGGCCTCTTAGGCCTTTTTGGTTCTTGTTGATTAGCAACATAATTTGCCTTCCGTTGTCTGATGTAATGTTGGGTCGCGTGACCTCTGTTTGTAAAGCTACTCTAGTAATACCTGTTGATTACAGCTTCATGTCTAGAGTGCTGCTTTGATCGGTTGTTGGTTTCGAGCTCATTGTTATACAGTTTTGGCTATGCCTGCATAGTTTTCGCAGTCGAGGGGTTGTGGAGCCGATGATCAATGTCCGAGCCCGCCTGCCGATGTGATTCGGCCTGGGGCGAGGTAACCCCAGTAACCCTCGATTGTTGTTGCACTTTCTGGACACATAGCATCTCTGTATAGCTTTGGTCCCGTTTCCTTCAGTTTCATACGATTCGTGGACGCTTTGATATGCATAGTTGGTTATGACTAGCATGGATACAAGGAGTAGTAGACTGGGGATCCGGACTACGTGCCGATAAATCCAGTCTGCCTGCCGTTGTTTGTTGCGGTCGGGGCTGTAACCCAGAAGCCCTTGTGAGTCCATGGGTAGGAGCACATAACATTATGTATATCTCTGGGTCCGGGGTCGCGACAGGTCATGGTATCAGAGCAGGGCTGCCTGTAGGAAAACCTTACTTCTTGGTCGATGTTGAGTCTAGTGTTTGCAAAACTATTTTGAAACCTCAAATGAGTTGTGAAAATCCTTCTTAGGATTCTTTTTTACTCGTTATCTGGTATCGCTCTAACTCTGGGTCTCCTTACCTATTTTGATTTGAAAAGGTTTTGCTATCTCTTCTAGGCATTCAAAACTTAGGTGCCTTCTTTGGCAAGACGTTCATTTACCCAAGTTGACCTAGTGTTGAGTTTCTAGAGTCGTGTGTGTTTCATGTTCCGTTATCTCTTAACTGGGAGATTTTCTTTCCATCCTAATACCTCAGAGTTGTGTGGGTTTCACATACTCTTGTTCTAAAGTCTCAAAACCCTGAACCTCGAGATTTGCTTTGCATCTCGAATGTATCTGTTAACCTCTGCCCAAATTCTTCCGGAGTTATGTTTGTCTTCTAAAAGATACGTCGTGATTGCTATTCGTAGTGTCCTTCAAGGCACTATGATAGTAGTTATTCCTTTATCCATGTTTCCAACCTTAGACTTGAACCGAAGGTCCCGGAATGTGCTGGACTGGAGAGTGTTGCATCGTGTGATTTCTTAATCATGTGGTGTGTATGCTACCAGCACATGATGCCGACCTTTAACCAAAATTCTGTTCCTTTGGATCCTGAGGAATCAGTTTTACCTCAGGGTGGCTAGGTAATCTCAGCTCCAATAGCCATAGGTTCTCTTTTGGAACAAAAAGGGATCACAACAAGAGTGATCATCATGGCCTCCACATCTTTCCTTTTGACTCCGCTATATTTCTCTTCTTGGCATGGGTTTTACAAATGAGTATGACCTTGTGCATCCAACGTGATCTCAGGATTTTCCAAGAGCACGTTCCCATTCTTTGCTCGCTTCCAAACCTCATCTACTGTTTGGAATACAAGTTGCATCTGTGTGTTGGATTCCTCCAATGCATTTGCTCTTGTTTTCTGTCAAAACATTCCACCTTGGGATGTCAGGAAAAACAAACTCCAGTGCCTCGTTCATCTCTAAAACCAGGTCAAAGTTTTGTAATCCGCAGAATAAAGAAGTTTCATTAGCTTCTAATCTGTTCTACCTTCGAGTATCACATTCTTGTATATCAAGAGGTCGTGCTGAGTTTCATGGTCTTATTGATGAAGTGATGCTCTTACCCATCTTCACTCCCCCTTCCTCCAAGCTTGAATGCTCGAGAATGTTGGGTGTGTGTAACGATGTGTGCATCAGATATTCTTAGCAATCCTTATTGCTTTAAAAAAATCTAAGAAACATCTGTATCCTTCTTAGCACTACTGGTCACCCAGCCTCTATTTGAAGTTGACTGTGTTACCAAATCCGTTCATTCCGGTGCACATTTTTGGTCAAAGAGTTAGGTTCACACTAAAGCTCTCAAGATCATATCAGTTTCTTTGAAAAGCAAGACTCCTTTTGAACTCTGAGACATACCGGTAAGTTCTGATATTCTGGTTGTCTTTCTCGAAGTGTCACCAGGTGGTTACCTGACCGTTATGTCTAAACGAGGGGTAGTTTGAACTACTGTTTTCTCCAAGAAACTCCGCTAGTCACCCTGGACTAGTAGGTTGAGCTTAAATAATAACTTGGAGAGTTGAAAGGCAAAAGCTCCGCCTAACTTGATCCTCTGTTAAGGGATGTCTAGTTTCCTTTGTGTTGAAGCAGGATAGTATCTCCTTAGTGGACATGCTATCATTCTACCTTGATTTGATTTGGGCTATCGTCAGATCAAGTTCAGATTCGAAGACTGTCTTGTTGGTGTTTTCGCTCATAGTGTTTTACCCGAGTACACCTTCATGTCCTTTGGTCTAACCAATGTTTTGCCTTGTTCATATATCATATGAATCCCTCTTCTTGGAGTGTCTTGATAAAGATGTTGTTGAGCCCATCTACGACATTCCTATTTTCTCCAAGTTGCAAGAGGTTCATGTTGAACAATTGGCAACAATGTTGGAAACTTTCGAGAAACATCTTTGTGTCATCACGAAGTTGTGTTCTGGATGTTCGAAGTGACTTTCTACGGTTCATGTGCTTATGGTGAAACTTGTCGTCATGGATCCGAGTAAAGTTTTCTTATTCCCTCGGGAATAATTCTACCTAGGTCATTCATGTGTGGATTATTCTGGAGATGGTAGGTCGTTACCTCCATGTCTTGAAGAAGTTCGCATCCACACTAAGCCACTAACTGATTGTTCATGAAAGAGAAGAAGTCCAAGATATTTCATTATCTCTGTATCGTCTCCCCAACAAGGACTCCGATCTGTTTCATTGCAAGTAATCCATGTAGGTGCAACCGTCTTTCGCAAGTTGCTAATACATGAGTTTTGCAAACTCGCTCATCTTCTCGAGCTTGACATCGTAGTCCATATCTTGATAATCCAGCATATGTATCTCGTTGGTAAATGGTGAAAATCTCTTCGCTCAAACATACCGAGCCTGAGCTATAAATCCACTAACCAGAGCTGAGTCTCAAGCCGTAACGATGGTTGGTGTTTCCTGAAGGGTATTGAATCAGGTCTTTTCAAAATCCGGCATGGTTGATGTTGTGGTTGACACAATTAGTCGGAAGGCCTAATGTCGTATTCCCTTGAATCCGTAAGAACAACCACTCTCCGTGAGAATCCTTGTGTGGCTCGTTCTCAACAAGTTTTCCTCCCCGTTCTTCCAAACCAGAGTTTAACTTCCACTTGATGACCTATCGAAGGCTTATGTAAGCTGGATATTAGCGTCGGGAACGTCAAGAAGACCTTGGAACGTACCATGTCCAATGTCTCCCTACCAAATCCTCCAAACCTCTCTTTCAGTGGAAACAAGTTCATCATGAGAATCATCTCATGGTGTTTTGTAACCGCCGTTGATCAGCTTCCTTTTTCAAGTGGTTTGTACTTGAATTCATGTTCCTCTCACACATTGTGTGAATTTGTCAGTCACTTCAGCCATGGGATCTTAACCATGTGGTAAACATATTCCTACGTAAAATCCACCATATGAAAGAGATTCCCTATTCCTTTCGGTGTTTCAATCAGCATTGGTTACCCATCCTTATGGGGTGGCCAAGAATTCCTTCTTAACTACGGTGTTCAACTTCTTTTGGTTACTCATCTTCTGTCGTGAAGTAATATCCCTACCCTTGACAAGGATTTCGACAAATTTTGACGGAATGAAAGCTCCTTCATCTTTCGTGTCCACTCCGAAGAGTGAACATGATCCTGTATCAACTTTTCTCTGATGCATGATTCCAGTGTTTCCTCCTGTTTTGTTTTTCTCGTCTACGGATATTACTTTGTGGTATCCAAGACCAAACTTTCCATCTTGGTTTTCTGTTTGAAGAAACCTCCGGTCATAAGTTGTCCAACCTTTCTTTTCAAAAAGGATTTAATGTCTTGTGCAAAGCTCATATTCTAAATCCTTCCAAGACCAATTGTCCGCAAACTTGAAACCATCTTCTATTCACTCTGTTACCTCGATGTGTTTCATGCCTGTTAACTCAACAGTTCTTTGTGAACATTCCTATCATGAGTTATCTATGAGATACTCGATCTTTGTGAAGATCAGTTCCTAAGAGTTATCCCTCTACCTAAGGTGTAGCCGCTGGATATCTTCGCAAGTTCTACGGATCAATCTCTTCAAGAAGAGAACCCTAAGGTTCGAGAAGATTGTTCAAAACCGGTGTTCCTTCTTTCTTTCTCCTTCGGGAATCTCGGGACGAGATTCTTGTAAGGGGGGTAGATTTGTAACATCCCAAATTTTCTAACAAACGTGTGTGGAGTTGTGTTCATCTCATACATGCATGAAAACAAAAATTTACACCATGTTGAAACAATTTAAGTTATGAATTTAAATGGTTTGAGAAAAATCCCGCAAATAGTACTTAAAAGGGGTTCCAAAATTTTGTATTGAAAAATAATTTAAATACACCAAAGAAAAATATGGTTAGGTTGGAAATTTCATAAGCTTTCCAAAAAGTATGTTTGCCAAATTTTCTGTTTACAAAAAGGCCCTCAGAACAATGTTTTCTGTCCTGTTTTAAAAGAAAAAAGGATCTCTTGGTGATTTCCGAAAGCTCCAGGGGGTTTTTCATAAAAATCCCTTTTAACGTCTTCCTCCTCCCGCCAGTAGACGAGCTGGTCGTCGACGTCGCCGTTGCCACGTCCTGCTACCGCCCCCTCCTCTTCGTGCGCGGATAAGGAGGACGAGGATAGCCTCTGCTTCCCTCCCGCTCACTCGCAACCCCTCCCGCTCTCTGTATTTTCCTCCGAAGACCAAACCCTAGCTCGCCCACTGCCGCTGCCGTTTGCCGCACTTTCCGGCCACGTCGGGCCAAATTGAAGCCATACCCGGAACGGCCGTGGTCTCCTCTTACTCCCTGACGAGCCTCGTTTGGTGGGAGGATCCCAATCGCGCGGATCAAAGGTTCCTCTCCAACTCCGGCCGCGGCCGCCGTGCACGAATCCGTCGCCGTTGAGCTTCCTCCGGCCGACCCGATGATTCCATCGCCTCCGTGGTGAGTCCCTGGTCCTCCTGGACCTCCTCCTTTCTCCTCCCTCGCTCGGTTTCGAGCTCACGGCGTTGGCCGCTCGTCGCCGCCGCAGAAGCGCCTCGCCGCCGCGCCTCCGGCGACCGTACGATGGTGGCGCCGCCCCTAGATGGTTCGCCTCGACGAGGCCGTTCTTAGGAGCCCACCTGCGCTTCGCGGGATGCGGTGGTTCGCCCCCGGGGAGCTCATGCGAGCCCGGCCGGCCAGTTGCTGATGTCATGATGACATCAGCATGGCATCAACAAGCCACATGTTGGCTCCAGTTTATTCGGAGTTTTAATTAAATAAAACGTTTAATTTTACACGTGGACCCCACCCTTTTAATTACAGAAATTGATTAAAACTTGTAAATTCAATATCTTTTAATCTGTAATCCAAAAAAATAAAAGTAAGGTATAGAAATGATCAGAAAAATGAGCCCTACCCGAAAATGTCATTTTCATATATGTTTGAGAAAGCTGAAAAATAGCCATTATTTAATGTTGTTAATTCATTTGAAAATAGAAAATAAGTTTTTATTCACTAAAATTAGAAAATTAAAAGTTATATACCAAATTGCTCAAAATGACAAATGGAATCTAGTTATGGTATTTTCATACCCATTTCAGCAACTAAAATTGTACTCACCTCCATAATCATCCGAATTGCCCTCCGGGGTCTATTTCGGGCTAATTTCAGTAAAACTGCATATCTGACATGCGAACCCTAGCAACCCATCGAACATGTTTAGGGCTTTAATTTATTGCATTAACTTGCTCATGCATACATATTGCGCATTGCATCGATGCCATGGTTGATTGTTCTTCTTTGTTTCGGTGCTGTTTCCCCCTCGGTAGAACCCGACTCCGAAGCAAAGGCCCACAGTCCAATGGTGAATACTTGATCCGAACCGACAAGTCAAGCACTTATCCGAGAAGACTTTATCTGATTTTCTTATAACCAAGGAAAGCATAACCTCTTATCTGCTCATATATGCTTTCGAACAACATTTGAATCTCGTACTTTGCATTCGATTCCAAAGTATTTGATGCTAGTAGATATAGCTCACCTATATACTGCATTGCCTCAATATCCTGATCCACTGCTCCTAGCCGCCATAGATTTGCTTGTGCGCATCGCCAGAGCCTCATATCTGCTACGCTTAGCTTTACATGTTTGTTACCTCTGCTCCATCCGGTTGATGAATCAGAGCTACGATAACCTGGTATGATATGATGACGTCGTGAGATGAGCTTTGTGTGGATAACTTGACTAAGGCTGGTATGGGAGGCAACTTGGGAAGTGGTTTTTAGTCCTATACTCGCCAACCCTAGGATTACGGTCTCGAGCGGGAGCCAAGACTGAGCGTGCAACCACACGCGGGGTCTAAGTAACCGCGCTCGACCAACTAACTTGTTTGGACAGATCCATGAGTCACGTAGTTTGAGATTTCCATTCGGCACCGCAAATAAAACCTTTTAAACGGTTTTGAAAACAAAATGCTCCGCTAGGGCGTGACCGGGGCCAAGTGATGGACGTACACGGATCTTGACCCCGCCTCACAGAGACAGGTGCCGTCAGGAGGATGGCCAACTCCCTGTTTACGGGGTGGCCCTGTCTTGGGTTGACTCATGGATAGGGTCGGGTAAGGTAAAAGTCGTGGCCAGCCACCCTCTGCCGCGTTCCATGGAAGAACGTACATGTGGCGCTAAGAGTCGGATGATACGTGTGGGTAAAGTGTACATCCCTGCAGGGAAATCTTTTCGAAAAGTCGTGTCCACGGTTAAGGACAACTTGGTGAAGGTAAAGACCATAGATAATCTGAACGTGGCGTAAAAGATGTGGACAAAGCATGAAGTCTATGTGAAGGGTGCCTCCTCGGAGATGCCGAGAGGGGTGATCCTTGTAGCATGTGAGATGCTGGGAATTGATATTGGTGGTTTTAAAAGATGATGATTACAATAGTGAGTTTCTCATCTGTTTTGAAAACATTCTATGAGACGTGCTATTCTTCCTCGACTTGGAAAACAAAGATTGCTTTACGCAAAATAGCCTTCATAAAACCCTTTCTGAAACCATCAGATATATAATTGGTTAAGTAAGTCTTGTTGAGTACCTCCTGTACTCAGGTTTGCGTAATTTGGTTCAGGTGGAGTTCGTCACTTCAGTGGTGGTTCAACGAGGACATCGACGAGTAGTTTGGGGTTCCCAAGTAGCAGCCTGGAATCTTTGGGCTGGGACGTCGCCTTATGTTGCGGCCTCTTAGGCCTTTTTGGTTCTTGTTGATTAGCAACATAATTTGCCTTCCGTTGTCTGATGTAATGTTGGGTCGTGTGACCTCTGTTTGTAAAGCTACTCTAGTAATACCTGTTGATTACAGCTTCATGTCTAGAGTGCTGCTTTGATCGGTTGTTGGTTTCGAGCTCATTGTTATACAGTTTTGGCTATGCCTGCATAGTTGTCGCAGTCGAGGGGTTGTGGAGCCGATGATCCATGCCCGAGCCCGCCTATCGATGTGATTCGTCCTGGGGCGAGGTAACCCCAGTAACCCTCGATTGTTGTTGCACTTTCTGGACACATAGCATCTCTGTATAGCTTTGGTACTGTTTCCTTCAGTTTCATACGATTCGTGGACGCTTAGATATGCATAGTTGGTTATGACTAGCATGGATACAAGGAGTAGTAGACTGGGGATCCCGACTACGTGCCGATGAATCGAGTCTGCCTGCTGTTGTTTGTTGCGGTCGGGGCTGGTAACCCTGAAGCCCTTGTGAGTCCATGGCTAGGAGCACATAACAGTATGTATATCTCTGGGTCCGGGGTCGCGACAGAAACTAAAAGGGAAAGAATGAAGATCCTAGGAAGGACAAGAAAATGTCGGATAATAAGGATGCAGCGTCCAGGACAGGACCTCATCTGCTAAAAGGCGAGAATAACCCAAAACCCGCTTCGATAAGGATCGTGAAGACAAAAACCGGAAAGATGGAAAAACAATGCCGCCCGCGAGGTATACGGCCGATAAAGCCGGAAGATATGATCACCGTCACAGGCGTGAGAGATCCCGAACCCTTCCAAGGAACAAGGAACGTGTGAGGAGTAGAACTCCGCCTTATTCCAAGGGACGGGATGCCAGAAGACATAGGTATGAAACCATACGAGCGTATTCACGCAACAATGGATAAGAAAGGAGTAGATCCCCCTCTGTTCATTAAGCTGCAAGGTATTCCGCACACACTGATAAGTCGGAAAGAGATGATCTGTATTTCAGCCCAAAGTGTTTTACTGACAGGATTCGGAACATCAATGTACATGCTAGCTTCGCCAAAGTGGGGCTAACTTACCAAAAGTATACTGGAAGTACAAATCCGGATACGTGGCTTTCAGATTACTATACTACCGTCCAGATTAACAAGGGAACCTATTTGGAAGCCGTAAAATTCCTACCCGTGTTGTTGCTGGATGGAGCTCGCGACTGGATTAATGGACTTCCATCAAGAACAGTGGATAGCTGGGAGGATATGGCTTAAGTCTTTGCTCATCATTTTTGTGGCACGTACAAACGCCCAAAAGCATTAACCAGTTGAAATATTGCGTTCAATATGAAGATGAGTCATATGTTTACTTTATTTCAAGGTGGACTACAATGAAGAATATCTTCCCTGGAGTAAGTGACGTCCAAGCAATGTATGCTTTCGTTAATGGTCTAAAACCCGGCCTTGTACCGTTCATGGTTGGTTCCAAAACGTACAAAGACCTAGGTTGTATGATAACAACCGCCAATTAGCATGCAGCGACTGAAGACAACATTCGAGTAAGAGGCGGAAACATTGATGCACTAGTACAAGCCAAAAAGGCGTCTCGCTCAGAGAAGAAAACTACTCTAGAAGCACAGCAAAAGCCCAAGGAAGTAAATGCTGCCTTTGGAAAGGACAACACAAGCAGATGGAAAGGAAAAGGCGCAGAAAGCAGGGAAACTATCTCCTACTCTAACAAAGAGTAGGAAAAAAAAGGAAAGGGGAACCTTATCATGCGCAGTTTGGAAAGCCAAAGCATTAAAACCAGCAATGTCGGCTTAACAAGCACATGAAGAACATCGCTGGAACCAGGAACCAGGGGAAGAATTCCAAAAGGAAGTTCAAGAAGAAAAAGCCGGAAGATGAGAAAGACGAAAGTGTGTCTGATACTAACGACAAAATCCAGGAACATCAAAGAAAAGGCGAACCCAAATTTCCAAGAGTCAAATGAGAATGCATGTTAACTTTCCTTTCCATCCCATCAGCTAAGCAAGTGAGGCGATCGTGGCAAGAAATTAATGCCGTCGTTCCACCAACTCCAAAGTATCTCCAGTATTCACATACGCCAATTACCTGGGATCAGTCCCATCATCCCGGTAATATACCGGAACCCGGCACACCTGCCTTGATAGTAAGCCCTATAGTGCAGAACCCTAGGCTTAAGAGAGTGCTGATGGACGAAGGATCAAGCATCATCATGTACGTGAGTACGCTGAAGAAATTGCACCTATCACAAACCCAACTCAAGCATATCAATGTACATTTTCACGACATTGTTCCTGGCAGGCAAGCACATTTCGCAGGATAAATTTCCCTAGAAGTAACCTTTGGATAGACGAATCACTTTCGCCAGGAGATGATTTCGTTTGAGGTAGTGCCGGCTGAGAGTGTGTACCATCCAATACTCGGACGTCCGGCTTTCGCCAAATTTATGGCTAGGCATGCTATATCTACAACAAGCTTAAGATGTCAGGGCCAAAAGGCGGAGTAATCACCATTCAAGGAGATTTCAAGATGGCAAATGAGTTAGAGCTGGGAAACACCCTTTGTGCCGAGCAGGTCATAAGGAAGGAGGAACTAAAAGATTTGGAAAAAGAGGTATCACCAACAGAAATGCCGACAGGAAAAGAAAACCGAAAGCCAACCGATAGCTTCAAGGCATCTGAGAATACAAAGAAGATTATCCTGGACCCCAAATATCCGTCAAAATACGTCGTTGTGGCAACCGGAATGACCGACAAATAGGAAAGCAAGCTCATAGAGTTCCTCCGTGAGAATGTGGATATTTTTGCCTGGTGTCCTGCTAATATGCCAGGCGTACCCCGGGAACTCGCTGAGCACCAATTGAAGGTTATTCCAGGATCAAAACCCGTCAAACAAGGTCTCCGTCATTTTGAGGGAAGAAGGCGGAAGGCTATAGGCAAGGAAATTATCCGGCTTTTAGCAGCTGATTTTATCCGAGAAGTTATTCATACCGATTGGTCTGCAAATCCGGTATTAGCCTCGAAGAAAGATACTACCGTCCTTAGGATGTATATAGATTATACCGACTTGAACAAATTGTGCCTAAAAGATAGGTTCGCCTTACCGCGAATCGATTAAATAATAGATTCCACTGCTGGCTCTGAGCCTTTATGATTTTTGGACGCTTATTCCGGGTATCATCAAATACACATGAAATAAGAAGAGCAAATAAAAAAATCATAACGCCCTACGGAACGTATTATTACATAACCATGCCTTTTGGCCTGAAGAATGCTGGAGCTACATACCAGCGTTGTATGCAGAGATGCTTGCATGATCAAATAGGCAAAAACTTCCAGTTTTACGTGGATGATATTGCCGTCGTTTCCAAGGAAAAGCATACGCTCCTTGAAGATCTACAAGAAACTTTCGACAATTAACGCACTTACAAAATAAAATGAAATCCATTAAAGTGCGTATTCAGGGTTCCCTTAGGAAAACTTCTAGGTTTTATCATTTCCCACAGAGGAATCGAAGTAAACCCGAAAAAGATCAAAACAATCTTGAACATCAGTTCTTGTAGTAGTACAGCCCATCACAAGCTATACTTTTGTGTGTAGTACTGGCCCCTGGACCGTTCACCAGCACACACAACTAGATAGATATCAAAAGAAGCAAATGTATCTCATATCTAACGGATAATCCAGAGTACAAAATTCTTTACAAGATGCATAGCGGAAGCTAGCACAAAACTTATTCACTAAAACGAATATAAGGGCTCCAATCTTCAATTTGTGCCACAGGCGAACAAACATGTTGAGTGGAGTCACGAGACCTACGTCGATCACTCCGGATACGAACAACCTGCACGTTGGAATATGCAGCCCCCAAATGGAGGTCAGATCATTCTGAGCAATGGTGGCAAGTGACACTATGGTGGTATAATAAATGGCGTGCTAATCTACATGCATATTTGGCTGGTGGAGTTTCTAGGCTATTTTGCATAAACGCATTTGTCCTATCTTTTGATAATAAATTAGTTTTGCACATATTCTGGACACTTTGGTTGATAGCAAAGTGCTCCTAAATAATTGGACACCTTGGTTGATAGCAAGATGCTCCTACCCTTTGGATTAGCACACTGAAAAACCATCAGGCACTTCTCCAATAACCCATAGTCAAATTATTAGTAATTAAGAAAAACAAGATGAACGAGATATGTCATGTTTCTCATCTAGTTGTTGAATTGTCCCTAACCAATGGAACACGGCTAAGATCTTAGTTTTAACCTTCGCGAGGTTTGTGCCCTTTACCCATGTTGCCTGATCGACCCCAAACACCATGATACACCAAGTAGTACCACAGAAGGAAAGAAGATCAAGCCATAAATCATAAGAAGTAGCTCCCCAAACCCACCACGAGCCGGACCAACCTACCACTAATCTACATCTCTGGACACGTTGGGTTCGAGTCACCACAACCTACAATCTATGTCTAGCCCATACTAATATGAAACATGGTTGCACGAAAATAACAACTACATAGAGAAAGTAAACATGATCTCAGAATACTGGGCGGCGGTCCCCACCAAACTTTGTACTCTGATGACTCTCTAGCAATCCGCCCAGTGGTTAATTAATTATCATGTTGTTTTCATAAGCAATTAAAATAACAATTTTCATCATAACATGATAATGATCCCATCCACGGATAGCTAGAGCATGGCTAAGCAATCTACAACTACGATGTTTTCTATCACATGGATGCTACAATCTAGGGGTAACATGTGATTACTCCACCTGGGTGTTAATGGAGCAATCTCTAATAATAACTAGCATAGCTATTACACTCAACTCCTAATCATTCATAACTACTATAAAACTCTAATGCATATAGTAAAATAATGGGTTCATGTGTGTCACTTGCCTTGACAGAAATTGGAGTCGTTCACGCACTCGACTTAGTCGCAACCGTAACGACCACAGTCCTCACACGAACAGCAATCACAACTCTCGCAATCTACACGTTGCAAGCATACCACAATAAATAACCAAACCAGACAAAACAACAATGCAACATATGGATGCATGATGATTTAATAATGCAAGACAACTAATTTACTAATTCTCTGGTTGCCTAAACAATATATAATGCATGAAAAAGTTTGTAATGCAACAAGAGGCAAAGAAGCAGTTTAACCAAATTAAATAGGGTTAATTAACTATCTACAAGATCTTATCGAAATAAGATTCATAAAAAGGTAGATCTAAATCTAACACATTAATAAGATCTAAAAAGGAAGTAAAACAATCAACGACAACTTTATGGATGACTAAGAACGAAGTATAGATTTGAAATTTCGAGTTACTCCGATGGGCAAAAGTAGATCGGAATTATAGAAACAGATCTGTAGCTCAAATCGAAAAACTCAAAGAACGAAAGTTGTAGATAATGATGAGATGCATCTACAGTAGAAATTTGAGCAAAAACGGAAAAACGGTTGAAGAGTAATTGCACTTTTTCCGCTTCAGATCTGAGAGAGTAGATCGCGAAATTCTCCGGCTGTGGTGGATAAAAAGAGATGAGGTTTCTTGGGATGGATTGGTATCGACGAGATCTAAAACTCTCGTGAAGGCTTGAACGTCCACCGAGCAACTCACGGACCGTGGCGAGCAAAATACCACGAAACAGATCTGAAATCAAAGTTTCGACTTTGGGACGACCTCACGGCCGGGGCTGAGGTATTTATAGGTGGGGAGGTCGGTGGAAAGTTGCTCCTTGGAGTAGGGAACAAGTAGAAAGAAGCGAAATCGAATTTGGACTCTCCGATGAAGAGATATGCGAGTTTGAATGAGCATAGGTCAACAAAAACGGGATTTGTACCGGATTCGTACGATCGTACGAGGCTGCGTATGTGGGCTGTGCATTCCTGAGCCGGCCCATGTGGTGCGGCTGAGTTTTTTTTTTTTTTTTTTTTGCCTTTTATCACTTTCTTAAAACTGTCATAACTTTTGAAATATAACTCGGAATCGAGTCAAACAAATTTCTAAAATTTTTAAATTTAAAACTCTATCATATTTTACTATTATTAAGTAATTTTAGGAAAAATAAAATATTCAATTATCCTTTAGCTTATAAACGCCTTATAGCAGGATTTTGAGCTTTTTAAAACACGATTTTGTTTTGGGGTTTAAAATGCAACACGCAAATGCAAGTTTTGAAATCATGCTATGCTATGCATATGCTCTAAATGCAAAACATTTCAAATGTAAGATTTGGGATGTTACAGTTCTACATGCGTAAAAGACGTCCATAGATTTATGGGTTCCGCAGCCGACGTATGCAGGTCCATAAGCCGACTTGGCGATAAAGCTCTGCCATTATACAAATTGTTGAAGAAATCTAACAAATTTGAATGGACAGAAGAAGTAGATAATTGTGGAAATGCAGAAAGACGAACAAAGTCTTCCATACCAATATCTACTACATCAGTGAACTATTCTCGGAATTGAAGCAAAGGTATCCACATTATCAAAAGCTAGCATATGACGTATTTTTTGCATTTCGACAACTCCGTCATTATTTCCAAGAGCACTCCATAATAGTGGTAAGCAAAGCAGCACTAGGAGATATTATAAACAATATAGATGCAACAGGCAGAGTCGCCAAATGAGGCATTGAGCCTGCTGCGTTCGATATTAAGTACCAACCCCAGACATGGTGTTAGCAGACTTTGTAGCCGATTGGACAGAAGCCATGGAAGACACACCAATGCCGGAGTGAGAATATTGGATCATGCATTTTGACGAATCCAAAATGAAAGAAGGTGTCGGTCTAGGTGTGATGCTAAAATATTCAAAAGGCGAGAAAATAGAGTATGTGCTACAAATTCACTTCAATACCAGTAATAATGTGGCAGAGTAGGAAGCATTGCTTCATGGCTTGCATATTGCAAAGTAAATACGTGTCAAGCGCATACTATGTTATGGAGACTCTGATTTAGTACAACACCATCTTAACCAGACATGGGATGCCAAAAGCCCCATAATGGCGGAATATCGGAGAACTATCGACGAATTCACCATTTGATTCCTAGGATTTGAGGTAAATCATGTTAAACGGGAAGGAAACTGGAACGCGGATAGCCCGGATGGGCTCGGAAAGAGTGAAAACATTAGCACCTGGTGTATTCGTCCAACATTTGCACGAACCATCGATACTAGACACAGATGTTGATTATCCCTTAGTGTCCGAGTCAATTGAGGTCCTACTCGTAATCTCGGATTGGATGATACCATACCTGAATTTCTTAGTCGATCAGAAATTTCTGGATGGAGCAGACGAAGTCTTGCAAAGGCAGATAAAGCGTTGATGCAAAGGATACACGGTGATTAATGGTGACCTCTATAAACGCAGTACTTCTGGAAATTTTCAGCATTGTATTTCGCCGGAAGAAGGACGGCAAATTCTGCAAGAAATCCATGCTGGAGATTGCGGACATCATGCTCAATCAAAAAGCATAGTTAAAAAAGCATTCCGGGTGGGGTTATCCTGGCTCACAGGCAAGATTAGATGCGAAACACGTAGTTAATACATGTGTCAGATGGTAGTATTATGCCAAGAAGACCAATATGCCGGATCAAGCACTCAAAACTATTCACATAACATGGTCGTTCACGGTCTGGGGGCTAGATATGATGGGCTATTCAAAACTGCAAGAGGCGGACTTACAAATCCACTCGTTGCAGTGGATTAGTATACCAAGTGGGTGGAGGCCAAACCCATCAAAAATCTTGACGGTGTGACTGTCAGAAACTTTATCATAGACATAGTCATGAGATATGGCGTTCCAAATAGCATACTCATGGATAACGGGACAAACTTTACAATTGGAGATTCTACCTTGATCTAGCATAAATGACACACACAGTCCAATGGTCAGGTTGAACGTATGAATAGTTCAATCTTGCAAGGTATACGCCCAAGAATCGAATCTCCTCTTCACAGAGTAGCTGGAGCATAGGAAGAAGAACTGACTTCCATGCTTTGGAGCATACGCACAACACCAAATCGATCTACATGGCAGACACATTTTTTCCTGGTTTATGGTGCAGAAGCAGTGCTTCCAACGGACATGATCCATGATAGCTCTAGAGTGCAGACATACATTGAGGCGGATGCCAAACTTGCACAAGAGGATGTTGTCGATCTTTTAGAAGAAAAACGAGAACTTGTGTGGCAGAGATCCGTCATTTATCAGCAATGTTTGCAGCGATATCATAGCCAGAAAATCAAGCATCGTTATTTTAAATAAGGTGACTTAGTGCTAAGACGGGTGCAAGAAAGAAAATACAAGTTAGCCCCAATCTGGGAGGGGACTTTTGTCATTAGCAAAGCTATGAAAAATGGGTCATACTACCTTGTAGACATTTGGGATACTGAAGATGACACGAAAATTTGGAAGCGCAAGAGGAAAAAAGAATAAATGTAGAGCTAGGAGAGACAAACAGGCCCTGGAGCATCCAACAGTTACGTCCTTTCTATACCTAGTCCAGTTCTATGTAAACATTATTGAGATCATGAAATAAAGTTTGTCGGAAAAGCATGCAAATTATTTTTCCGTCTTCTACCATTAAAGCACGTTCCATCTTTTCTATTTCCCAATGATCTTTCGGTTTGCTTCAATGTTAACCCAAATTTTGCCTGCGTGCTCGGAGTTAAGAAAACCGAATTCTTTTTGGATTAATAAGGATACAAAACACTAGATTGTGCCTACGTGTTCATGCTTTTAACTCCTTATTTTCTTAAGTATTATCTAATTGTTCGTTAGCTGGGTCGCTGGAGTAGTAAGTTATAGTGTCAAAGTATGACTCATGATTCTGAGTTCAGACTGATTGGTTCTTTAACCCAATTGCTCGGCATGAAGATTTCATGATTTCAGAATCACTCAAACACTAAGAATAGTTAAAGAATGCAAACTAGAGAAATTAAAAGAAAAGGAGACAAAATTAACTTGCAGCGATAATTAACACTGCAAAAGTATAACTTGTTCAAACTAAAGTAGGCATTCAGAATGCATTGCATATGAATGTTACATTGTAAAATCAAGTAATGCATTCTTCTTCCTTTTAGCATCCGCAGGACATGGATTTAGACGACATCGACAAAGTCTTTGTCATCGTCACTCTCGCTCGGATTCTCCGGAGTGGCAGGAATCTCTTCCTCCGGGTAGAATGTGGTCATGGAGACCATTTGGGCAATCTTGGAGGCGTGTCCTTTGACAGAGTCAAAGATCTCCTTCCTTTGGGCTTCTGTGTACCCTTGAGGAATGTCGGTCGACACGCGCCGGGTTTTGGCGGTGGGATATTGCATCTTCAAAAGGCCGAGGGCCATACGCGCTCCACCGCGAGGGGTAGATTGGATCCATGTTTCCCTCCGGGCGATCACCTCGTCGAACGCATCCAGAAGCTGCGCAATGTTAGCATACTCCGTCTTCTTATCCGGAAGGCACTTGCTAATAAGTTTCCTTCCGGCTTTCTTCATGTTGTTGACAAAATGCCGAATTCTCGGATGCGATCGATCCGGGTGGACGAGTCGCCCTCTTCTACAAAAGGCAGAAAGGCAGAAGTCAGAAAAACTCAAAAGAAAAAGTATTTGAAACTGAATGAAAAGCTGGTAAAGGTTAAAACTTACGAAGGATGTGCTTGTCAATTTCGGCGACTTCCTCCAGGAGAGATGCAGAGCGGCCTCCAAATCTTGAAGGGTGGCGCTATCTGATGCTACGCCTCAATGATGCCTTGATAGCGTGTTGGGAACCCCAAGAGGAGGGTATGATGAGTGCAGCAGTAAGAATTTCCCTCAGTTAAGAACCAAGGTTATCAATCTAGTAGGAGAAAGAGGATATTTGGAAGGTTGATGCCACTGACGGTGGTGATGGCTCACCGGTGTCAGCAACAACGCGGAACTTGCACACAACATAACCAAAATACTTTGTCCCAACGGTACAATGAGATTGTCAATCTCAACGCTCTTGCTGAAAACAAAGATTAGACATATAGTGTGGAAAATAATGTATGCTTGCAGTAAGTAAAGAAAGCAGGAAATTATAGTGATTTGTTTAACAGTGTAGGAAAATGGACCGGGGTTCATAGGTTCACTAGTGGTGTCACTCCATAAAAGATAGCATGCTGGGTGAACAAATTATAGCTAGGCAATTGACAAATAAAGGTTGCACCGTAGTGCACATCCATGACATGATGACTACTATGATATTTAGTGCGGGTATTACAACAATATACATAGACCGTAATCCAACTGCATCTATGACTAATAATCCACCCTCAGATTATCATCCGGACCCCCTTAGGTATTAAGTTGCAACCAACAGATAATTGCATTAAACAATGTGTGTAATGTAAGCAATGATTCTGCTTGCGGGCACTCACACCGCTGTTTTCTCCCTAGTGGCAACAACACATCCTCCCCCATCACGTTTCTGTCACTCGAGCACAGGAGAAAAGGAGGCATGAACCCAACTATCAAGCATAAATACTCCCTCTTGGAGTCACTAGCAACTACTTGGCCAGAGCACCACTAGCAACGGAAAGCATGCAAGATCACAAATAACATATGCAATAAAAGACTATAATCAACTTGGCATAAGTTCAATATTCATCGGATCCCAGCAAACACATCACATAGAGTTACATAAGAACAATCTCGATCATGTTAGGAAGCTCACGAGATCTAAACATTGAGGCATAGGAGGAGAAGACAACCATCTTGCGGGTTTTGCAAAGTAGAATCTTGGCAAGGTGACCGCCGCCAAGGTCCCAATCTGGATTAAGATGTCTCTGTGTGTTGGTTATTGAATTAAGTTCAGGTACTTGCGGGTTTGGAAAGCCTTCATTTATCAGTTGTCATTGTTCACTGTACTAATAATGACTGATGCATCAGTTGTTTCGATGAACTGGTCATTTCCATTAGTAGCTGTTAGATATAATAAGCTATTAGTTGAAATACATGTAAAGTAGTATCTAAATTATTGTTGTCTTTTTTTATTAGGCCACAATGGATGTGAAACAGGAGGAAGTTGACGCAATTGCCGTTGACACAATTGCCATTAGTGACGATGAAGTGTGCACTAGGGCTAAGACCATCAGAGGTATGGCTTGTACTCGTGCTTCTGATTTCTTTTAGTGCTGATTCAGTTTTGTATTTACATTTCTTAATCCTTGTATGTAGGCCCAGGTAATAAGGGCCATGACACCTATGCACCACATTGTGAGTTTGGCAACAAAGTTGCGATGGACCACCGACAGGTGGCATTGCTCAAGGAGTTCTGTGCCAACAACAAACCACACAAGCCATTCTACATCTGCACTTTGCAGAAGTCACACACCATCAACATCAAAGGAAAAATGGTAGATTGACCTGTACCACACTTTCTTCATCTCTGTTGGTATATTTTTGCACAGTGACTAATTGCTTACATTATCCTTGCAGTATTTCACCAAGAAATATACCAAGGATCACCTCAGCAAGCACCTAAGGCACCTGCCAAGCAAGGAAGCTACCATTAAGGTCTATCATCGCAGAAATGACGAAAGTGATGTCAAGATCCTGCTTGGGAAAGCCAAAGGTGACAACAGGTCCATGATGACGATGCAGTGGATGTCTGTGGTGAACAAATGGGGCGAGAAGTTCAAAGTGGGAGATATCCTTCTCTTCTGGTTTCGCCGCACCCTCAAGAACACTTCAGGTCTCAAGTTGGTTGTGAAGAAGCTGAAGCCATGTGGAGGGCTGTGTGAATAAGCTTAAGCTGAAGCCATGTGTCTGATGCTTTTGAACTGACAAGATGTTTATGTCAGGTTGTCAAGCTAGAGTCATGTTAGTAATTTTTGTGTCTGAACTTATGTGATGTGTCTGTCAGTTTTATGGAACCTATGTCAGTTTATCAAGCTAGATTATTAAGCTTTTGAACCTATGTTTGCTTTTGGTTGTTTGAACATGTTATGTCAGTTTATGGAATGTGTTCCAGCAATGTGTGTGAAATTCTGTGTTTGAAGATGCTATGTCAGTCTCCAGCACGTTCCAGTATTTACATTTTATTAACCTCCAGTTAAATTTCAGTTATTTTTAAGTGAATTGGCACACATAAATGTTATATATAAAATGTTGTAATCATCCTACTATTACAAGATCACATATCTCTCCCAGTGGCAATGAAGTATCTATTCGAACTAGAGGTCCTGGGTTCGAGTCCCAGGTCTCAACCTTTTTCTGGTCATTTCTCAACAGCAAGCATAAGTTCAGTTTCAACTGCAATTCATCAAGCAACATCCATCTTGTGCCATCAAGCAACCTTGTGCAACAGACAACAACATGCATCAACTACAAGATCCATCTTGGTCATTTCTTAACAGCAGCAACAACACGCTACAAATTCAATACAAATTCAGTTTCAGCAACACGCTACAAATTCAACTACAAGTTTCATCCAGAAATTCAGCTACAAGATCCAACAGACAGCTACAAGCATCAACTACAAGATCCAACAGACAGCTACAAGTTTCAGCTACAGGAAGCAACAGACAGCAACAGGCATCCATCTTGATCAAGCAACAGGCATCTTGGAGACATCAAGCAACACCAAGATGCATCAGGCTGCAATACAATTCCAAAAGGTTAGTACTATCTAACATCAATGAAATTCCAGTAGGTTAGTACTATCTAAATTCCAGAAGCATAGTTATAATTTTTACCTTCATTACCATATGCTACTCATCGTCATCGATGCCAAAACCAGGAATTCTATGCCCAATCCTATTTTCCCCATCATCACTAGCATACTGCAACATAGTATCATCTCCTTCATCCTCGCTTTCATGTTCATTGACAACAACCTTTCTTTTTTTCTTAATGCCTTCTACAACTGAAGCATCTACAAGAACAGGTTCTTGCCGGTCCATTTGCATTCTGGTTTGGACATTGGCTTCACGTGTCTGCACCGTAACTTCTGTACAATCATCATCCTGATATGTTAGGCCACCACCACCTGGACCCTTTTCCACTTCAGTTTCCTTAATACTCCACAAGTGTCTATGCTGGAACTTTTGCACAACTTGCCAACTTCCCTGCAAATACGTGTCTGGCACATAGAAAACCTTTGTTGCTTGAGTTGTCAGAATAAAAGGATCATTCTTAAACCAAAACCTTGCAGTGTTGATGCTTCTGAAGTGTCCATCATCTCTCAATCCGGCGTTCCTCTTGACACCAAGATCGAACTAGTCACACCGAAATAAGACAACTGAACGGTCCATGCCTCCGCTGGAGTTGTACTTCAAATGAATGATGCTTCTGAGCTGACCATAGAAGTCAAAAGGCTTACCATCGCGATCTCCCTCGGTGACTATTCCACTATTCTGTGTCTTTCTGTTTTTCTCGCGGTCAAGAGTGTGGTACCGGACACCGTCAACGATACATGCTGAATACACTCTTACTCGCTTATCCGGCTCGCATGCCAAAGCAAATAGATCATCACTGACCTTCTTCTCATCATGCAACTTGCCAATCCGCACAAAATAAATCAAGGTGAATAACACACAAAAAGAAGATCGTGTCATAATGGATTCCATGGCTAAATATCTCACATTATTCTTAAACCATTTAGCAAATCCCTTGGCAAGCCTTTTATCAACAGGGATGCGGCTTTCTTGCTTATTCAACTCTTCCTTGCAAATCCTGCAAACCCAAGGAAAGAGTAGTGAGTTAAAACATCTGGTGGGTGATAAAAGTTGGGTTCCTTCCAACCCAAGGAGAAAATATAATGAGTGCACAAAATATAACTTACTCTATATATGGTTGCACCTCAGCGCAACTGCTGAGCACAAACCACACCATCTTGTCATATTCATCATCAACCTCCAAGTACTTTGACCCTCCAATAAATTTCACACCATGATTGAAAACTGACACATCACCAATGTGCGAATCATCCCTCTCACTATTTCTGCTTGGGCGATTCCATCTCGTTTCCACATCATCAAAGTACCTTGAACAAAATGGCAAGCACTCATCGACGACATAGCCTTCAGCAATCGAACCTTCAGGTCTCGCCGTGTTTCGCACAGAACGCTCAAGTAAGCAGCCTTCTTTTGACTGGGAACATCCAACCATATTGCACAGGGCCTCTAAGCATTTCTTCTTTTGGTAAATGCACGGTCAAATGGACCATCACGGTGAAGAAGGCCGGAGGGAAGATCTTCTCAAGCTTGCAAAGAATTATTGGGATTTCCTTTTCAAGTCTTTTCAGCACAGATAGCTTTACTGTTTTGCAGCACAATTCTCTGAAGAAATTTCCCAGCTCAGCAACTGCTTCATATATATCATGATACATGATTCCTCGGAGGGCGGCTGGCAAAATCCTTTGGAGAAGGATGTGACAATCATGAGTTTTCAGCCCATGGAGCTTGCATCCATCGGGGGAAACACACTTTGCTAGGTTAGCAACATAACCATCAGGAAATCTCACGGCTCTGATGAACTCACAGAATGCACGTTTTTCTTCTTTACTCATTGTATACCATGCTGGTGTCATTTCAAATGAATCTTTGCCTTTAGGCCTTAGATGCAACTCTTCCCTTATGCCCATGTCTTCAAGATCAAGCCTGGAGTTCAAAGTGTCCTTTGTCTTTCCTTCAATGTTGAGGAATGTGCCAAGCAGATTATCACACATATTATTCTCGATGTGCATTACATCGAGATTATTCCTCAATTTGAGATCAGGCCAGTATTCCAAGTCCCACAAACAGGACCTTCGGTCCCAACATTGACCTTCCTCACGCTTTCTTTTCTTCACAAGCTTTCCCGGTCTGACATCTTTGACCTTTTCAAGTTGCTGCTTCAGCTCTTCTTTACTGAATTCTGCCGGCTGATCACGGGTTTCAGTCTTACCATTAAACTCTGTACTTCTTCGCCAACCATGGTTTTGAGGAAGAAAACGGCGATGCCCAATGAAGCAAATCTTGTTCCTTATCCTCACTGAGCAAGGGTTTTTGTCACAACGCACACATGCCTGATAACCCGCCGTGATCCTTCCCGACAAAGTGTGCAGTGCTGGAAAATCATGGATGCACCATATGACTGCAGCACGCAGAGTGAACTTCTTGTCAGGAGTCAAGGCGTCGTACGTATTAGGTACACCATTCCAAAGATCGAGCAATTCTTCTACGAGAGGCTCCATAAAGACATCGAAATCCTTTCCTGGAGACTCTGGACCCGGTATAAGCAACGCCATCATAAAGTTGGACTGATCCATGCATGCCCATGGGGGCATGTTGTAGGGCACCACAAAAACTGGCCACATGCTATATGACGTGCTCTGGTTTCCGAACGGATTAAAGCCATCTGTGGCAAGGCCGAGTCTTATGTTCCTTGGGTCTTCTGCAAACTTTGGATATTTCTCGTCAAAATCTTTCCATGCTTCTCCGTCCGCTGGATGGCTCAACTCATCTTCCACAGGCTGCCGCTTGAGCTTGTGCCATTGTACATCATCTGATGATTTCTCCGAGAGAAACATCCGCTTCAGCCTTGCTTTCAAAGGAAAGTGCCTCAAAACCTTCTGCGGTATCAATCTTTTCCCATCGGCATCTTTCCACCTTGGGGCATTGCATTTGGGGCAGCTGTCACACATGGCATAATCCTTCCGAAACAAGACACAATTATTTGGGCATACATGTATTGAAACATAACCTAGACCCAACTTGCGGATTATGCTCAAGGCTTCATCATAATTCTTGGGAACACCACTATTAGGGAATTACAAGGTCAAAAGATTCAGTATTGCGTTGAATGCAGGATTGCTAATCCGGTAGTAAGACTTGACATGGAGTAACTTCACGGTGAAGGTAAATCTTGAAAATTTCCCCCCGCAACAGCTACACGCTTAGCCTCCTCTAATACCTCGGCAAATAGTGACTTCTGTCTATCAACATGGTCTTCAGAATTGTACAGATCCCTCAATAGGTCAGGAATCCTATCATCTTCATATCCATCCTCTTTGTCCAAACCATCATCATCTTGCAAAACATTTTCCATAAACTCAAAGTCATCATCACCACCATGGTGTGGCTCTTCATCACCTTCACCATGTTGAGGTTCTTGAAGAAAAGTTTCTCCATGGTGGACCCACCTATCATATGTGCTGGCCATCCCATTAAGAAGCAGATGATCTTCCACTATACCTTGGGTCTATTCTTTACGGTTCAAGCATCGACAACATGGACAAAGAATGGCAGCATCGTTGGCAAATCTTGCGCGGACAAATTGCATGAAATCTTCCACTCCCTTGATATGTTCAGTGGAAAGCTTTCTAACCCCTTTTATAATCCAACTTCTGTCCATCTGCCAAAGACCACAAAACTAATCAGTTACTTTATTCTAGCAAATTATAATGCATCACTACAAAATATAGCAGTAACAGAAGCATGCAAATCTGTTGCTTTATTCTTCAGTTAACACATAAATAACATTTTTTTGATTCATTATTCAGTTATGTCACTTAAATCAATTATTCAAGAACAAAAAACCTAGGTATGCCATAAATCTCTAATTACTTAATTACACTAAATTACTTTCATCTATGCTTCTTGTTACATTTAAATTTCCTAATATTCAAGCAGTGTAGCAGGTGCAGGTGGGGGCTCTAGCTAGACTAGAGAGATCAAGAGAGAAAGAGCAGAGGATCAAGACCAGAGAGAGGAGATGGGTGCATACCCTGCTGTTCTTCGAGCATGAGCAGAACCAGAGAGAGGAGGCCACCAGTAGGGCACAGAGAGAGGCCACCAGCAGGGCGAGGAACTCCTTTCCTGGCGAGGTCAACCAGGGCAGCTCCTTCCCCACCTCCGCCTTTGCCGGCCGCCTCCGCCCCTGCCTGTAAGCACCGAGGCGCTCCGGCGTCGCCGACGATAGCCTCCCCCGCCTCCGCCCCCGCCTGTAAGCACCGAGGCGCTCCGGCGTCGCCGCCGGTAGCCTCCCCCACTGGTTGCCTCGCACGCCGCCGGTAGCCTCCCCTGCCGTCGGTGGCCTCGCACGCCTCCGAACAGACAAGTTGGTGTCTCGATCTAAGATTCAGACAAGTTGCCTCGATCTAAGATTCAGACAACCTAACTCGCTCTTTAACTCGATCTGGAATTCAGATAAGATAAGAATAAAACGATGCGTCTCTGGATACATAACAGAATAGCGACTACACCTCAATGGCAACGTACATGCGAAGCAAGCAGCGCGGTCGGGGTTCGAGTCCGCGCGAGCGCTTATTTTTGCTGACTTAAAATCGTAATAGCACTGCGCGGTGTGGGCTGGGCTTGGCTGGGCTAGGCTGTGCGCGTGGGCTGGGCGCTGGTGTGCCACACTTGTAATAGCAGTACAGCCAAGTGAGAAAAAAAACATGAGACAATGGCCCACTTGTCAGACCAATCACAAAATCGGTACAGCCACGTGTCAGTGGGCCCCACAAGTCAGTGCGTCCCACCTGCTGAGGTGGCTGCCAAGTAATACAAATCATCACAGCCAACAAACGCATGACCAATTAATTTGGTCTTAGTTAAGCAAAAAAAGGGTCATACACCAGGTATCATGTCCTATGACCATCTTGTTAAAGAAAATCATGACTTTTTTGGCAAAAAAGTCATGTGTTTAGTCCCTCCCAAACATGTCATGACCAACAGATTAAACATGGTCATGGATCTATGACAAATTCATCCATGGTCATTAAAAAAGGGTCATGTATCAACATATTTCTTGTAGTGTGGAGTCACTAACAACTACTTGGCCAGAGCACCACTAGCAACGGAAAGCATGCAAGAACACAAATAACATATGCAATAAAAGACTATAATAAACTTGGCATAAGTTCAATATTCATCGGATCCCAGCAAACACAGCACATAGAGTTACATAAGAACAATCTTGGTCATGTTAGGCAGCTCACGAGATTTAAACATTGAGGCATAGGAGGAGAAGACAACCATCTAGCTACTGCTATGGAATCGTAGTCCAAGGATGAACTACTCACGCATCACTCCGGAGGAAGGCATGGTGATGTAGAGGCCTCCGGTGACGATCTCCTCTCTGGCAGTGTGCCGGGAGACAGCTTCAGAACCCCTCTGATCTAGGGTTGACGACGACGGCGGTTGTGGAACTTTTCGAGGATATTTGATCAGGTATCTAGGGTTTTCCATCCGGGGGGATTAAATAGGCGAAAGGGCAAAGGCGGTGGAGCCCTAGGGCCCCACACCACCCCCTGGCGCGGCCAAGGGGGGGCGCCACCCCATGGCGTGGGCCCCTGGTGCCCCTCTTCGACTCCTCTTCGGTCTTCTGGATGCTTCCGGGGAAAATAGGACTTCCGAGATTCGAATTTTCCAATTCCGGGAATATTTCCAGAACAACTTTTCTGAAACTAAAAACATCAGAGAATAGGGAACTGGCTCTGTGGCCTCTTGTCAATAGGTTAGTCCATAAAATCGATAAAAATGACATAAAGAAGGGAGAAAACATGTAGCAATTGGCATAATATTATCATGGAGCATCAGAAATTGTAGATACGTTGGATACGTATCACTATCCTTCTCGCCTTAGGCTTTTAGCCGAGATTCGAAAAGCGCCAGTGCTTTTTGGCATTCGTCCAAGTCCTTTTGGATCTTCACATTAATCTTTTGAAGCTCCAAATTCTCGGAGCGGAGCTAATGCGCATTCCCGGCATCCGTGGTAGACTGTTTAGCTTCAGCAAGTAAGGCTGAAAAGACGAAAGGTTAAGTCAAAATGCGAAAGCATTCAAAACGATAAACTCGCAAGTCAGAAAAGCAGAAAAGGGAAGAAAAACATGCTTATAGGCATTCTCCTAAAATTTCTTAGGAAGCTTAGCAATTTCGGCTTCCTTCTCTTCGGTAATTGCAAGGAGAGATTTCACCTCCTTGTTTTTAATGTTGAGCTTGCCAAGAACGTTCAGGTTAATGCTGTCGGCAGTTTGCTGCAAGCAAAGGACAGAAACATAGTTACAACCAAAAGATGAAACCCTTGAAAGTATTAATACCAAAAAGAAAATTTCCGTGTTAATACTTGGGGGCTGGAAGTATACCTGACACATCCTTTGGTTCCCCGAGAGTATCTTGGTGAACTCCTTGCTATATTCAGAGAAGGAGATGCCCATATGGTGAATTCCGTCTTGAATGACCTGTTGAGGCAAGAAAGCATAATTATTCTGAATGATTAAGCCGCCTTGTGGCCAAGTAAAGATCAAGGGGGCTCAGACGAATTATTTTTTGGCCCATGAATGCATAAAGCCGTTCTCGTCAAAGCATGCTTCTTGCTTTACCTTGAACTTATGGTCATAAGTCGGAATTTCCTCGTCAATCCTGACGAGAGAAGGCCCTCCTTCTTTGTATTGCGCCACACTTTCCCACGCATCCGGTGTGGGTGCATCGGGCGGACTGGTCTTGCTAGGGAGGGGGAAGTCAGACTCCTCTAAGGGAGAAGAATGATCCCCTGTAGCATCCGCCGTTGGGGTTTCCGGGGCGATGGCAGGAGAAGGCTTTGGGCCCTGCAATAAGTAACCTTCTTCTTCTTCCGGCCTTTCCCCTTTAGTGGAGTGGGAGAGAGACTAAGAAGGAATAAAGACGGAATAAATAAGCCAGAGAAGAAAAAATTATGCGCACGAAAAGAGGAAAGTATGAAAAAACATGGTTACCTGGAAGTTGTGACGGGAACCCCGTCAAGATCAATAACTTCGATGGAAGTGGCAATCTTCTTGCGCTTACTTCCGCCTGCTGCTGCAAAGCGGGCTTTCAGCATTTCCTCCTCCGTTGCAGAAACAAGATGAGCCTCTGTAAGAGTATCAAGCTGCACAAAACACGAATACGACATACGTATTCATTCGTAAGTGCAAAAATAGAATCCTTTCCAAATACAAAATATAAAAGAATGCATTACCTTGGGAGGAAGGTTTTCCGCGTTATACATTGGCAAGCTCTCCTCGTACTGGTCGCGGGTGGCCACCAAGTGGTTCACCCTCTTCCAGAAGACTTTCTCCTACATTGAAGCCGAAGTCACGCGCATGGTGTCTTCTGGCCAGTGTACTCGGAGAGAAGACGGCCGTTGCGGAAGGAAAGGGGCTGGATCCTCCTTCTGAGCAGTGAGAAGAGACGACCAACTTGTCAATCCGCCTTTTGATTTGCAGGAGGTCTGGAGGAAGAACCTGGACGGCGTCCAGAGCCCATTTATCACCGGGAGCAGCTGATGAATTGTCGAAAGCCGAAATGCCGGTATCCTTTCCAGGATACATGACATACCGATGATAAAAGAAGGAACCCGTCCAAAATTTGGGGATTTCTAGGTTTTGATTTTTTGGAAATCATACCTCCCTGCCACGGCGCATGTTGAAAGATATGGTCCCACAGACAGGAGGGAGGCCATCAAAAGTATTCCGCTTCATGCAGAAGAAATACTGGAAAAAGTCTAACCTAGGTTATAATCCTAGGTATCCTTCGAATAAAGCCTGAAAGCCGGCTATATATAGAATGGAGTTTTGTGGAAGATTGTGGGGTTGAACCCCATATTGATGGAGAACCTGAATGAAAAAGGCGGATGGTGGGAATCCCATACCCCACAGAACGTGAGAGGTGAGGATTACCCTTTCCCCGTCTTTTGGCTGAGGTTCCGTGTCGTCGCTCTCCAGCCGCAATTTTTCTTTAAGCATGAACCATCCTTCTCCAGGCTTTTCAGAAGAGTCAATTCAGTGTTGCAATGACTCCAATTGCCGGTGTCACCCACTTCGTCTTCCTCGCCTTCGGCGGCGGCGTCAGTTTCTGCATCTTCGCCGGCACGAAGAGAAGTTTCTCCGTCCCCCGATTTGGGGACAGGCAGAGGCAGAGTTGTTGAGGGAGGGGGCGGCATAAATTCGGTGGCGGAACTAAGGTTTCCGCCCACCGACGCGCCCGTGGGAATCTCCGGCGTCGCAGTGGGGATGCTCATAGGAGTTACTGGGGGAGAGGAAGATGAGGCCTCCGCCGTCGACGCATTAGAGAAAGCGTGCGCGAGAGGAGCCACAAGGTCCGCGGTGGGCTCCGTGAGCAAAGGGTTGACGATGACCTCGGGTGCGCGAGCTTTGTCTCCGGCGTCCATTTGGAGGAAGCACGACTGCAAATGGGAGGTCGAACCGCCAATGTTTAGAACTCCGGCGACAATGTTTTACCTTTCTCTCGGTAGCGGAAGCGCACAGGAGCTCGGGAATGTTTCTCGAGTGAATCGTGCGAATGGGAAGGAGAAAATATCGGAGGTTCTGAGGAGCTATATTATAGCCGTTTTACCGTTGAGATTAGCCCAACGACTAATTTAGCTGTTGTATGATCGACGCGTGTATCGCAGTAAAATCCGGGATGTGATGGGTCGGTGTAATGATGTTATCTCCTTGTTCCTCGCGCCAAATCTAACAGAGATTTGTTTTCAGGCTTTGACTGAAGATAAGCGGTCGTGACGTAAGAATGCTTTTCTCCTTACATCAAATGTTCCTTCTAAGCGAAGATTCGTAGAAGCAATGCCGAATTCCGGAAAACCGGGCTTGGCATCAAATTGTGTCAAGAAGAAGATTCAAGACTAAATGCCGATTTATACTAAAAGTATGAGATCTGGTGAAGGACGGCGAAACGGAAGTCTTAACTCTCCTTGGGGGCTACTGTCGGATGTATGCCAAATAAGGGTATATCCGGCATCGGCCAAAGGCCGGATTACCAGGATGGCCCGCCGATAATGGAACAAGGTCCATTGGGCGGTCCAGTAAGCTAACGCACAGGAAGCCGGATTCTAGAAGAACCCAGATCACGGCCCAATGCGTGGTCCAGCTTGGAGAAAAAGCCGGATGCCTTACTTACCAAGAATAGGAATACTTCCCGTAGTCTTCTAGGTTTGCTTCCTGTATGCCCTAGTCCGGTTATCTATATAAAGCCGGACGGGAGCTGTCGAAAGGCAGGAGAAAAGAGATCGAATAGCCAGAAGCCAACTCGACGTGAAGTTCATCCCTGCCGAGTTAGCGAATCCATACTCACCTTGTACTTTGTATACTTCAGGCTTCAACCCTGATTTAGTGAGATTGCAGGAGTAGGAAAGCCTCCTTAGTTGCGACGTACCGAACCTTGGTAAACTGTGTCCTCGTATTCGGATCTCCCACGTTTCCATCCACGGCTCTATCAGCAGGCTTATGGCATCCTTGCCATGAACCTAACTAAGAACACTCGACATGCAATGTAACTAATGATCTTACGATTTCAGGTAAGCAGGCAGCAACACCAAGGATTAAGGAGGATGGGAGGTGGATCCTCCTACTCCTGGTACTACGAAGATCAATGTGGATGCATCCTTCTATGATAGTAACAATCAAGGTGGCACTGGGATTACCCTTAGGGATAGTGATGGCCAGTTTCTCTTTGCAGAGACGATCTGATACGAATGGGAAGGCTCGGCACTAATCATGGAGGATTACGCTATCCGTGATGGGATCAAGGCGGCCATTGATAGGGGAATTCGAAAGGTTATTTTGGAGACCGACTCACAACAAATTGTTCAGATGTGGTCCTCTTCCAAATTCGATAGATCAGTGTTGGCGTCTATCCTAGCGGAAGTGAGCGAGGTATCAGGAAACCTGGATTCTTTTAGTCTAAATTATATTCCTACAGTAGGTAATGAGTTGGCTCATCTTTGTGCCTATCATTTTAGCCCTGATAGAAAGATATGTCTCTGGGTCAACTATATTTTGTCCTTTCTCGATGCCTGTATCAGAAAGGATTGTAAACCCGACTACACTCGTGTTTCTTCCAACAGCAAGTTTCTGACGCACTCTTTTCCTTACAAGAGGTACCTAAGAGCACCCACACTGTATAGCTAAAAGTGGTTCCCAATTCACTTTTCACTTTTGGAACTAGTTTCCTACATTGTGGAGATGGTTTCCAAATGTGAAAAAAAGGGAACCGGAGCAACTCCTTATTCCGGTGCCAACTTTCTTCTTTCCAATAAAATAGTACATCTCTCTCACACTATAGGAATAGATTAGCAAATATGTGCTCTTTACATGCAATAGAAGACAAATATTTGGAACTCATGGTACATTTATTTAGCCATAGCAATGTTGTGGAGCTATCGCCATATACTAGTCCGATGCCAAATTGACCATCACGCTCTGGCTGCCCTAAGAGGACCGGAAGGTTTTTATTGAGCCGGCTTGCTAGCTTAATATAGTCATGTTTAAATTCAAAAGAAGAAAAAAATCTAACGAGTGGCCTGAGGGGAGGGAGCGTGAGAGAATTTTTTGCGGATCGACATTTAGTTATAATTAGCAAAACCGGAAATAAAAGATCTCAATCTTTACCTAATAATAAAAGTATTAAGACTTCCTTAGTTGGTTGGTTGATTGGTACGTCACTAGATTTGCCCCTAAAGTTCTAAACAATTGCCCCCTATGCCACCTATATAAGTATAAAAACTTTTTTCCGTTTCGACAGATCTGAAAAAAAAACGTTTCGCCCCTTATAATTATGACACACGTGGGCTGAGACATATATATATACGTGCCAAGCCAAACAAAGATACACCGAATAGATTTAGAAAAGCCTACGGATTACTTAGACCGTGTCCTACTGTGAGACTATATGGTACACCGACCCTCATAAGATCTCCCTCGCCCATGAAATCTGCACATATATGACATGCAATTCAGAGTACAACTTGCAAACCTCCCCAGCTTTGTCGCTGCTGTACATGTCCCTGCATTAGTGAGGTGTTGGTACGAGAGAACGAGTTCCTGCCTTGCCTTAACAATTCGTTGGTGCCTTGACTTTGGAGATGCGTGATGGACATGGACCATGTATGGAATATTATGCTGCTTGATGCTAGGCCGTTCCTGCCATTTTCTCGTTATCAAACTTCAGTGACCGCCTCCGATGGAAAGGACATGATCGCACACCAAAAGGTTGACATTTCCTTTCTGGATTAGTAATAAAGGTAAAACAAATAAAACCATATAAGGATATAACTCTGAACCTTTTCTATATTAGGAGATCTTTATGTATATACACAACTGATATATACCTTCCAATATGCAGCTTCCTTAGTAATTTGCAACCAAGTCTACACATATCTTTGTCTCTTTAATATAAGAAAGGCTATTTGACTTTCTCACGTGATTTTAAAATTAATGCCTTTAGTCAGCCGATGAACTATAGTTTCCATGTCTTGTGTCTTGTGTTTCACTACGGAAAACGCGAGAATATCGAGTACTTGATTGTTTGCCGAGTGAATTCTGCTCGCAACACGGTGGCCTCAGAAAAACAACAACCAAGTAGGAGTGTCCGTTGCTACCGTAGGTGGGCCTGACGTGACTATTTGAACGAAAACCGTTAACAATAAGATTTTTGTTCTTTATAAATAATTATCCTTAACTATGGTGTTTAGTGTAAAAATAGATTATGATCACAGTTCTGCTAAAACCTTCCTTATACGGTCGACGTAGAATTTTTCTCTCCCGTTGCAACGCACGGGCACGTCTGTTAGTTTAAAAAAAAAGAAATAAAAGATCTCCATATGAGACTTGGAGACCGTTTCCTAGTAGTATTAGGAAAAGATTGCTCCTGTATAATAACGCACATAAAAGGCCACAAGGGCGCAGCTATATTTTCCAGTGCCGATCGAGACCCCAAATTAGCAATGATTTTCAGGTGGCTTGATGGGACCGACGAGCGCCAGCCCCCGCGTGAGTTTGAGCGCACCCCTCGCCGACCGCCACATGATGACGGTCTCACTCTCCGCCAGCCGCGGGAGCGCTATGCTCTCCACCTGCCGCCTGTTCGTGGCAGGGTCTTGCTAGAGCGCGCTTGCTGCACTGTCGTCGCTACAACAACTTCTGCTCTGTGTTGGTGGGCGTGGAACTACTGCCGATCAATGAGAAGCCTGCACACCTACGGCCGAGACATGACCGGCCAGGGTGATCCCGTGATCGGTCGCGACGACGAGATCGACCGCGTCATCGACATCCTCTGCCGTCGGACCAAGAATTGCGTCGCGCTCGTTGGCGAAGCTGGAGTCGGCAAGACGGCCATTGCCGAGGGCCTCGCCCAGCGCATCGCCTCCGGGGCTGTTCCTGACGCGCTCGTCGGGGCACGTGTGGTGGAAGTCGACATTGGGGCTATGGTGGCCGGTACCAATTTACGCGGCATGTTCGAGGAGCGCATCAAGAACATGATTAAGCAGGCGGAGGCATCCGACGGGAATGTCATACTGTTCATAGACGAGATGCACATGCTTTATTCCGCCGGTGGTACTCTGCACAACAGAGCCACCACCGCCTCCAACATGCTGAAGCCCGCGTTGGCCCGTGGGCGCATCCGCTGTGTGGGAGCCACCACTTTCGATGAGTACCGCCAATACATCGAGAAAGACCCTGCGCTCGAGCGGCGGTTTCAGAAAGTGCACGTGGAGGAGCCGACCACGGAAGCAACCATTGCCATCTTGCGGGGGCTCAAGGAGCGGTTCCAAGATCATCACGGATTGGAAATCCTGGATGCCACCATTGTTGCTGCTGTGCAGCTTGGTTCCCGCTATATCACCGGTACGTCAACAATTAATCTACTCCTACTTTACTTCTTTGGTTGTTTGGGCACTTTGCGTAAGCTAAAATACTGCTTTGGATAAGATTTTCTCCTTGCAAAAAATGTCTTTCTCAGATACCTTAGTTGCAATAATACTTTATAAATCTTGCTTTCAGTGTTAAGTTTCTTTTCCATACCAAGTTGCATCCAAGAGTCCAGGGAAGACAGAACTGATGGTTTTAATTGTTGTATGCATTTAGGTCGTCAGTTCCCAGATAAGGCAATTGACTTGATTGACGAGGCGTGTACTATGATAGCGAGAAAGATGGCCACTCAACGTGGCCCAACAAATAGTGTGGAAATAGCGATTGTTAACCCGGAAAGTTGCTCTACATATAGAGCGAAGAAGAAAGCAATTGTTAACCCAGATCATGTCGCACAGGTAGGCACTCTTTGCTTTCTAATTATATGTTTCAGTATGTTTTATAATGTTATGTGATTGTCATGAATGTTTCGTCAATCAAAATTTGAAGGTTGTGAGTCGATGGACTGGAATTCCTGTTACTACTCTCCATGAAGAGGAGAGGGACAAGTTAATTCACTTAGGGGACAGATTGCATGAGCGTGTTATTGGACAAGATGAAGCAGTCAATTTGGTTGCACAAGCGGTGTTGCGATCCAGGGCCGGTCTTGATCAAACTAGCCAACCAATAGGTTCTTTCCTATTTTTGGGTCCATCTGGTGTTGGGAAGACAGAGCTTGCAAAAGCTCTAGCGGAGCAGTTATTTGACAGTGAAAAGATGCTTATTAGGGTTGACATGTCCGAATATAATAGCGCCGGTTCAATAACACGTCTCGTTGGAGCACCTCCGAGGTATTACATACTTTTTTAGGCTTTCCTTTCCATCTGACATTATATTATATTTTCATGCTTCTTCTAACTAGTTTGACTCATATCAATGTGTCATTTACAACCTCTCAAAAGCTATGTTGGATATGAAGACGCGGGACAGTTGACTGAAAAAGTGAGAAGGCATCCATATAGCCTCGTCCTTTTCGACGAGGTGGAGAAGGCACATCCGTCGGTGTTTAATATTTTTCTTCAAATTCTTGATGATGGTATATTGACTGATGGCAAAGGAAGGACCGTAGACTTTAAGAATACCATCATCATTATGACCTCAAATCTAGGGTCAAAACACCTAACAACACAACTGATAGGAGAGAACTCTCTAGAAGTTGCACGGAACCTCGTCATGAAAAAGGTTAGTTAAGCCCAAACTGTCGTGCAAGTACTCAATCTTAAGGTTGCCTACTACTAATTGTAATACTCGTTCTTTGTTCATGCAGGTTCAGAAGTTCTTCAGACCCGAGCTTCTCAATAGAATGACTGAGATTGTGATATTTGAGCCCCTTTCGTACGAACAAATGAGAGAAGTTGCGAAAATCCAGATTAAGAACCTTGTCGCTAGAGTAGCTAAAAAGGGGATCTATCTTTGTGCAAGTAATGACGTGTTGGACGTCATTTTATCAGAATCACACAACCCGGTTAGCACATTTAGCTTTCTTTTTTCAGTTTTCGGAGAAGTTCAGGACATAATTTTGAGGAAACATTTTTTTTCTTAAAAACAACCTTTTTTATATGGGCAGATGTATGGTGCAAGACCTATAAGAAGGTGGGTGCAGAAGAACGTGATGACGACGCTTTCTGAGATGCTAGTCAAAGGTAAGGTTAGCGAAGGCTCCACAATATTCATTGACGCAACAGACGACAAAAAGGGACTGGAGTACGAAGTGGTGAAGACGCCGGTGATGGAAGGCAATGAGACAACGTTGATTATGAACTGACCGATTATTTTGTTGGTATTACTGTGAAAAGAATGTAAACTCCTCTTGCTCCCGCGGATCGGGATGTATGTTTGTATTCCAGCATCTCATCTTCCTGACGGTGATCGCCTCAGGGCTAGCTGTTGCCGGCTGTTACTTGAACGTTGATTATGATCTGATCGATTATTTTGTTGGTATACTGTGTAAACAATGTTATTCATTGACAGCTGACGCGGCGGTGACAAATCTAGAAGAAGAATAAACCTCCTTTCTGAAACTGGGTAATAAATAAACCATCTGATGATCTGACTGTTGTTGCGCAAATGGGGGAAAAAAATGTGTACACAATAAGCATAGTCCTAAAATATGTCGTACTGTACATCATTGAACTTGTCCGTATAATTCAGTTTAGTCACTGTATTCCGGAAATGTGAATTTGTTTACTGTCTCAAAGACGAATTGTTTGCTTAATTAATGCTCTGAAGACGAGGCAGACCGATGATTTAAAATGAGCCGGCAGTGCCAACAGTGGCCACACGGCCATGGTGGCGTGCGACGAAGGTCGTCAAGACGGAGTCGCGCACGCCCGTAGGCCTGCCGGCGCGGCCCGTTCTCACCAGCTAGTACAGTACTGCAAGAGCCGACCGGCACCACGACCCCTACACCGTGCACCTTTGCGTGGGACGCGCATACCAGAGCATGTAGGCATATAGCTGCTCTGCGGCCTCGTGCACTCTTTGCCTCAGGATTCCTCCCCGCCACCCACTTCCTCAAAAACACTGGCGCCGACTGTGCCGGGGTAGACCTCACTAAGACCTTGCGCCAGAAGTAACATCTGCTCCCGATCTTGCTCCTTTGCCAAGTTTGCTCATACCTGCATAAATGACAATATTTTGAACATAATGTCGGCTGGCTGTTTTGCGACAATTGACTCTATAGTCAGTTTATTACAACACCAGAGGGTTCAACAAAGCGTAGAAAAAGCACCCAGCTAGTTCTGCGATGGGACCCCAAAAGGGCTTGTTGCAGCGCAAAAAAATGCGGAAAGTTCGCCGGGATCCAACTGCAACCTAGCAGCCGTCGGACAACCCCCCATTCCAGTTTCGCCAGCACGCATGAAAAGAAGATATGCGATGCGTCTTCAACCAATCCGCAGAGCACGCACATGCCGTCAGAAGGGCCAAATCTATCTGCCAGGGTCTTACTAGAGAGAAGACAGTTTAGGGCGAGCTGCCACAGGAAGATCTTGATTTTAACTGGTAGATTGGCGGACCATATTTCCTTGCTATGGGACACTTCCGCCCCTTGCGAGATTTTATGATAGACCGAGGCCACCGTGAACCTACCCGCAGGTTCCAGCGCCCACCGGACCATATCAGCGCCGTCACAAAGCCCCACCGAAATAAGTTCGGCACACAACCCCTCCCACTGTGTCGCGGCCTCCAGGGAGAAGGATCTCCTAAATCTGACCCCATCTACCGCGAAGGCCTCCGAGACCCGCAGGTTCTCCCTCTCGCAAATAGCTAAGAGACGAGGGAACCAGTCCTTGAGGGGCCCCTCCCCAGCCCACTAGTCTAACCACAAAAACGTTCGAGACCCGTCCCTTACGCAGAATTTGGCTCCCATCTTGAACGGATCCTTGATCTTATGAAGGCTTCGCCAAAAAGGCACCCGACAAAGATGTTTGTAGCTTCTGGGTACTTGGCCACTAGGATCGTCTTCCAAATTGACGAGTCCTCCTCGTACAACTTCCAAACCCATTTGAGCATTAGGGCCTCGTTCATGGTTTTAGTGTTAGTGAGGCCAAGACCGCCACACACTCTTGGGCGGCAGACCGCAGGCCAATTAAGATTTATGGGAACCTTGCAGAGTTGCACTAAAACATGTCTATAGATGCATATGAGACAAAAAAAAAGTTAAAACATTTTACATTTTTATACGAGCCAGTAATATGTAGAGTACAACACTTTTAGAAGGCTTAGAGCATCGCATCTTCACCCGGAGCGACTAAAACCTATCCAGCACCAGCGGAGCTCCAACCAAATTCTTGGACGGGCCATCTCATAGAAGAGCCAAGTTTTTTTTTTCTTCATGGGCTAATTTGTCTTCTACTCTTCATTGTTTGGGGCTGGCCTGGGCGGGCCACGTCCCAGTTTGGCTCGAACAGAGCTGCCCCACCGCTATCCAGCACCCCCAATATGGACAGCTTTGGGTGTTCGGCCAAAAATGTTGTTGCTCTCCCACCGTACATCCCACCCCCCCTCCCCCGCCCCCTCCCCCGCCGAACACTACTAGAAAAAAGTAATGCGTGACGCAATGCATAACCGTGGCACACCCCACGCCTACCAATTTCTAATTAAAAAAGGGGATCTGCCCGCCGGATTTGGTCGCCTCGTCGGTGGCCGCTGAAGAAGCCCGTGGTGGTGGCTAATTTTTTGATTTTGTAGAAAAATCATTCTTTTGGCATAACCTTTTTCCCTTTTTGAATTTTGAGAATCCGAGAAAGCTTCACCGGGTAAACCCTGGTGAAATTGAGTTGGAAATTTTCTCTAGTTTTTTGTTATATTAAACTTTAAGTTTCGACATCGTATGTAAATGTTATGGCAGTTTTAATTTTTTTCACCTACTTTTGCATAAAAAGTCAAACCTCACATGGATAATTTATGCTAACAACTAGATTTTAAACACTACCTAGATCTAAAAGTTTTTTTTTAAAAGATTTTACTATTTTCTTCTATTTCTTACACAACCGAAAAGACGGTCCATTAGCCGTGACGCACCACACTTTGGTGCGCCATGGGTATCTCAGTTACCTGTGGCACATCAGGAATATGGTGCACCACGACTATGGATTTACACCTAGCCATCCAGTCCACCGATAGGTTGGCGTGCGGCGTTTTTGGTGGGCTGCGGCTATGGACTTACCCGTGACACACAACGATTTTCAATTTTGGTGTGCCACGAGTATTTAGTGCGCCACGCCTAACCTTTCACCTATAGCTTGTTTTCTAGTAGTGAAAACTGTTCAACTTATTTAGACACATAAAGATGGGATTTGGTTAACCATTTTGTTCCGGATTTTAATCTATTTGACCATTTCGTGTAAGAGAGCAAAATGGATTGAGCATTACGTTAATTTAGATTCGAACCACTTTTAACATTATGTGAAGATTGGCAACCCTCGCAGAACATAGCTTCTGACTCAAATAACTAGGTGCAGAGAAATAAAGCTAGGACCTTTGATTTAAAAACTACAAAATCCTTGAAGGAAAAATAATAGATGTGCCGGTAGCAGCTCCTTCACTCGCGGCAAGAAATTGAACAGCTCAGACGATGCCAACGAGGAAGTCCATGGTGTCGCCGCAGGGGTAGGGGTCGACGAAGCAGGCGGGGACGGAGAACTAGGAGGCGCGCGGGGCCACGTTGAGGTCGAAGGACGTGCGCGCCGGCGAAGGCGCCCTCATACACGTGTCCTGTATCTAGCGTCTGTCGGCGTCCAACGAGCTCGTTAGAGTTCTCCCTAACATCGGGGACCCGGAGTCCTGAACCCGTTATTGGCCTCGCTACTCTCCGCGCTGCCCTCCGAGCTCGACCTCGCGCGCGCCCATGCGCGGAAGCTCACCAAAGAGCAGACCCGCCGAGGCGACAAGGTCGATCACCTAAAGAAGCAGCCCGCAGAGGATGGGCACTCGTGTAAGAGAAAGCAAAGTGAGAAGGTGACGGCCACCGTGCAGCTTGGCGCCGACGAGCTCGAAGACGAGAGGAGGTCCAGGCGGAGGGGGTGAACGGAAAGCTTGGTAAGGAGCTTGACGAGTCGGAGAGCTCTCTGGAGGCGGCGAGGAGGGAACTTTAGAGGGATAGGAGCTCGAGGGAGCACCTGGAGAAGCTGTGTGACGATCTGGTCAGGGGCGCCGCCTCATCATTGTCTTCGACCGTGGAAAGGGCGCAAGCGGAGATGGGCAAGGAGTGGGAGATGTTGCGGCTCGTCGATGATCTCCGCAAGGAGAGGGTCCAGATGAAGCTACTCGAGGCGAGGCTCCAATTCAAGGAGAAGAACGCCATCGTCAAGCAGCTGCACGTCGAACTCGAGGCTTTCCTAGAGACCAAGAAGCAGGAATCATCTGTCGCAGAAGAACACCAAGCTCATGACGATTACCATGCATCTGTAGCCGATGGTGAGCAAAAGAGAGCGATTTTGCAATGCCGGTGTTGGGTCACTGTTAGTGGGCTAGGCAAAGGTGGAGTTTGTGTCCACAGCTTGTCCGGCACCCCAGTCCACCCCCAAGGTTGGGGGTCATTGGGGGGTGCCGTATTTTTTTTGTGTGGGGGCCACCTTTGGGGTGTTGCTGTGGAGAGTTTTTGTGTCCACACCCCAATAGAGTTTTGGGGGTGCATTGTGTTGGATGTATGCCACAAAGGAAACACTATTTATAAATTTGTTTCATAATTATGATTCATATTACTATGTTATAGCTAGATGGTTCTTGAATATGGGATTCAGAGAAAAACTCATGCTCACATTTAGTAACATGAACAAAAAAGTAAACCCTAGTCTTGTCTTTTACGACTAATTTATTGGATGCTTGATACGTATGTTTTCCTATTCATGGACATTATTTATGTCAGCATCAATGCATAGCATATTGTTGGAAGAGAACAATATGGATGGGTATTCCCTAAGTAGATTGATATGCTAAGAGATTCCACTAAGACATATTTGTCCTTAGAATCATGTCAGAACATGGTTATATTACAATGCACCATTTAACCATGAGGTTATCGGGACAATATATTCTGGAGGTTTTACTTTGGTACTATCAAGAGTTAGATCGTAAACTAGGTGAACATAAAGGTAGCCACTCGATAATTCAAAAGGAGTATATTACCTCGATGTTCTGAGATGGGAATCACTCCTCCATAAAAAGAGAGATACATGCCTAGGCCCACTCGGTATTGTTGATATCCATAAGTTCCATAGACAATGAATTATGATGATACATCATGTGGGATATCATAATACAATAACCAGTAAAAGAACGCTTACCAGTTAACGAGACAAGACAAATATATAAGTGAAACAGTGATTGTTTCACGGTGATGAACCACAAGTATAGGGGATCGCAACAGTCTTCGAGGGAAGTAACACCCAAATTTATTGATTCGGCACAAGGGGAGCCAAAGAATATTTGTGAGCCTAACAAGTGAGTTGTCAATTCACCTGCACCTGAAAGTACTTTTGTTCGCAGTGGTTTATCAGTAGTAAGAGTTTTATAGTAGCAGCAGTGAGATGAAAACAGCCGTAACAGTGTTTGAAGTAAACAACAGGATTAAATACTGTAGGCATAGGGATAGATGAACGGGCGTTGCATGGATAAGATAGTTCATATAATAATCAAGACATGGGCATTGCAGATAAATAAGATAAAGCATCCAAGCACTAAGTAACCATAGGCATGTGTTCCGTAAATAGTCGTACGTGCTCGCAATGAGAACTTACAAAACATCTTTTGTCCTACCAGCCCGTTTTCAGTGGGGCCTCATGGGAACTATTGGTAGTTAAGGTGTCCATTTTAATAGAACACCAGAGCAAATCATTAAGACTCCGTGAACACATGTGATCCTCACATCACAGTCATCCCCTCCGGTTGTCCCAATTTATGTCACTTCGGGGCCTCGGGTTCCGGACAACGATATGTGTAAACAACTTGCAGGTATGATCACGAAATAATAATTATCATCGTGATTCAATAACATGTTCAGATCTGAGATCATGGCACTCGGGCCCAAAGTGGCAAACATTAAGCATAACAAGTTGCAACAATGTCAATAGCACTAATAGAGGGTACTAGGCACTATGCCCTAACAATCACGACATTATTACATGAACGATCTCATCCAATCCCTACCATCCCCTTCAGCCTACAACGGGGGAATTACTCACACATGGATGGGATAAACATGGATGGTCGATGGAGAGGCGTTGGTGATGACGATGGCGATGATCTCCTCCAATTCCCCGTCCCGGCAGGGTGCCAGAACGGATTTTCTGAAACCCAAAAAAGGATTCGCGATGGCGGCGGAGCTATGGACTTTTTTCTGGAAAACTATCGAACCCCCTCGTGTAGGGTTGAAGGCTATCTGTAGTCGAAAGGGGAGCCCGAGGGGGTGTCGCAGTGGCCCACACCACCAGGTGGCGCGGCCTAGGGGGGCGCCGGGGGGTGGTTTGGCCACCACTTGGCCTCTCTCCGGGTCTCCTTCTGGCTCCCGGGGTCTTCTGGTGTTTATGGCCAATGGGGTCTTTTCTGGGCAATTTCCCGAAAGTTGATTTTTCTGCACAAAAATGAGACACCAAGGTAATTTTGCTGAAAACAACTGTGGGGACCCCAGACTAGCAGTCCGAGACCTCCAGTATGCGTACATTCACGATCCCATGATCAGTTAGTCGTGAACAACATACTCGAGTTGGCATTGCAGATCACAACATCCACTACACGAATAGACGGCTTACACAACTGGTCACTTGACTCAGTTGAAAACAACTGCCACGCAGGGCAGGAACACACACTAAAGACAACGGAAGACTGCAAAACACACTCGTGGTAAACCCAAGTCACGCCTTGACTACCTACAGGCTACTGACTCGGAGACGTTCCTAGTTCGCATAGCCGTCAACGACACCATCTTCTTCAGGTTCTCCGGGTTTCTGCTCAAAGTCTGGCTAAGACAATAGCCAGGGACGAAACCAATGTGAGTACGTTTGAATGTACTCCGCAAGACACCCCAAATGAAAGCTAAACATGCAAGTATGCATATATATATATATATATATATATATATATAGGTGGTAGGAAGGCTTTAATTAGGGTCCAACTAGCTATGATGAATTTAAGACTCATCATAGTTGCACAAGTTTTATTTTTCTTTGTTGAAGAAGATACTTCAAAAGATATTTCATTTCTCTTGTAGATATAGCATGTCCACAAGGTTTTGATAAAGCATTCTAAATAAAGAAAACATTTCTCTTTGCAAAACTTCTTGGAAAAACACATCTTTAAGAACATCATTTATCCGGTACCTCAAAGGTACAATCATTCCCTTTCAACGTACCTCCCAGGTACAATTCCAAAACACTTTCCATCTTTTTGAAAACATTGACACAATGCTAGCTACATGGCCATTCAACTGTCCATATCCGAGGACACGGCTATTCTGAATATTTTTACTCTGCATAGGTGTACACAATCCACAAGATCCAGTACATCCGCCGTGAACAACCACGGACTATCCGAGACAGTATGCAAACATCAGATAACTGGTCCTAACCATCCACTATGTCAGTGCTAGTAAATGACTACCTCTTCAACTGGTTTTGTTCTCCCCGGCACCGAGTGAGTCAGCCGTATCGATCCGGTTTCCCCTGACAACACACCGCCATGGCAGGAGACCCATTTGCTGCAACCGGTAGTGAACTTAATCCCACACTGTGAATGTCCCGTTTCTCCTTCCCGGCGACAATTCGGTTCGGGGGACTCTAACCCCTATAGCACTTTGAGGTAGACACGGACCAACACCGACAAGCAATTAGCTAGACCCCGTTGCCATATTGGGGTAATGTGGCAGCACGGCTTGGTTTTCCTGCGAATACTAGTTTATGTGTCATTTTTGGAAAACAAGTCGAAAACATTTCCTTCTTCATAAACCTCCCTTGGACAAGGTCCCACCTTTCCTCGGGGTTTTTCCAAGCTTTTGCTTTCCAAAAACATCAAGTTAAAATGTCCACTAGGGGACTTAAGTTGATTAAGTGATGATACTAAAATGTCTAAAGTGCTTGGTAACACCAAGATTATGTATTGGATATAGCATATTAGATACAAAAAAATAGATAGTGGTATAGTCCACTTAAAAGAATAGTTTTCGCATCAAACTTTTGTAAAACTTCAGAAGTAAAACATGCATGATAGATAATGATGAGTAAAACAACAGCAAGCATTTAGAATGGCTTGCCTTGGCACTGGTCTTGGTCTTGCTCTTGAAATAAACAAGAGTTGCAATAAAAACCTCTCCGGGAAAATAATACCGTCTTCGTTATCTAACGCCGTAAACTCGAAAAGGAAAACACCCAATCAGAACCAAACAAATGCAAGCACTTGATAAAAAGTAAACATACAGCAAGCATTTCATCAAACAAGTACACTCACAAACAATATTACTAGGGTGCACACCAACAAGCAAAACATGCACAGACAACACACATGAATAACACTAGACTTGATGTTATGGATCCTCAACCAAAATGGCATGATTCCAGTGGGTGTGCCACTCTCATAACATTACCAATTAAGGTTAAATGACTCTCTGGTCATTCATGAGGATGAGAAAAATAACAAGAAAACAACCTAGGAACACATACACATGCATAGGAAAATATTAACAAGCAATACTACAAGCCCATAGTAACACATGCTTTTCTAAACATGGAGAAATAATATAACCAGTAGCTAAGAAACCTAATAACAGAGACAAATCAATACCAAACATAGGATGGCATCACTCAATACATGAAAATAATCATGGAGCAAAAGACTACTAAAACTAGAGATGCAAAAGGGCGATTTAGACATGCATACATGCATAACAATACTAGATCATCAAACATGATTTATTATAACATGATGGATCTGTAATATATCATCCAAATAACAGAGAAAACAACACCTAGACATGCTAGTAATATCAAAATAACAATCTAATCGATGCCTCAAAAATTAAGCAAGCAAATAACAACTTATGGCATAAAATCATCTAAAACTATCATAGCATGAAAAACTTATCTAGAGGTCACTCAAGCATGCAAACAAGTATAATATGGTAAAATAACAGTAGCTATGCTATGGAAAACAATACTAAAGCATTTACTCAATTCATCATACCAATATGAAGAATAACATAATTTTAACCTATTTTTACTAGGAAAACAACATATTGAGGTTTAAACTATAACAAGCATGGCTTTCACACACAAACCCTATAATACTAGTGAAAAACTCAAGAAACATTTCAAACATGTATAAATAACCTACACATTCTAGGAATCAATTTTATAACAAGAACATGATAACACAACAATTTATCAAGTCATGTCAATAATAGACAGAAAAAGACTATTTACCAAATGTTGCACCAAACCTATTCTGTAACTCCTAAAATCATGAAAATATATTATAAGGTGATACTAGTCACTATCAAACCAACACAATTGGATTCACATCAAAATTCATCACCAATAAAATAAAACAATTCACAGAAGTGCTTTCTGGCCTAGAATTAACATGCATGTCATTTTCACACAACAACTCAAGTCAACACAAGGTAAATTTCCATAGATAGACATATTCAAGGGCTACTCAGAACAGTTAAGTTTGCATGTTTTGGATACATAAAACTCAAGTTATTAAGTAAATGGTGTTAATGAGTGTCTCTGCCATTTATTTTATTTCTCCTAAAATACAGCACAAAAACTAGATCTGCAAGTTGTATATGGTTAAGAAAAAGTATATCTATCACTGTGATTTTTAGTTTGTCAAAACTCGAAGATTAGCATTTTCATTATGAATTAAAGCAAACAGCCAGAAACAGATCTGCTGGGAAAGAAATACCACCTGCAAAAAAAAAAACAGGAATGGGCCAGATTTGGAGAGTGATGGGCCGCGCAGAGGTAGGCCAGCCCGTGAGCGAGCGCGCGTGGTAGAATCGGTATGCTACCTTAAGATCAGAAATGAGTGGCCGAGATTCAATGCTCCAGGATTCAAACACAACCGTTGGATGCGGATCCGTCGACAGAGAGGAGACCACGTCATCCATCGTTGGCGGCGACCAGAAACGGGTGGTGGAAACGGATATCGACGGCGGAGCTATGTCTTCTCTGCCGGAGTTTCGCCGTGGAGGGCTTCCCCGGAAGCGAGACATGCACCAATCGGTCGCGGGAGGCGATGCGAACCACATGCTCTCACTCCCGCTTGCAGGGGATGGCCGAGGGGGAGTCCTTGACGAGGTGCGGCGGCCGGCGACCAAGGTCGTCGTCGGGAGCACACCTGTAGAGGGTAAAACTCCAAATTAAAAAGGGCAGAAGCCTGAAGAGGCCAAGGGAGAGGGAATGAAGCCTAAGGAGAGGGCGGAGAGGACCTGCAACGGTGGCTCGACGAGGAGGTTACCTGCGGCGGTCGACGGCCGATTCCGGCGAGCAACCGTGTTAGGGAGATGGGTTTCCAGCTAGGGTTTAGATTAGATGCATCACGAGGTGGATGGACTTGATGGAGAACAGAAGGGTGGCTCGGGGACGGTTGTCATCGGAGCTCGGCGCCCGGCGTCCATGGCGACCACGGGTGTGCTCGCTCGAGGTCGATAAGACACAGGGAGCGTGTCCGGGAAACTCACGGGGGTGAGGCAACACTCTAGGGACGAACGGAGGGGAGATTTCGGTGCTGGGGTGAGTGGAAACGAGTGTTCCCTGTTCTCACCCGCAGGTGTTCTACAGGGATGAGGAGGAGATAGGAGGGCGAATGAGACCAAGGATGAGCACGGGCTTGCTCCTGGAGAGCTTGTGGAGCGGAATCAAGAGGACACGAGTTGGGGCATGCCTTCCAGGTGTTAGAACGTGAGGGACGTGGCGAGCGCGTCCTGGGCGCCATGGCCAGCGCATGGGTAGGAAGAAGAGGACAATCAGAGAGGGAGGGCTCTCGCCAGGGAGTCACGGGAGGCTATAGGAGGCTGCTGGCGCAAGCTTTGTCCCTGTGGTGCACTGCGGTGGTCGATGAGAGAAATGGGTGGTGATCACCCATTTGTCCATTTGTTGGTGCCTGAGATAGGAAGAGAGATGAGTAGGTAGACCATGTATAGGGTGTTAAGGGACTAAAATACACTGTCCAGGTGCAGGAGAGAGGAAGGGAGAGGGTGGGAATAGTCCAGGATAGGCATGTTCTCAACAATGACCAGAAAGAACAGAGGTGGTTTTTGCTGGTTTTCACCAAAATTCCGAATAGAACAGATATGAAATAGCATGTCCATTGGATAGAGGGTGAAGAATTTATTCTAGGGATGGTGGTCTCAAGGTTTTCTAAAATTATTTCTTTCACAAAATTTTGGAAATTCAAAAATGGCAGAAACTGTTTTTAAATGTTTTCTCCCAAATTTTATAAAAAACTTGAAAATGTTTTTGTATACAATGGTCCCACATACCCATAGTCATGTTGGGTAATTTTTCCAAGATTTTAGGAAATACTTTCCTTCACAAAATATTCTAAAGTCCATTTCTGGCCTTTTGGAAAATGGAAAATAATGATTAGTAAAATGCTTTTAAAACAAATATTTTTGAGTTGGGGTGAGAGAGTATATAATATAGATCCCAAAAGTGATTTTTAATAAGCAACTCTTTTGAAAATATTTGAGGCACCAAGTGGAAAAAGGGTGAAAACAGGAGTTTATTTAATCGGTTAAAAACCATGAGAGATATATAATTAAATGGACATTGGAAAATAAATGGACCATATGATGGTGATGTATGGGTCATGGATATGAAAAGGGTAGGTTCATTGGGCCTGAAAACAATAAGGAGTGATTTGGAGTAACATAGAGAAAGTGCATCAAGATAAAAGGAATATGATCAATATTTAGGGATGCCTTCTAAAGGACTTTGAAAGATGATGCCAAAGGGTTTCAATATACAGAATAAAAACTTGGATGGATGGTATAAATTTTAAACATGATGTACATGAAGGTACATTGATGGATAGAACATCATTTGACATAAAGGCATATCTCCAAGGTTGGAGGTTTTTTAAGAAAACAGAATATGAGATGGACATATGATGGAATATGATGTTGATTTTTGATCTTGCTATAACTAGGTTTTATTTACTTAGAACAACACACATTAATAAACAAACAGAAATAAATACTTCAAAGCAAACACAAGATAAGATCACACAACAAGCAGATAAAATAACAAGGCACACAAGATCACTCAAACAACTAAGTTCTTCAAATTAATTTCCAGGTGTTTCTCTCAAGTGTTAATTTTAGGTAGTGATCAAGGCATACCATGACAAGAGGATTTTATAAATAGGTTCAGCTCAAAAGTTGTTATTTCCAAAAGAATATAATTGAGGTAAAACACAGGGGTAACATAGTCCCCTCTTATTGTTTTTGCAAAAGAAGGAAGTGAGAGGGAGTTTTTGAAATACTTGCAAAAACATGTTGGTTGAAAACAGTTTGGAGATGATTAGCTCCGAAATACCTTTCATATAGTTTTGGAAATTTCTTTTGTTTCCTCAAAACTTGGCCTTTGGGATTTCTTCTAAAATCAAAACATTTTCAAAAAGGTTTTTGCCAAAAGAGTGTGATGGATGAAGATGATAAGCTTTCTTGTCATGACTTGATCACAAGGGTTGTGTTTTTAAGAAAGTTATGATCATTGATTTTTAATGTCAGATGTTAACAAACTCAAACACAAACACATACAACAACCAAATAGAAAAGAAACACAAGCATTAGTCAAATATATTAAAAAGTTTTTGTTGGCCCTGATTTTTGGGTTATTGAAAAGAAGTTTTTTTTCCTGTCTTCCAAAAATTGGGCTGTTACAACAACGTTAGTCCGTGTTAGTTGCATTCAAAACACACAAGTCTAGAGGAAAACAATAACAAAAGTGTTCGGAAAAGGAGATATCAAGTCCCCCAAGCTTAGCTTATTGCTTGTCCTCAAGAAATTCAGTGACAACTGAGTGCGATAAAAGACTTTTACGAACAGATTTGTTTCATATGATGTAAATATACTCACTATATGATCAAATACTTAATTATGCTCATGATAAGATACATGCAAGATACTGTCACTCAATAGCTATGCAAACCATGAAGATATAACAACATATTAATAATAAACAACATGAAGCATAACTATTTGCAAGATTGTAATATTCATAATAGGATCTAATAAAGTGGTATCTCGCTTAACCTTATGTGTGGGGCAAAACATAAATGCCAGGGCACCTCTAAAGTTCAAGGGAAGACTAGAAGTAAAGATATCAAAGATACAAGTATCAAAATTATACCACAATCAACCGTGCTTTGGGACAAACACATCACACTAAGAATGACAATTATTCTCTCAAGAAAGTGCTCAAATAATATGGTAGAGACTCAACATAAAAGTAAATGAAAGACCCTTCGCAGAGGGAAGCATGGATCAACTCATGTGCTAGAGCTTTTTATTTTATTAAACAGAGGTATTGAAAACATTTTTTTAGAGAGGTGTATGCTTATGTCAACGAATGGTAAACAGACAATACAGTACGTCACAAGCCAACTAGATTTCACAAGAGCGGCTCCCATGTGAAGGACGCATCTGGGTAGAAGGTCATCCCTCTTTCTCTTTTGTTTACGCAATTATGCTTTGACTGATAAATCAAGGGCAAAAAGAGTAAAGAGAATTTGTTTGCATTAATTTGGGGCTAGGCACCCCGCTGCCAGCTCTTCTATCAATTGGATAAGAGGATGAAGCCACTAGTCCAGGGTGTGAAATCCAATCAACAAGTGAGATAAAGATTCTCTATTTACATCCTCATGAGCGAAAATAGGGGCACAAAACATGAATAATTTTTAGAAGGTTATAAAGGTAGCACATGAGCAATTTACTTTGGAGTGGCAGTTAAATAGGACATATAGGGAGGTATGGTCGACATATTTGGCAAACTTTGGATTTTGGGAGTTGGATGCACGAGTAGAGCTCATACTCAGTACAGGTGAAGGCTAGCAATAAACAGTGAGCGACAATCAAGAGAGCAACAACTATCATAATCATGTTTGCGACAAAGTAAATTTAACTGAGGCATAAAATTGATACTAGAACTCTGAGGCAAAATAAATCATCGAGGCTTGTTGACTTTTTGTTTTCAGTCTTAGCATGCGTGAGCATGTGCCAAGTCGATTCAAATGAAACAGTCAGAGGAAGCTACCACAATGTCTTACCCTTCTACGAATAGAACAATGCGAACACATATTTATATGACAAGTCATTTACCATTAATAAACTGGAACAAAACATGAGAGAGCACAAACTATTAAGCACCCATTAAGTCACATATATCTTATACGAACAAACTAAGCATGCTCACATAGATGGATATATGTACAAAAATGAAAACAAATAGAGTTCATACCAGCCTCTCACCACAACTTGAATTGTCACAGATCTTCATTATTGCCCTTCACTTGTGGCTCGAATAATATATAATGAAAACCAAGCTCCAATGGAGTCATGGACGACTGTTGAACTCTGTAGCAAATTTTACAAAACCAGAGAAGAACAACAAATATTTTTGGGTTTTTCAATTCAAACAAGGATAGAAAAAGAACAAGCAAACAAAGCAAAATATTTTTGGATTTTTGAATATTAAACTGCAACTTAAAGGATAAAGCAAACCAACTAAAGAAACAAATAGAGAGGAACAACAGAAATATTTTTGGTCTTTTTGTGGTTTGGCAAGCGAAAACAAAACAATAAAAACAAAAGAAATGAAACAAACGAAAACAAGCGAAAGAAACAAAAAGAAATGAAAGAAATGAAAACAAGTGAAAGAAAAGAAAACATGGATATACAAAGAACCGACAGAAACATGATATATAAATGAGCATGATGTTGGTATACCTCCCCCCAAGCTAAGGATTTTGTCCTAAGTGGAGATCAATCACCAAGGGGACCATGAGGTGGCGCCCCCGTAGTATGCTGATGAGGAACCCTCGTCCCGATATGTGCTCGAGGCTGCGCCGGTGTATTGCGTGTTGTGGTCCTCGCGCGTATCGCCTCTCCTGCTGCATGTGAAACTCCGTGGTGCTCAGATACTCGTCTACCTGCTCCTTAGAGAGCGACCATGGTGACCTGTCAATCTTAAATAAAACAACATGCGGCAAAGTAATTTTTCGCTCCTCTCCATCTATATATAAAACTCTATATACTAAACGTTCAGTAGTAGAGTTAGCAGTAACAAACTGATGGGACTTCATGGCAGCAAGGTTAAGCCTACATGGAGCAATTAGTTCATCATTGGGGGTAATGGAAACATTCAAAGCAGCTGCTACACGTGTAGCGATAATGCCCCCCAAAATAGGCCTAGAAGCAGCAAGGCGGCGTGCAACAAGTGCACCAAGGTTATACTTCATGCTACGGTTCAGTGCAACATCAATGAAAGCAAGATGGTAACTAGAAATGTTTCTAGTGTTCTCCCTACCAAGGATACTAGTAGCAAGATAATAAGTAAAGTATCTAAGAGCAGGAAGTTGAATGTTCCTTATCTTCCCACGCTGGGATGAGTGACCGTCATCATTGGTGATCTCTCGGTAGAGCCCCTGGAGGTCTGCTGGTCTATTTTGAATCCTGCTCTCTGTCCTGGTGGCGTTGATACCTATAATAGCACAAAATTCTACCAAGGACAAAGAAATAGGACTACTATATAACTTGAAGGCAACAGTTGGACCAAAATGTGTGTTTTGAAATTTAAAGCTCTTAACAAAAGTTTTTGTGAGAGTGGCATACTGAGGGCTTTCATCCTTCATAAAGTTGGTTAGACCAACTCTTTCAATAAGCATACGAAAGTCATCTAATAAACCTGCACTTCTTAAAAATGAACTACAAGGAAAGCTAGATGGGTTTAATGATACCATCATCTCCTGCATCGTCAATAGTTGGTGCAATAACGTATTCATTGTACGATGTCCTCACTGAAGTGGATGAGCGTGATGGCCTTGTCCTTCTAGGAGCATCACTCCTAAATATCTCTCCAAAATTATAACTATCCATCTCTGAAATTTTTCAACAATCATCACAATAATTAATTTCAAGCAACTATAAGGTGGAAACTACCATAGGGACTTATATGAGAGCTAAACATACATCAAAACTATATTATTTCTACTCAAATCAAGCATGCAAACTCACATAAGCTGTCACCTACAGTACCAAACTCAAGAAATACTTCAATAAACAAAAAATTCTACTTGGATCATCGGAGGAGTCACACACCGGAGATCAAACACACCAAATCTCAACACAAATGATGGGCTGAAGAAGGAGATCGAAAATCCAGAGGAGGAACAACAAGAACACGGGTTCTAGGAAATGTTTTCAGTTTGGGAGGTGAGAGAGAAGACTTTGGAAGTGGAGAGAGTAAGTGGAGGGCCAGGGGCCCCGCACCATGTGCTGGCGCCACGAGGGGCTGGCCACGCCACCCCATGGTGTGCCTGACTGGTGGGCCCCCCTGGGGTCTCCCATGTGGCTCTGTGCCTCATTTTTGACGTAAAAAATTATTATAATTTTTCTGGAATTTTTCGAGAAACTTTATTTTTGAGGTATTTCTAGAATTTTAATAATTAATAAAAACCAGGAAAACGAAAGTGAAAAGGTGGAAAACAAAACCAAAACCAGAACTACAGAGGTTCCATGACACTCTAATGAAAGAATATCCAAAGAAAAGAAAGGTGGTAGTGGTGAAAACAAAAGTATGGATGGTGAAAACATGCATAACCTCAGTAATCAGGGTGAAAACATCAGGAAAACATGCATAAGGATGGTGGAAAACATGATTGTACTCAAGTAGCAATGTGATAACAGAAGTAAACATGGTGAAAACATAATGGGGAAGGTGAAAACATAGTCAAAACATTGCCCACTTCATTGAAAATCATTTTGTTAACAAGGGTGATCAAGTCTTGCTACCAAAATAATTTTATATGAAACAAAACTTTGTTTCTCACTAAATACTCATGTTACCTCAACCTTGATAGACATAGTCCCAATCATAATAATTTCATATTCTTTGGGTGGCTTTGGAATAGGACAATAAAATTCTCCAATCTTGATGGTCTTAATATTTTCAATGGAATTTAGACCATATTTTCTATCAATCTTCTTGGGAAATAAACAGTGTGCTCTTTATCATTGACATTGAAAGTTACTTTTCCTTGATTGCAATCAATAACAGCCCCTGCAGTATTAAGAAAAGGTCTCCCGAGAATAATAGACATATTATCATCTTCAGGCATTTCCAACACAACAAAGTCAGTTAATATCAGACAATTATTAGCAACTTGAACGGGAACATCCTCACATATACCCACAGGAATATCAGTGGATTTATTAGCCATTTTCAAAGATAAATCAGTTGGTATCAATTTTTCTAGGAGGAGTCTTTTATAGAGAGTAAAAGGCATGACACTAACTCCAACTCTTAAATCACACGAAGCAGTTCTAACATAATTATTTTTAGTAGAAAAGGGAATAGTTGGTATACCAGGATCTCCAAGCTTCTCAGGAACCTTGCCATTAAAAGAGTAATTAGCAAGCATAGTGGAAATTTCCTCATTAGGAATCTTCCTTTTGTTAGAGACAATATCTTTCATATATTTTGCATAAGGAGGCAATTTAATAGCATCAGTTAAAGGAATTTGCAAGAACAAAGGTTTCATCCATTCACAATTTTTTTTACAGTGTTCTTTTATTCTTTTGATTTATGTTTCTTATTAGGAAAAGGCATTGGTTTTTGTACCCAAGGTTCTCTCTCATTACCATGTTTATTAGCAATAAAATCTTACTTAGTGTACTTTGTATTTTTAGTTTGCTTTTCAGGTTCAGCTACAGGTTCTTCTTTATCAGAAGCATTTTTCTCTTCATTACCACTTTCAGTTTCAGCATCAGAGATAGATATACTATTAGGATCTTTAGCAAGTTCAGAGGATTCTACAGCAGTTTTCTTTTTCTTCTTAGTATGAATAACATTATTATTAGTTTGCTGAGAATCTTGTTCTATTCTTTTAGGATGTCCCTCAGGATATAAAGGATCTTGTGTAGCAATACCACTTCTAGTTCTTATTTCATAAGCATGTTTTTCTTTAGAAGCATTAACTAGCAAATCTTTTTGCACTTTAGCAAGTTGATCAATTTGAGTTTGAACCATTTGAAAATGATTAACAAGCATTTTAAAATCATTATAGGTTCTTTCTATAATACCATGCAAATTATCAATAGCTCTAGAGTTTTCTATTAGGTGATTTTGCACCCTCATATTAAAATTATCTTGCTAAATAACATAATTATCAAATTCATCTAAACATTGATCAGGAGGTTTATTATAGGGAATATCTCTACTATCAAAATATTGGATAGAGTGTACCTCAATAGTGGATGAGTGAGGGATTGGCTTACATAATTCTTCTATAGGTGGAAGATTCTTCACATCTTCAGATTTAATACCCCTCTCTTCAAGAGATTTCTTGGCTTCTCTCATCACTTCATCATTTAATTCAATCATTTCCCTCTTCTTGGGTGTTGGTGTTGGTGTTGATACTGGAGTAGGGGTCAGCTCAGGCTCAACCATAGTCCAATCATCATGATTTTGGCTTATTTTAGCCATTAATTCCTCAGCTTCTTCTGGAGTTCTTTGCCTGAAAGTACAACCAACACAACTATCCAGGTATGTCCTAGATTCAGCGGTTAGTCCATTATAGAATATATCAAGAAGTTCATTATTTTCTAGCTTATGCCCAAGTGTAGTCCTAACTAAAGAACAAAACCTTGCCGAAGATACATGAAATTTCTCTCCTTCCAATTGCTTGAAATTAAATATATTTTGTAAAGCAGCATGTTCAGCACTAGCAGGAAAATATTTCTAACAGAAAGTATTAACCAAACCAATAGGACTATGAATAGATCCCAGAGACAAATTATTAAACCAAGTTTCAGCTCCATCTTGTAATGAGAGAGGGAATATTTTAGCAACAAAGTAGCTATGTTTCTTAAGATCATCAGAATAAACTACTCAAAGAGGAGAGCTCATTCATATGTTTCATAGCACTTTCATTTTCAGTACCACAAAAAGGTACTTTCTCAACAATAGATATATAAGATAAATCAAGAGAGAAATCATAATCCTTATCCCTAATATTAATAGGAGAGGTGGCAAACTTAGCATCAAGAGATAATTTATATTTAACAGCACGACTTTAAATAAGACTTATAACAACATCTTTATCCTACATAGCATGTATTTCATCAATAAGATCATCATTAAGTTCAATATAGGAATCATCAAAATCATCACTAGGATTCTCTCTAAGCTCACATGAAACAGCAGGAGTAACAGGATTTTTATCAGGAGTTTCAGTGTTTGCAATATTTTTAGCTTTAGCAATAGTAACATCTAAGAAAGGACCAAGAGAACCACTCTCATCAAGCACAGTAGAAGCATCATAAAAAGTATCAGAAGTATTTTCATATTCAGCAGAAGTAGCATGTGTAGCATGTGTATGTGGTGGTGTAAGCAGCTTACTCATAACAGACGGTGAATCAAGAGCAACAGAGGTGTTCAGAGTTGTACCTCTTCTTGTAGTGGATGGTAATATAGGAAACTTTCCATCACGAGTCTTACCCATGGAATGATTAGCAGTAGATAATAGTACTCTCCGATGAGATCACAAATAAAGCTATGCTCCCCGGCAACGACGCCAGAAAATAGTCTTGATGACCCACAAGTATAAGGGATCGCAACAGTCTTCGAGGGAAGTAAAACCCAAATTTATTGATTTGACACAAGGGGAGCCAAAGAATATTTGTGAGCCTTAACAAGTGAGTTGTCAATTCACCTGCACCACCTGAAAGTACTTTTGTTCGAAGTGGTTTATCAGTAGTAACAATTTTATAGTAGCAGCAGTAGTGAAATAATAGCAGCAGTGAGATGAAAACAACAACAACAGTGTTTGAAGTAAACAACGGGATTGAATACTATAGGCATAGGGATATATGAACGAGTGTTGCGTGGATAAGATAGTTCATATAATAATCAACACATGTGCATTGCAGATAAATAAGATAAAGCATCCAAGCACTAAGTAACCATAGGCATGTGTTCCGTAAATAGTCGTACGTGCTCGCAATGAGAAATTGCACAGCATCTTTTGTCCTACCAGCCCGTTTTTAGCGGGGCCTCAAGGGAACTACTGGTAATTAAGGTGTCCCTTTTAATAGAACACCGGAGCAAAGCATTAACACTGCGTGAACACATGTGATCCTCACATCATAGCCATCCCCTCCGGTTGTCCCGATTTCTGTCACTTCGGGACCTCGGGTTCCGGACAATGATATGTGTAAACAACTTGCAGGTATGATCAAGAGACAATAATTATCATCGTGTTTCAATAACATGTTCAGATATGAGATCATGGCACTCGGGCCCAAAGTGGAAAGCATTAAGCATAACAAGTTGCAACAATGTCAATAGCACTAATAGAGGATACCAGGCACTATGCCCTAACAATCACGGCATTATTACATGAACGATCTCATCCAATCCCTACCATCCCCTTCAGCCTACAACGGGGGAATTACTCACACATGGATGGGGGAAACATGGATGGTCGATGGAGAGGCGTTGGTGATGACGATGGCGATGATCTCCTCCAATTCCCTGTCCCGGCAGGGTGCCAGAATGGAGTTTCTGAACCCCGAAAAAGGATTCGCGATGGCGGCAGAGCTACGGACTTCTTTCTGGAAAACTATCGAACCCCCTCGTGTTTTAGGGTTGAAGGCTATTTGTAGTCGAAAGGGGAGCCCGGGGGGGGTGTGGGAGTGGCCCACACCACCAGATGGTGTGGCCTAGGAGGTGCCGGGGGTGGTTTGGCCACCTCCTGGCCCCTCTCCGGGTCTCCTTCTGGCTCCCGGGGTCTACTGGTGTTTTAGGGCCAATGGGGTCTTTTCTGGGCAATTTCCCGAAAGGTTATTTTTTCTGTACAAAAACGAGACACCAAGGTAATTCTGCTAAAAACAGAGTTAGTCCGTGTTAGTTGCATTCAAAACACACAAGTTTAGAGGAAAACAATAAGAAAAGTGTTCGAAAAAGGAGATACGTTTTCGACGTATCACACGGCATTACCCGAATCAATAGTCTAGGGTAAGTTGGGTATCGTGAGTAATTGGAGAATTGTATAATAACCAACATGTTCAGCAGTTTATTCTATAGTATGTTGGAGTCCATATGGGAGTCCATGACACTGTTATTGATTATTGAAAAGGAAAGAGTTTCTAGTTTTATGTCCACACTCTATTGAACCTGTAGGGGAAATACACTTAAGTTTGGGCTGATTTTTGTGTATATCAGTAGGTCCAGATCAACTAGGAGTATCATAGAAACAACCTTTCTACGTGATAGATATATTTATATACCGGTCATAACTTATAATGAGGGCATTGGATGTCCCGGAGTAATACAAACAATTTCTATTACTACCGGGATTTATTTCAGAGTTGTTCTGAGAGAGAAATTAAGATTACACGCTTTACGAAGCAAATACAGGGGGTAATGAGATGTCGTGGGGTATCAATTTTTTTTTTACATATTTAGATAATATCGATAATTTAATCTAAATGGGTCATAGGATTCTGGAGGAGTTTTGGGACTTTCCATATAAGGGGGTAGTGCTGAAAGGGGCAGATTTCCCCCTCATGGCGCACCCTATTTTAGGGGCTGCCATGTGGGCCCCAGTAGCTTCACATAATGGTATCCATTGTCCAGGTATTTTTTCTAATTTTGTTGGAGAGAAAAATAGAAAAGAAAAATAATAAAAAGAAAAAGGGAAGGAGAGGGAGGTGGAGTTGGACTCCACCTAACCAATCCGAGTTGGGCTAGGAGGGTGGTGCGACCACCTCCTCATGGTGCGGCCACACCTCCTAGCACAACTAGGAATCCTCTCCCTTTTGGTGAGTCTCCCCTCCTCCCACTATATAAAGGACCCCAAGGCTTAAAGAAAAACCTACAATTGGGTCTCAAACCTCTCTCTCTCTCTAGTAGAATTAGATGGTCTAATTAGAGCTTCTAATTAGAGACCCTCTAATTGAATTAGAGCTTCCTCTAATTGGGTTTTGTGTTGTTCTCACCCGATTAGATCTAACTTCTAATTAGTCTCTCTCTCATGTGTTGAGAAATCCACCTTCATATACAACTACGGCGTCTAGTCCTGTACGGCGGCAGAATTAGCCCTCACGTATATGTGCATACTCTCAGAGGGGTAACACGTGAGCCCCTCACTCTGCTAGATCAAAGTGCTGGATATGGGGCGTCGAAAACATCCTCACTCGCAAGCTTGTACGTGAGGATTTTCTACAGACTTCATCGACATCATCACCGACATCTTATACACTACTATGGTGGCTGGTACACGATCTCGAGAAGTAGATCTTGCAATTTATATTCACTTGTATCTGCATAGAAAGGTCTTGGTTGTTGCGTAGCATGTATGGTGAATTTTTTTAGATTCCCATTGCGCAACCCAGCAGTGGTAGCAGAGCGGTCTGTGCATAGGTACAAGATCTGATCTCGAGCACCGGAGAGTACGGGCATTGCATAAGTTTGTGCAAGTACGTTAAAAAGTTCTCCAACATTCAGATTATTTATGATTGTCTCTGATGCCTGCAAGTTCACGTTGGGCGTTCGGGTTTACCCAAAATTTTGGGTCGGGTTATTTGGGTTTTTTTAAATTCGGATGTCTAAATCTCACTCCCAAAATTGTGTGGAAAAATTCAAAACCCGACAATTCGGGTGCCCAAAATTCTGGGTTCGAGTCGGGGTTTTCCCGATTCTCTCGAATAGGATAACCGCCTCCAAAATTATATCTTTCCAGTGGACTTGGGGAGAAGGACATAAGGTAGAGGAAGCGCCGACTATTGCCAAAGAATGGCGAGAAACGAGGTAGGCCAACACGTCATTGCACGATTTCCTGCTGTCGCCTGCTAAGGACGGCGGCCGGTGCGGCTGTATCGCCTGTCGAGGGAGGCGGCCGACATGCTAGTGTCGCTAGTCAAGGAAGCCGGCCAATAGAGGGGCGCGGCTCTCATACGAGAGGGACGTGACGTGAAGGAGGCGGCGACCACATCGCTGGTGGAGGCTTCATCCGCCCCGTTTGGGATCTGCGTGAGCCTCCACCCTCTCGCGCGGTTGCGTGTTAGTGTTTGTGCGTGAGTTAGGGATAAGGCTTGACCTGTTGAGGAAGGAGGTGGGCGTGGGATGTGGTGAAATTTGGGCTATTCAGATGGAACATACGGACACATGTTGGATTGGGCTAAGAGTAGGTGCATAGTTCGGGTGTTTCGAGATATTCGGGTGCCAAAACTAGAAATCCGAAATTCCTTAATAAATTCGGGTTATTAGAGTTGCTACCCGGATAAAAGTTCGGGTTTTTCGGGTTCGGGATCGGGTATTTAGGGTTTGGGATTTGGGTATCGGGTTTTATGCCCAGCGTGACCGCAAGTGCACAGGTTTGTTGTACCTATTTTCGAAATAAGACTATCGAACCACGGTGGAGCTATGGAAATGGTCTTCTAGATTTAGATTTGAGCACCTATTATCCTTGGTGCTCTGGAAATTATCCAAAGGCTGAAACAAACAGTAAATAGTAACGGAAAATAAAGTAGTATAAAATTATTGCAAATAAAATAGTAAATAAACTAATAGCAATATAAAAGTAACGAACAAATGGGTGGTTGATGGATTGAAACTGCAATAGAGATAAAAACGTTCGTGGAAAGGGCGGTTCTACAACTATCATAGTTTTGAATTGATTAGGCGTGCATAATGTTCTCATTTGAATAATTTGTGAGGGCAGAGCTCTGTGTATTAATGTGTCCTGACTTCCTCGTTTAACACACTACTCACAACCACCACGCAACCCAGATGATAAGAGATACACCTACTGGCACTAGTGATTAAGGGTCTCCCATGGAGGTGGTATTGGTACGTGAGTCCTTTGTTGATCCCACGTTGGAGATTGGCGCGAAAGGAGGAGCTAATTTCTGTCCTATAATACTCACTCGTCAGTCGTCCTCAAACCAACCCGAACAACCCATCATGGCTACAAGGCACAATATTGGCGCGGTTGACTTCACACAATATCATGGGTATTGTTATCACAAACTAGTCAATAGAAAACATTGTTACCAATCGATGGTGCCCCTATTGTCACCAACAAGGCCATCATGTTAAGGAATGTCCAAAAAATTTCTGCAAATTATGTCAGGCCACTGGTCATTTTGATTCCTCGTGCTCTAGGCAGAAAATCTGGGTCCGAAAATATGATGGGATTCGCTCCTCTTCTAAGCGCCCTATGGTTTGGAAAGAAAAATCAATTGGGTCCAATCTTGCCACGCTTACTGCTGACACGCGGATGTCTAACGCTCCCTGTCTAGTGGGCCTTGCGTTGTCTAACGGAAAAAACTCACGGATCCCGCTGAAGACGGTCTTGATCCCCTTCCCGATTTGCTCAGGCGCCGATTCGTTTCCCTTGGCCTTCCTTCTGGAGTTGACACCTTCCCGTTTTAGGGGCCGCCGCACCTCGTTTTCCTCTCTCCTAGCCTTTATTCCTTCGTCCACCCCCCTCTCGCCTCCAACCCGTGCCATTCCCCTTTCTCTCTGCTCTGCACCGGCATCGTCAGCTCCGCTTGTGCCATGGTGAACTTCCCCGCCAACCCCTTTGGCTTCATGCCGGGACCTATGGAGGTGGAAGCTGATGCAGATGGAAGACTGCAGAGGAACATGGTCGTCGTGGACGACACCCCCCTTTCCCATGAGACCTATGCCCTGGTAAATGTCAATCCCCCTGTACCCGAGCATCGTAAGCAATCTGTCCTTGAGGAGATAGTTCGTATTCTTACCGATGATTTTGATTTACGGCTCCTACACTCTGAGACCTATCCGTGGGGAGTAGGACTAGTAGCTTTTGACTCTCCTGTCATCCGCGACCAGCTAGTTCATGATAGCCCCCATGCGCTAGATGAGGATTCTACATTTAGCATTGTTCGTCCCGATGAAGGAATTAACATGCGCTTTGCTGTTTTTGAGTATGAAGTATGGATTATGTTCTTGGGGTTTCCGCTTGATTATCAAACTGAATACTATATCAATAAGGCGGTCTCGTGCTTTGGGAAACTCATTCTATGGCATCGTCCTGGTACCCGCCATGCCCGTGTGCTGGTTAAAGCTTGGATCAATGATTTGGCTACTATCCCTTACAGTTTAGTGATTAAGCGTATTGGATCTCTTGGCGGCGTAGGGCCTTCATGGTCTGTACCTATCTATGTACTTAACGGGCGTCACTCGAACACTGCTTTGTTCTCTACGGAGGATCCACTCCCGCTGCATAATGCCACGCCACATCCTCTGATCATGCCTGGCCTTTCTGTCAATATGCAGAACTAGTTGGCGGTGCAAAATTGGCTTCAGATGAATGCCCAGCAACCTCAAGATGAATCTGCTCCCTCCGATGCTCTGCACGCTGTGATAAATCACTGGGAACAACCTGCTCCAGTCCCGGATGCTATACTAGCCAATGGGTGGCGTGCTTGGCCATTTTCTCACTCACCAGCTCCGGTGATCGTTGAATTTCGTGGTATCAACTTTCGCAGGTTAACTGGCTATGATGGCCCTTCCATGATGGACGGAATTCCTTCTACTCAACCTGCAATTGAAGATGGCATTGATATCTGGAATGCCTATGCTGCGGAATCTGATGATGGCATGTCCTCGGATATTTCTGTGATCAACTCTGCTGATGTATCTGCTATGGGGTTGGATATTGAATTAATCTGGCCTTCCTTTATTCATTTTCTTGGCTGGATGCTTACCACAACTCACCGTCGTCGCATATTGGACTCCTTTGGTCCCTCTAGTGCCTCCCCAAGCCCAGGTGATTTACTGAACCTCTACTCTGCGACTAACTGGGCTCTTGAGGATGCCTCCCTCCATCTGTTGGATCCCAATTATGCTACCTGCTCTGCGATTGTCTTCCCCATCTGGATGGATGCTGCAATATGCCTGCATTTGTTTGCCAACAAGAGTTTACTCGCTGGCGTCATGGACGCGGCCACACCTGCTCTGTTTTCTGACGGCAACTGTCAGTTTGCTGGCCTGACGGATACGGGTGCTCATTCTGACGGCAACATTCAGGTTGCACTGGAACTTGCTGTGGATGCTATGCCCTCTCCAATGCGCCCTGGACGTGGCCGTCCTCGCCGTGCCCCTACTCCCATCCATGTGGCCACGGTGCGTCGGTCTACTAGGAGCAACAATGAGGGATATAAGTTTGAATCCCTCCCTCTGGGTCCCACTCGCCGCAAGGGTACTCATACCCCTAAATCCATTGACCCCCCTGTCACCCTTCTGACAGAGATGCAGCGCATAGGTATTGAAGACTGCAATATTGATCATGAGGAGCTTACGGCAGCCAAGCTCCACCAGGCCAAGCCTATCTGAACGTGTCATCTGCCTGACGGACTACAGCTAGCTCCTTAAGCTCCAGTCGGATTATTACCCTATCTTTTCACTAGTATTTTATCTAGTTTGCGTTATGTCGAACCATTTTGTTAAATCTAAGTTATCGAACCTTATGTGGCATATTCTATGTTGGAATGTTCGTGGACTGAACGGAGCGAAAAAATGGCCGCTTATTCGCGATAAGGTGACAGAGAGCAATGCCTCTATATTATGTTTTCAAGAAACAAAGCGCGCTAGTTTTGACCTAGCTTTTATCAAATTATTTGCGCCTAGACGATTTGATCGTTTTGCTTTTGTCCCCTCGGATGGCTCTTCTTGTGGACTTATCGTCATCTGGCCTAGCCAAAAGTTCAGCGCCCACGTCCTGCTTGAAGAATCTTTTGCGCTAGTTTTGCAATTCACCTCTGCTGCTTCGCTTGAATCTTTTATTTTAGTTAACGTATATGGGCCTTGTGAAGGAATTGCGCGTGAAAATTTTGTGGCCTGGCTATTTCACTTAGATATTCCTTCCGATGCCCACTGGATCGTTGTCGGAGATTTTAATTTCTATCGTTACTCTGACAGCCGTAACCGACCAGGCGCTAATACTGTAGATATGGCTACGTTTAACGAGCTCATTGGTCACCTTGGCCTCATCGAGCTACCCATCAAGGATCGATGCTTTACCTGGAGTAATATGCAGTCGGACCCCCTGTTAATTCAGCTTGACTGGTTCTTCACCTCTTATGCTTGGACGATTAAGTATCCTAACTCTACTGTCCGCACACTGTCTCGTCCTATTTCTGATCATTCGCCGTGCGTCGTCTCTATTGGCACGGATATCCCTCGTGGAGCGGTATTTAGGTTTGAAAATCACTGGGTTAAGCTTCCAGGTTTCATGGACCTGGTGCAACGCATTTGGAATATTCATTGCCCAGGTGATAGTGCTCGATCCATCTCGGGCAAACTTAAACTCCTACGCAAAGCCCTCCGAAATTGGTCAACTAGTATTTCGATGATTTCCCTCTACATTGAAAATTGCAATAAAACTATCCTTCACTTTGATGAACTTGAAGAACAGCGTCCATTGCACATTACTAAATGGAACTTTTGAGGCATAATTAAGCGTAAACTCAAAACCCTTCTTGATTGTAAGCTTGAGTATTGGAAAAACCGTTGTACCACTCGATGGGCTAAGTTTGGTGGTGAAAACACCAAATTTTTTCATTCAATGGCATCAATTCGTTATAGAAAAAATATGATCGCTACTCTAGACAGAGGGGATGGTACAATGGCTGTTGACCACATTGAGAAAGCTGGAATTCTTAGAACAACATTCAATCAAAGGCTCGGTATCTCTTCCCCTAATGATCCTTTTTTTGATTTTTCTAAATATATCTCTGCTAGGGATGGCCTAGAGACCCTCTCCTCACCATTCTCTCATGAAGAAATTGATAAAGTAATTGCTGATACCCCTATTGATAAAGCTCCTGGCCCTGATGGATTCTCAGGAATATTCTATAAAATATGCTGGCCAATAATTAAGTGGGATTACTACAAACTCTGTGATGAATTCTGGTCCAATGAGGTTAATCTTCAGAGCATCAATGATGCTTACATTGCTCTCATCCCAAAAATACCTTGTCCCTCTAGTCCAAATGATTTTAGGCCTATCTCCTTATTGAACTCCTCTTTTAAACTAATTACTAAACTATTGGCCAATCGTCTGCAAAACAAGATTTTGGAGCTTGTTCATGCTAACCAATATGGATTGCTTAACAGTAGATCAATTCACGACTGCCTTGGTTGGGCCTATGAGTATATCCACCAATGTAAACAATCCAAGGCTGAGGTTGTTATTCTAAAATTGGATTTTGCTAAAGCATTTGACACTATTGAACACGATGTTGTATTAGCTATTCTTAAATGTTGGGGATTTGATGAAAGATGGCTTACTTGGGTGCAATATATTTTTAAAACTGGAACTTCCTCGGTCTTACTGAATGGGGTCCCAGGAAAGAAATTCCCTTATCGCAGAGGTGTTCGACAAGGGGATCCATTCTCTCCTATTTTATTTGTAGCTGGGGCTGACCTTCTTCAATCCATGATCAACTCACATATGCTAGATGGAACTCTTACACCACCCCTACCGATTCCTGGAGCTGATTTCCCAATTGCCCAATATGCGGATGATACATTACTTATTCTTCAAGCATGCCCCATTCAGCTTGCCACACTCAAAAATCTTCTGACCAGGTTTTCTGCTGCAACTGGCTTACATGTAATTTACTCCAAGTCCTGCCTAGTTCCTATCAACATCACTCAAGAGAAATTACAAGTTCTGGCAGCCACTCTGGAATGTGCTACAGGCTCTCTGCCTTTTACCTACCTTGGGCTCCCCCTGGGAGACACCCGCCCAACAGTGAATGACCTCTCTCCTATTGTGGATCAAGTGGAGCGACGGCTTAATGCTAGTGTCCACTTTCTTGACTATGGTTGTCGACTTACTCTGGTCAATTCTGTCCTTTCTTCCCTCCCGGTGCACTTCCTGTGCTCTCTACGTATCCCTAAAACCACTGTTGCTCTGTTCGATCGGGTGAGGAGGCAATGCCTATGGAGCAAAGATGATGAGGGTCGTGTTCAGTCGCTCGCGGCTTGGCCCCTCGTATGTAAACCCAAAATCCATGGTGGCCTTGGAATCAAGAACATTGATATCCATAATCAGGCCCTACTCATGAAACATCTCCACAAGTTTTATTGCAAACATGACACCCCGTGGGTGCGTCTAGTTTGGTCATTATATGATACCAACTCACCTCCTCATGCACAATCTGCTCGAGGCTCTTTTTGGTGGAGAGACATATTTAAACTCATTGGTACTTACAGGAGTATTACTACGTCAAAAATCAATAATGTTCTCACAACATTATTTTGGAAAGACTTTTGGCTAAATAAGACTTTGGTCTGTGATCGTTTTCCTCGACTATACTCGTTTGTGTTAAATGAAAACTCATCGGTGGCAGAGATGAAATCCTCCTGGGACATTGATAACATATTTGCATTGCCACTTTCCTCTCAAGCATTTGATGAGCTCAACCAATTACATGAGATAATTGATTCCATTATGCTCAGCACTGAATTGGAAGACACAAGATGCTTCCCTTGGGGTTCTGCTCTCTTCACTTCTTCTCGATTTTACAACTACATGTTCTCTCAACTGCCCAAGAAAGAGTCTTTTATTGTAATCTGGAAATCAAAATGCCTCCCCAAGTTAAGAGTGTTTGCCTGGCTGTTACATATGGACAAATTGAACACTAAAGATCTAATGCTCAGGAAGCATTGGTCATTCGAGGGGGGACCAAACTGCATTTTTTGTGTTCAAAATGTTTGTGAAACCAGGGACCATCTTTTCTTCTCTTGCCAGTTTGCTGCTAGCTGTTGGAATTTTGCCCGAATAAATTGGGACTTATCCCTCCCATTTGCCCAGAAATTTCTTCGGGCCAAAAAGGATTTCAGAGGAGATCATTTTACTGAGATATTTGTATGTGCTTGCTGGAATATCTGGAGAAGTAGAAATGATTTTATCTTCAATGGCATTAATCCAACTTTCATCAGGTGGAAGGGCACATTCCAAGAGGATCTCCTCCTACACCAACATAGGATATCACCTACACTTTTACAAGGGTTTTTATCTTGGATTTCCATTTATTTTTCCCAATGTTTATTTACTTTCAACTCCATCTCTTCCCCCCCTAATTGTATTTCTTGTACAATCTTTTCACCTACCCCCTCCCCCCTCTTTGTAAGCTCCTGGCTTTCATCATATAATTGAAAATCACACCATAGGGTTTTTGCCCTATGGTAACACTTTCAAAAAAAAATAGAAAACATTGTATATTTAATATAGTTCATAATAGCACTAGGGTTTTGTCATCTCCCCAAGAACTGATGGAACTGCTCACACATGAAGGCAATAAACATCATAATGATTATATTTGAAATGGAGTATAAATGTATGTATGAATACACGTGCAAATCCACAACTATAAGTTCTAGAATTATAGTGAGATGGGATGGAGATGATATTACATAGATGTTAATGGTGGTGATGGCGATGGAGATTGATGCGGAGGCCTTCATGACGATGGAGTTGATGTAGATGGATTCACTTATGTGAATTCCCCTTCCGGACACCTTTTGGAGGCTAGGGTTTTGTGTATTTTAGAGATTTTTCGTCTGGTGGCTGTTTCTCTCTTTGATTCTCGAGCTCTCTCTTCAATCTGTGGCCAAAACAGGTTAAAATGCACCTCGGTACGGTGAGCAGTACGGTCGGTACTCACCGTACTAGGGTCGTTATCTGTTACTGACTTAAAACAATACCGTTGGTATTTCCGTTTCTCCCTTCGTCCCGAGTGGTTATGCTTAGTACGGTCATTGGTATGGTCATGGTGACCGTACCCTGACTCGTTATGTGGGTACTGCCTTGTTTGCTCGCATAATTCCTCCAATACGGCGACAGGTACGGTCGTATTTGACTATACCCACTCGTTAAGTGCCTTTCTTCCTCTTTGTTGACTTCTATGAATTTTTACTTCTTTGGAATTGCCTTTATTGTTGTGATTTCCTCAAATAATGTCCAATTATTCACCTTTATGCCTTGTCTGAAATATCTCTCAAGGACTTCAACAATCTGCATAGATAGACATAAACGGTGCACTATGGCACGGTAAAATACCATATTCTTATCTACTTATTGATAAAACATAAAGTAAAATAGCACCTAAAATGTACGCATCAGTCTCTCAACAAGGTTTGTTGTTTTTATTTCCGGCGGCATATCGAGATTTTTATAAACTTATGGCAATCCTGGGATGTTCGAGTTTCCCCTGGCATATCTCGTGTAGTCAGAAGAAGTGCTTCAGTATCTTTGGGTCTCTTTATACTTGGTCTCGTTAACATCATTGTGGAAGGGGCATATGTATTGGATCCATATGGGGGTCATGTTATGAATAAGTTTAGATTGAGGATCTAGACGTTTTCGTAATGTCTCTGTTTCAATCACCCCCCCACAATGTCAATCTAGCAACATGAATAAGCATGCCTTATAGAAGCGTAAGTTACTTAACGGCTCTTTTCGTAGATCCTACAACCACCCTAAATGATGCAAAACAAACGTTAGGAGCGTCTAACACTGTTTTGCGGGAAATATGATGTGGTATAGTCTTGAAGTTTAGAATTTCGAGATGCTTTACCTAACACTATTTTGTAGATAGCAAACTATCCTAAACGCGATCATGGCTATGATGGGAAGGAGAAGGATTGAACTTGTCGTGAACCTCGACATGGCACCACCAACGCATGATCTATGGGACAAGAAGGAAGGCTATACTACATCACTAGTTTTACTCGTGCATGTTTTATTTGTTTTTTTTCTGTCCTTTGATTGCACAGTAGGCGTGATTATTACGGTGATTACTCATTAAAATATCAAGGTAGATCATTCTCTTCCAACGGTAGCACCGTCAAGCTGATTGGGGTTCACGTCTATCACCTGGATACAGGGATCAACATGTTCTTATGATCAGAAGGCGGGCATCAAGCTGATACATGCTCATCACCTGGATACAAGGGTCAGTATAATATCACTTGTTGCGACAGGACCAGTTGGTTGTCTTGACGTTCATACATGAAAATCGTGAGCTCGGAGCACATACACCGAAAGGTGAATCGGAAATCATGGTGGCGGTGATTGGCAAGTTGTCCGACCCGTTGTAAGTTTATAGCCATTGAGGTGGATACATCATTTGGTTATAAGTTGAACATAGTTCGTAATACATTAAATTCCGATCATGAGGAATATCAGATACGATGGCAACACATAGTTAATTATTTTTAACAAGTGCTTGGAAAATAATTATGAACATGTGTAAGTGAACTATTAAATTGTTGTAGATCCATGGCTCGTAATGCACCCGCTATTAACCTTGGTCCAATACTTGAGAAGAAACCACTTGCTGCCAATGGAAGTAACTTTGCAGACTAGGTCCGTGCCCTGAGAATTGTTCTCAGGGGTATCAAGAACGACTATGTCCTCGATGCTCCTCTTTCATAGGATCTCGATGACTATGCTTCTGATGCTGAAAATGATGCTCACACCTTGATTAGTGATGATGCAATAGTTGTTCAATGTCTCATGTTAACATATATGGACCCTGAGTTGCAGAAACGATTTGATCGTACGTTTGTGTATGATATGATCGTTGCACTCATGACCATGTACCAGACACAAGCCAAGACAGAATGTTACGAGATAACAAAAACTTTGAGGTCATGTCTGAAAGGATCGTATGGGAACCTAGAGGGGGGGGGGGTTAATAGGTGCTACCTCCAAATTTTAATAATTTTCGATTTAGGCTTGACACAAAGGTAAATTCTCTAGATATGCAACTAAGGTGAATTTACCTATATGACAAGGATTACATTAAGCAAAAAACAAGCACAAAGTAAAACTAAAGGATAGAAGGAACCGAAGTGGAAGCAAGCGGAGACAAGGATGTATTCCCGAGTTCCTCCTTGTTAGGGGAGCACGTCTCATTGGAGGGGTATGAATTTTGCCACGACGGCCTACACAATGCCACAAAGGCTTCACCATATTCTCCGATGAACCTCGCCACAAAGCACTAGTTCACCTTCCACCATTAGAATCCTTCAATGCAGAATCCGGTGCCTATACAATGAGCTTGGGGCACAGCGCACACACCCACAACTAAATTGGAGGCTCCTAAAATCACCAAGAATTTGTTACAAGAAACAAATGAGTAACAATAGGTCTAGGTTTTCCAAAGGAAATCCTACACACAAATCCCTCAAGTCAATGAGGGGAAAATGAAGAACGGCTTGGTGAAGATGTAGATCGGGTGAAGTGGGGATGACTCCCAGGCCTATCAGATGAGCCTACCCGGTCTAAGGCCCAATACTAAAGCCTAGCATTAGATACCGCCTCATGGTTCTAGAAGGTCCGGCCACGGCCCCCCGCAAGACTTGCAGATCAAGATGGAAAGATTCCACCGACTAGAGCTACGGTTTGTACCCCCGCCCCTCGGGTACGGGTTTGAGACATAGCTACCTATATAAGGGCTGGGAGAACCACCCGGGGGGACATCCAATCTAGAGCTTACACCATAGAAGCGGCACCTCGTGATCCAATCTCTCGACCTGCGCACCCACCATTGTAACAAAACATCATAATATAGAGACAGACATGCGGGAGTAAGGGTATTACCTCTACGAGGGCCCCGAACCTGGGTAAAATCGTGCCCCCTGTTAGCCCTCAAGTCTTGATACCTTCAAAACGTATCTCCTTTTCCGAACACTTTTGCTATTGTTTGTCTCTAAACTTGTGAGTTTTGGATACAACTAACACGGACTGACGCTGTTTTCAGCAGAATTGCCTTGGTGTCTTGTTTTTGTGTGCAGAAAAATCAACTTTCGGGAAAATGCCCAAAAAAGATCCCGAAGACCTTAAAAGACCCGAAGACCCCCAGAGCCAGAAGGACTCCCGAAGAGGGGCCAGGAGGGGGCCACACCACCCCTGGGCACCCCCTAGGTCGTGCCACCTGGTGGTGTGGGCCCCCAGGCACCCCCTCGGGCTCCCCTTGCGACTACATATACTCTGTAACCCTAAAATATCAGGGGTCGTCATATTACAGAGAAACACACCCGAGCGCCGCCGCCTCGAAACCCAATTCGGGGATTAGAAGTCCTGTTCTGGCACCTTGCCGGGACGGGGATTCGAAGGAGATCATCGCCATTGTCACCGCCACTCCTTCTCCATCAACCATCCATGATTCCCCCGTCCATGTGTGAGTAAACCCCGTTGTAGGCTGAGAGGGATGGAAGGGATTGGATGATATCGTTCATGTAATAATGCCAGATTGTTAGGGCATAGTGCCTAGTATCCGTTGTTAGTGCTATATACCATTGTTGCAACTTGTTATTCTTAATGCTTGTCACTTTGGCCCTGATTGCCATGATCTCAGATCTGAACATGTTATTGTTTCACGAGTATAATTATGTTTCTTGATCATACCTGCAAGTTGTTTGCACACATTGTTGTCCGGAACCTGAGGCCCCAAAGTGACAGAAATTGGGACAACCGGAGGGGACGATGGCTCTGATGTGAGGATCACATGTGTGCATAGAGTGTTAATGCTTTGCTCCGGTGCTTTATTAAAAGGAGCACCTTAATTACCAGTAGTTTTCCTAGAGGCCCCGCTGCCATGGGCTGGTAGGACAAAAGATGTTGTGCAAGTTTCTCATTGCGAGCACGTATGACTGTATTGGAACACATGCTTATGGTTTTCCTAGAACTTGGATGCTTTGGTATTATCTATCTGCAATGCCCATGTTATTATTATTACATGAACTATCTTATCCATGAAACGCCCGTTCATCCACCCTTTATGCCTACGGTATTTTCATTCTGTTGTTTTCACGATTGCTACTGTCGTTTTCACGATGCTACTGTTGTTACTATTTTACTACTGGTGTTATTTAACTACTTCTGCTGCTATAAAAATGTTACCACTGATAAATTGTTGCGAGCAAGTGTACTTTCAGGTGCAGATGAATTGACAACTCAGTTGTTAAGGCTTATAAATATTCTTTGGCTCCCCTTGTGTCGAATCAATAAATTTGCGTTTTACTTCCCTCGAAGACTGTTTCGATCCCCTATACTTGTGGGTTATCAAGACTATTTTCTGGCGCTGTTGCCGTGGAGCATAGGTTTATTTATTTGCTCACTTGAATTTGATATTGTTCACTGCAAGCCTTTCATCATGGGTAAAACTCGTGATGTAAAAGTTCCTATATTACCATCCACTACAAGGAGAGGTACAACTCTGAACACCTCTGTCGCTCTTGATTCACCATCTGTTATGAGTAAGCTTCTTACACCACCACATGCTACACACACTGTTACTTCTGCCGAGTCTGAAAATGCTTCTGATACTTTTGATGATGCTTCTACTGCTCTTGATGATACTGGTTCACTAGGTCCTTTCCTAGATGCTACTATTGCTGAATCCAAACAAATTGAAAATGCTGAAATTCCTGTTGAAAATGCTATTACACCTGTTAATTCACCTAAGTTTATTGATGATCTTGATGAAACATATATTGAACTTAATGATGACTTTATTAAATAAGCTCAGGCTACTACTGGTGCAAGTTCTCTTAAGAGTCTTTTTACAAGACATGCTGTAAATATAAATCTTCTCTTGATGCTAAGTTTGCTACATCTCCCATACACATTAAAGTCAAGGATTATGATTTCTCTCTAGATTTATCTTATATATCTATTGTTGAGAAGGAACCTTTTTGTGGAACTGAAAGTAAAACTGCTATGGAACATATGAATGAGCTTTCATCTTTGAGTAGTTTATTTTCTGATGATACTAAGTTGCGTACTTATTTTGTTACCAAGATCTTCCCTTTCTCATTAAAAGATGAAGCTCAAACTTGGTTTAACAATTTGTCACCTAGATCTATTACAAGTCCTATGGATTTGGTTAATACTTTCTTTCAAAAATATTTTCCTGCTAGTGCTCAACATGCTGCTGTACAAGATATCTTTAACTTTGAGCAAATTAAAGGAGAGAAATTACCTGAATCTTGGTCCAGTTTTTGTTCTTTAATAAGAGCTAGCCCTGGCATTCCATTACCTAAAAATGAGCTCCTAGATATATTTTATAATGGACTAACTATTGAATCTAGGACATACTTGGATAGTTGTGCTGGTTGTGTTTTCAGGAAAAGAACTCCAGAATAAGTTGAGGAATTATTGGCTAAAATAGCCAAAAATAATGATGATTGGAATATGCCTGAGCCTACACCTACACCAGAGCCAACACCAATACTAACACCCAAGATGAGAGGGATGATTGAATTAAATGATGAAGTGATGAAGGAAGCCAAGCAATCTCTTAAAGAGAGGGGTATTAAATCTGAAGATGTGAAGAATTTACCTCCTATAGAAGAATTATGTAAGACAATTCCTCATCCATCAACAATTGAGGTACACTCCTTCCAGTATTTTGATAATAGAGATATTCCCTACTCTAAACCACCTGATCAATGCTTAGATGAATTTGATAATTATGTTGTTAAGCAAGTTAATTTAATATGAAAGTGCAAAATCATCTTATGGAAAACAATAGAGCTATTGATAATTTTCATGGTAATATTGAGAGAACCTCTAATGATGTTAAAATGCTTGTTAATTTTTTTCATATGGTTCAAAATCAAGTTGATCAACTTACTAAAGTGGAAAAAGACATGCTAGCTAATGCTTCTAGAGAAAAACATGTTTGTGAAATAATTACTAGAAGTGGTATTTCTACTCAGGACCCCTTGTACCTTGAAGGACATCCTAAAAGAATTGAATAAGATTCTCAACAATCTGAAAAATAGTTCTCCTTCTAAGAAAAAGAAAAAGAGACATAAAACTGTTGTAGAATCTCATGAACATGCTAAAGATCCTAATAGTATATCTATTTGTGATGCTGAAACTGAAAGTGGTAATGATAAAAGTGATGCTTCTCACAAAGAAGAAATTGTAGCTGAACCTGAAAAGCAACCTAAAACTGTGAAGTATACTAAGGAGGATTTCATTGCTAATAAACATGGTAATGAAAGAGAGCCTTGGGTACAAAAAGCAATGCCTTTTCCTAATAAGAAACACAAATCAAAGGAAGAAGAACATTATAATAAATTATGTGAGTGGATGAAACCTTTGTTTTTGCAAATTCCTTTGACTGATGCTATTAAACTGCCTCCTTATTCAAAATATATGAAAGATAACAAAAGGAAGATTCCTAATGAGGAAAGTTCCACTATGCTTGCTAATTAATCTTTTAATGGTAAGGTTCCAAAGAAGCTTGGAGACCCTGGTATTCGTACTATTCCTTGTTCCATTAAAAATAATTATGCTAGAACTGCTCTATGTGACTTGGGAGCAGGAGTTAGTGTTATGCCTTTTCACTTTATAAGAGACTCTCTCTAGAAAAATTGATACCTACTGATATATCTTTGCAAATGGATGATAAATCTACTACTATTCCTGTTGGTATATGTGAGAATGTTCCTGTTCAAGTGGCTACTAATTGTTTGATACTAACTGACTTTGTTGTGTTGGAAATGCCTGAAGATGATAATATGTCTATTATTCTTGGGAGACCTTTTCTTAACACTGCATGGGCTGCTATTGATTGCAACCAAGGAAAAGTAACTTTCCATGTTAATGATAAAGAGCATACCGTTTATTTTCCCAAGAAGATTGATAGAAGATATGGTCTAAATTCAATTGAAAATATTGAGACCATCAAGATTGGAGAATTTTATTGTCCCATTCCAGTACCACCAAAAGAATATGAAATTATTATGATTGGGACTATGTCTATCAAGGTTGAGGTAACATAATTATTTAGTGTTAAGCAAAGGTTTTCTTCATATAAAAGTTATTCTGGTAACAAGACTTGATCAACCTTGTTAACAAAGTGATTTCGAATGAAGAGAACATGTTTTCACTATGTTTTCACCTTCCCCATTATATTTTCACCATGGGTAGTTTTGCTATCACCTTGCTACTTTAGTACAATTATGTTTTCCATCGCCCATAGTCATGTTTTCATCATGTTTACATCTTGAATATTGTGGTTATGCATGTTTTCACCACCTCCACCTTTGTTTTCTTTGGTTATTTGCCTATTGGAGTGTCATAGAACCTTTGTAGTTCTGGTTTCGTTTTTTTTCCATGTTTCCACATTTGTTTTCCTGGTTTTAAATTAATTATTAAATTCTGAAAAAACCTCGAAAATAAAGTTTCTCAAAAAATTCTAGAAAATTTATAATAATTTTTTACGTCAAAAATTAGGCAGAGAGCCACCTGGGAGACCCCAAGGGGGACCCACCAGTCAGGCACACCAAAGGGTGGCGCGGCCAGCCCCCTAGTGGCGCCTGGGCATGGTGTGGGCCCCCTGACCCTCCCTTTGCTCTCTCTCCTGCCCAAGATTCCTCTCTCACCCCCCAAACTCAAAACATTTCCTCGAACCCGAGTTCTTGTTGTTCTTCCTCGAGATTTTTCGATCTCTTTGCTCAACCCACTATTGTTACTGAAATTTGGTGCATTTGCTCTCCGGTATGTGACTCCTCCGATTATCCAAGTAGAATTTTATTTGTTGGAGTATTTCTTGAGTATTTTTGTACTGTAGGTGACAACTTATGTGAGTTTGCATGCTTGATTTAGGTTGAAATAACATAGTTTTGATGCATGTTTAGCTCTCGTACAAGTCACTATAGTAGTTTCCACCATATAGTTGCTTGAAATCAATTTCTGTGATGATTGTTGAAAAATTTCAGACATGGACAGTCACAACTTTGGAGAAATATTTAGGAGTGATGCACCTATAAGAACAAGGCCCTCGCGTTCATCTACTCTATTGAGGCCATCCTATAATGAGGACCTTATTGCACCGAGCATCAATGATGTGGGAAGAGATGGAATTGCTAATCCATCTAGTCTCCCTTGCTATACATTTTTTAGAGGTGCGGGTATATATGATGACTTCTTGATGCTGATTGAAAGGGTTGGTTTAACCCACTACATGTCTGACGAAAGTCCCCAATATAACATTCTGACAAAGTTTTTTGTTGAGAGTTTTAGATTTCATAACTCACCATATAACCCAACTATTGCTTTTAAGATATATGGTAGCCCCTTTTCCCTTCCTTTGGGGGATTTTTGCAGGATTATAGGTATCAATACCTCCGAGTCAGAGTGCAAGATTCAGGAGAGACCCGATGATCTTATGGAGCTCTATCGAGGAGTTACCAAGGTGATTGCCGCTCAGCTCAGCGCGGGAAGATAAGAAATATTCAACTTCCTGCTATCAGATATTTTACCTACTATCTTTCTACTAGTGTCCTTGGTAGGTAAAACACTAGCAATATTTCAAGCTATCATCTCGCTTTTCTTGCTGCTGCATTAACCATAGCAACGAGTATAACCTTGGTTCTTTCATTGCTCACGTCTAGCCGCTAAGGGACCTATTTATGGGGGCATTATTGCTACACGTATAGCAACTGCTCTAAACCTTCCTATTTCTCCCAATGATGAAATGATAGCTCCTTATAGACTTAATCTTGCTGCCGCGAAGTCTCATCATTTTATGACTGCAAACTCTACTGCCGAACATTTAGTATATATAGTTTTATTTATTGACGGAGATGAGAGGGAAGTTATTTTGCCGCAGCCTGTTTTGTTCAAAGTTGACAGGGCACCTTGGTCATGTCCCAAGGGAGAGATAGATGAGAAGTTGCACTTGATGGAGTTCCATAGGCAGCAAATGAGGCGAGGTGCACCTTCTGAGGACTACACCACGCAGTACACCGGGGCGTCCTCGAGCACATATCAGGAGGAGGGCTCATCCTCGGCAAACTATGGGGGCACCACCTCATGGCCCGCTTGGGATTGATCTCCACTTAGGCCGAAATCCTACGCTTCGGGGGAGGTATACCGATACCACACACTCATCTATATATCATTTTCTATCGGTTCTTTGTATATCCACATTTTCGTTTCTTTCGTTTCTTTTTGTTTTTTTTTTGTTCGTTGCTTTCCAAAACACAAAAAGACTAAAAAAATTATTTCTCTTTATTTGCTTCTTTAGCTTCTTTTGTTTGTTTGCTTTATTTTCTCGTTTCGGTTTAATATTCAACAATCCAAAAATATTTTGCTTTGTTTGCTTGTTTCTTTCTGTTCTCGTTTTAATTCGGAAAACTAAAAATATTTGTTGTTCTTCTTTGGTTTTGCAAAGTTCCTTGCAGAGTTCATTGGTCTTCCGTGTCTCCATTGGAGCTTGTTTATCATTCTATATTATTCAATCCACACGAGTGAAGAGCAATAATGGCGATTTACGACAATTCAAGTTGTGGTGAGAGGCTGGATGAACTCTATTTGTTTTATTTATATATATATATATACTCATCCATGTGAACATGATTAGTTTGTTCCTGTAAGGTGTATGTTTTTTAATTGATGCTTAGTAGTTCGTGCTCTCTCATGTTTAGTTCCAACTTATTAATATAAGATAGCATGTCGTATAAATGTTTGCTTGCATTGTTTTATTCATAGAAGGGTATGACATTGTGGTATCGCCCTCTGACTGTTTCGCTTGAATCGACTTGGCACATGCTCACGCATGCATAAGACTAAAAACAAAAGGTCAATTAAGCCTCGATGATTTATTTTGCCTTAGAGTATTTGCATCACTTTTATGCCCCTGTTAATTTTGTTTTGTCGCAAGCATGATTATGACAGGTGTTGCTCTCTTGATTGTCGCTCCCCGTCTATTGCTAGCCTTCACCTATAATGAGTATGAGCTCTACTCGTGCATCCAACTCCCAAAAAAACAAAGTTTTCCAGATGTGTCCACCATACCTATCTATATGTGGTATTTAACTGCCACTCCAAGTAAATTGCTCATGTGTTACCTTTAAAACCTTCAAAATTTATTCCTGTTTTGTGACCCTGTTTTAGCTCATGAGGACATAAATAGAGAATCTTTATCTCACTTTTCGATTGGATTTCACACCCTGGACTAGTGGCTTCATCCTCTTATCCAATTGATAGAAGAGCTGGCAGCGGGGTGCCCAGCCCCAAATTAATACAACAAATTCTCTTCACTATCTTTGCCCCTGATTTATCAGTCAAAGCATAATTTTGTAACCAAAAGAGCAAGAGGGATGACCTTCTACCCAGATGTGTCCTTCTATGTGAGCCGCTCTTGTGAAGTCTAGTTGTCCTCTGTTTAACATTCGTTGACATAAGCATACACCTCTCTAAAAAATGTTTTCAATACCTCTGTTTAATAAAATAAAAAGCTCAAGCACATGAGTTAATCCCTGCTTCCCTCGGCGAAGGGTCTTTCTTTTATTTTTATGCTGAGTCTTCACCTTCTCACTTAATGCACCTTCTAGAGAGCATGGCTGTCATTCTTAGTGTAATGTGCTTGTCCCAGAACATGGTTGATTGTGGTATAACTTTGATGTTTGTATATTTGATATCTTTATTTCTAGTCTTCATTTGAACTTCAGAGGTGCCCTAGCATTTATGTTTTCCTCCATTATTAAGGGCAAGCGAGTACACTTTATCATACCCTATTATGAGCATTGCAATTCTGCAGATTGATATACTTTGTGTTGTTTATTATTAGTTTGTTGGTATCTCTTCGTGGTTTGCATAGCTGCTAGGTGACTTTTATCTTACATACTTCTTATTTTGAATTTCCTAAGCACTTGATCATATAGTGAGTATGTTTACATCATATGAAACAAATGTGTTCGTAAAAGTTCTTTTATCGCACTCAGTTGTCACTGAATTGCTTAAGGACAAGCAATAAGCTAAGATTGGGGGGAGTTGATACGTCCAAAACGTATCCCCTTTTCTGAACACTTTTTCTATTGTTTGCCTCTAAACTTGTGAGTTTTGGATACAACTAACACGGACTGACGCTGTTTTCAGCAGAATTGTCTTGGTGTCTTGTTTTTGTGCAGAAAAATCAACTTTCGGGAAAATGCCCAGAAAAGATCCCGAAGACCTTAAAACACCTGAAGACCCCCCCCCCGAAGCCATAAGGAGTCCCGGAGAGGGGCCAGGAGGGGGCCACACCACCCCTTGGCGCGACCAGTGTGGACCCCCCAGGAACCCCCTCGGGCTCCCCTTTCGACTACATATCCCTCGTAACCCTAAAACATCATGGGGTTCGTCCTATTCCAGAGAAACACACCCGAGCGCCGCCGCCGCCTCGAAACCCAATTCGGGGATCAGAAGTTTCTATTCTGGCATCCTGCTGGGACGGGGATTCGAAGGAGATCATCGCCATTGTCACCTCCATTCCTTCTCCATCAACCATCCATGATTCCCCCGTCCATGTGTGAGTAAACCCCGCTGTAAGCTGAGAGGGATCAAAGGGATTGGATGATATCGTTCATGTAATAATGCCAGATTGTTAGGGCATAGTGCCTAGTATCCGTTGTTAGTGCTAGATACCATTGTTGCAACTTGTTATTCTTAATGCTTGTCACTTTGGGCCCGAGTGCCATGATCTCAGATCTGAACATGTTATTGTTTCACGAGTATAATTATTTTTCGTGATCATACCTGCAGGTTGTTTACACACATTGTTGTCCGGGACCCGAGGTCCCAAAGTGACAGAAATTGGGACAACCGGAGGGGATGGTTTGCCTAGAACTTGTATGCTTTCTTATTATTTATCTACAATGCCCACGTTATTATTATTAAATGAACTATCTTATCCATGCAATGCCCGTTCATCCACCCTTTATGCCTACGGTATTTTCATCCTGCTGTTTTCACGATTGCTTCTGCCGTTTTCACGATTGCTACTGCAGTTACTATTTTACTGCTGTTATTTTACTACTTCTGCTTTTATAAAACTGTTACCACTGATAAATTGTTTCGAGGAAGTATACTTTCAAATGCAGCTGAATTAACAACTCAGTTGTTAAGGCTTATAAATATTCTTTGGATCCCCTTGTGTCGAATCAATAAATTTGGGTTTTACTTCCCTCGAAGACTGTTGGGATCCCCTATACTTGTGGGTTATCAAGTCTACCAGCGCCTACATCGTTCTTCTACTCGAAACCCTACCGGCTCACCCGAGGGATTTGTTGATATGGGTCATCGACAATTGGTGCCGTCTGCAGGAACGACAAGTGTTGGTCCACGGTCTCGCCGACCTCATCTGCACCGAGCTTCAACTAGAGCCCGGAATCTTCGGCTCCTACGGAGTCAATCTGCTTTGGGTCGTTCTTCTACATGCCCCACCCTCCGGCCTCATGCCCAGCGTTCAGCGGTCTCGAGGAGGGGATCCTACGCTTCCCCGACTCCAGGGAACTCGATGGATCTGACGCCGAGTCCATCTTGAGCACGACAACCCAAGAATCACCACTCGATGACTCCGATTGCAGTTCGAAGTCGAGTTACGGCTCTATCCGTCGCAACTGGCGCGACTTCCACACCATCGCCTCGGAGGAACCCATCGACTTCAACGAGATGACTGCCCCGCCCCAAAGACTCACGGGGCATATCTAGCTCACGTCTGCATAGCTGGACCTGAAGAGAAACCCGCCGAAACGGAGGTTAGCCTCACAGCGAGGCAACAAATCAAGGTCTCTCTAGCCGCCTGGAACAAGGAGAATGCAACAGTGGAAGCAAGTCGTCCAATAGAAGCCGGATCCACCCAAGAAGATCTGATCGCATACCACTATTTCCTGTCGCTGAAAAACCAGGAGATGATAAACACCCGCAAGGAACTCGACCCGTGCAAACGCGCGCGGAAGCCTCAGGTGCGCGTCGGGCAGAGCTCTCCAGAACACAACTCGACGGGGAATCAGCCCGTCAAGAAGGGGAAGTACGTCTCAAAGACCGCTCGTATGGACCAGGGATCCCTCAGCGAGATCTCTAAAACTATCGAGACCTCCTTCATGCACGTCGACGAGGAGGGCAACGTGCACCCGACAACTCCTGCCGCAGTGGTCCTGGCCGCCGCTACCTATTTACAGGTAATCCAGCCTCTAGAAAACGACCCCCGCGAGGAGCAGCATCGCCAAGTCCAAAGGGGATTAGGCCTAGCCGGAGCGGCAACCGCCGCCCAAAATCACAAGAAAACGGCCACCCCGGAAGCTGCGGTGCCCCGAATAGACAAAACACCTCGCAGACGCGAGAGCACGTCGCCCAAAAGAGGAGACAAAGAATTGTCCCGCCGTCACAGAGGCAAGGAGGCACGGCGCCGTGACGATAGCCCACGTAGCAGCGATGATAGCCCGCGGCACCGTTAGGACAGCCCGCGACATCGCGGAGGCCGCTCGCGACAACGCGACGAAGAACCACGCAGTGGCCGCGACTCTCGACACCACAGCAGAGAGCCACGACAGGCAGACAGTCACGACCGAGCCTCTTATGACGCACAGGACGATATCATTCAAAACAAGGTTGACAGGGCCCGCGCACGTAGGAACTGCACGCTCTCACCATCTACCTCATCTGACGAGGAAGCTTGCGGCGCGATGTGCTTCAGTAGCAGCATTCGCGAGGCACTTATGCCCAAGAGATTCAAGCTCACTTTGGAGGTTGTGGGGACCCCGGACTAGCAGTCTGAGACCTCCAGTATGCATACATTCACGATCCCATGATCAGTTAGTCTTGAACAACATACTCGAGTTGGCATTACAGATACAACATCCACTACACGGATACACGGCTCACACAACTGGTCACATGACCCAGTTGAAAACCACTGCCACGCAGGGCAGGAACACACACGAAAAACAACGGAAGTCTACAAAACACACTCGTGGTAAACCCAAGTCACGCCTTGACTACCTACAGGCTACTGACTCGGAGACGTTGCTAGCTCGCAGAGCCGTCAGCGACATCATCTTCTTCAGGTTCTCCGGTTTTCTGCTCAAAGTCTGTCTAAGACAATAGCCAGGGACGAAACCATTGTGAGTACATTGGACTGTACTCGCAAGACACCCCAAATGAAAGATAAACATGCAAGTATGCATATATATAGGTGGTAGGAAGGCTGTAATTAGAGTTCAACTAGCTATGATGAATTTAAGACACATCATAGTTGTACAAGTTTTATTTTTCTTTGTTGAAGAAGATACTTCAAAAGATATTTAATTTCTCTTGTAGATATTGCATGTCCACAAGGTTTTGATAAAGCATTTTAAATGTAAGAAAATTTCTCTTTGCAAAACTTCTTGGAAGATCACATCTTCAAGATCATCATTTTTCCAGTACCTCAAAGGTACAATCATTCCCTTTCAACGTACCTCCCAGGTACAAGTTCCAAAACACTTTCCAGCTTTTTGAAAACATTGACACAATGCTAGCTACATGGCCATTCAACTGTCCATATTCGAGGACGCGGCTATTCCGAATAGTTTTACTCTGTAGAGGTGTACAGAATCCACAAGATCCAGTACATCCGCCGTGAACAACCACGGACTGTCCGAGTCCGTATGCAAACATCGGATAACTGGTCCTAACCATCCACTATGTCAGTGCTAGTAAATGACTACCTCTTCAACTGGGTTTGATCTCCCCGGCACCGAGTGAGTCAGCCGTATCAATCCGGTTTCCCCTGACAACACACCGCCATGGAAGGAGACCCAATTGATGCAACCGGTAGTGAACTTAATCCCACACTGTGAATGTCCCGTTTCTCCCTCCGGGCGACAATTCGGTTCAGGGACTCTAACCCCTATAGCACTTTGAGGTAGGCACGGACTAACACCGACAAGCAATTAGCTAGACCCCGTTCCCATATTGGGGTAATGTGGCAGCACGGCTTGGTTGTCCGGCGAAGACTAGGTTATGTGTCTTTTTTGGAAAACAAGTCGAAAACATTTCCTTCTCCACAAACCTCCCTCGGACAAGGTCCCACCTTTCCTCGGGTTTTTTCCAAGTTTTTGCTTTCCAAAAAACATGAAGTTAAAATGACCACTAAGGGACTTAAGTTTATTAAGAGATGATACTAAAATATATAAAGGTCTTGGTAACACCAAGATTATAGAGTGGATATAGCATAATAAAAACCTGAAATAGATAGTGGTATAGTCCACTTAAAAGAATAGTTTTTGAATCCAACTTTTGTAAAACTTCAGAAGTAAAACATGCATGATAGATAATGATAAGTAAAACAACAGAAAGCATTTAGAGTGGCTTGCCTTGGCACTGGTCTTGGTCTTGCTCTTGAAATAAACAAGAGTTGCAATAAAAACCTCCCCGGGAAGTAATACCGTCTTCGTTACCTAACGTCGTAAACTCAAAAAGGAAAAACACCCAATCAGAAAAAAACAATGGCAAGCACTTGAAAAAAATTAAACATACAGCAAGCATTTCATCAAACAAGTACACTCACAAACAATATTACTAGGGTGCACACCAACAAGCAAAACATGCACAGAAAACACACATGAATAACACTAGAATAGGTGCTATGGATCCTCAACCAAAATGGCATGGGTCCAGTGGGTGTGCCACTCTCATAACATGCTCAAAGAAGGTCAAATGACTCTCTGATCATTCATGAGGATGAGAAAATAACATGAAAACAATCTAGAAACATCTACACATGCACAGGAAATCAATAACAAGCAATAATACAAGCCCATAGTAACACATGATTTTCTAAACATGGAGAAATAATATAACCAGTAGTTAAGAAACCTAATAACAGAGACAAATCAATACTAAACATATCATGGTATCACTCAATACATGAAAATAATCATGGAGTAAAAGACTACCAAAACTAGAGATGCAAAAGGGGCCATTTAGACATGCATACATGCATAACAATAATATATCATCAAACATGATTTATCCTAACATGATGGATCTGTAATATAGCATCCAAATAACAGAGAAAACAACACCTAGACATGCTAGTAATATCAAAATAACAATCTAATCAATGCCTCAAAAATTAAGCATGCAAATAACAACTTATGGCAGGAAATCATCTAAAAACTAACATAGCATGACAATTTGATCTTGAGCTCACTCAAGCATGCAATCAAGTATAATATGCTATAATAACAGTAGCTATTCTACGGAAAACAATACTAAAGCATTTATTCAATTCATCATACCATAATGAAGAATAACATAATTTCACCTATTATTACTAGGAAAACAACCCTATGAGATTTAAACTATAAAAAACATGGTTTTCCACACCCAAACCCTATCATGCTAATGAATCACTCAAAACACATCTCAATAATGTAATAATATCTTACACATGCTAGGAATCAATTTTATAACAAAAACAATATAGCACACAATTTAATAAAGGCGTAGCAATAATATGCAGAAAAGGGCTAAACACTAAATATTGCACCAAGCCTATTCTGTAACTCCTAAAATCATGAAAATCTAGTATAAGGTACTCCTAGTAATTACCAAACCAACACAATTGGATTCACCTCAAAAATCGTCACCAATAAAATTAACTAAATCAGAGAAGTGCTCTTTGGACTAAAATTAACATGCATGTCATTTTCGCACCACAACTCAAGTCAACACAAGGCCAACTGCCATAGATAGACATTTTCAAGGGATACTCAGAACAGTTGAGTTTGCATGATTTGGATACTTAAAACTCAAGTTATTAAATAAAAGGTGTTAATGATTGCTTCTGCCATTTATTTTAGTTCTCCTAAAATATACCACAAAATACAGATCTACAAGTTGGAGATGGTTAAGAATTTGTAGAGATACATCTTTGATTTTTATTTTGGAAATATCCACATGTTAACATTTTCAAAATGAATTAAACCAGAGCAGCAGAAAAGGGTTCTGCAGAAAAAGGAAAAATCAACCTGCAGAAAAAGAAATGGGCCAGATCTGCGCAGCGCCAGGCCGGGCAGCTCCTGGGCCAGCCCGCGAATTTATCCCGCCTGCAAAAAATCAAACCACTGACGACTGGGCCGACCCGTCAGTGGCCAGCATGCGGAGGAGGGAGCTCGCTGCCGGGAGCTTTGGTGGCTGTCTGGAAGCGCCGCGAGCATAAAAATGCTCCTGAGAACGTGGTGGAGCCCGTGGTGCCATTGGATTCATACGGAGGTGACAGCATGTGAGGATTCGACGGGGTCCCATGGCCGCCGTGCTAGGTGCTCGCGGATGCCGCACCTACGAGGAAACATACCACGAGTTAGGGGGCGCACGAGGTCAGATGGTCCAATTGGGAGTGCTGGGAGGAAGAATCGGTCCTTGAGGTGTCCCGAGTAGGTGGCTCGACGAGGTGCTCGCCCGCGGCGAGGTCGAGTTCGATTACGAGGATTTGGAGGGGAAGGGGTGTGGCTATCGGTTCTAGGCTTCGATTGAGAAGGTGAGGGGTTGGTGAGACATGGTTGAAGACAAGGGGAAGTCTTGGTTCATTCCAGCGCTGGTGCTTGGTGCGCGGCTACAATGGTGGACATGGCGTGGAAGCTCACGATCAAGCTTGGGACTTCAAGCATGTGTGGGGGATTGCCTGAGGTGAGGAGGCTTAGCAAGTAAAGATAGGAGCGGAGGAGGATGTCCGGGGTGGTGGGAACGCGATGGCATGTCTCCGCTCCCGAAGGTGTTTGTTAACAAAGTGAGGAGGAAGGAGAGAGAAATATAGGAGATTGAGATGTCACCCGTGCTCCTGGTGGTCTCGTGAAGCTAGTAGACAAGGAGTTGAGGAGCGGAATGCGGCACAGGTGTTGGAACGCGAGGGACGTGGTGACCGTGTCCTGGGCGCCATGGACAGCTCATGGGCAAGGAAGAAGAAGACAAGGGGAAGGGAAGGGGACCTTCCTGGGAGTCACAAGATGCATGGGGAGCCTTGTGGCGCAAGGGATCTCCCTGGAATGGACTGAGGAGGTGGAGTAGAAAAAGGGTGGGTGATCACCATCCTTGTCCTCATGTTGGTGGATGAGCTAGAGGGAGAGAGAGATGGTGGATCAGCAAGACCATGTCTAGGAGGTGAGGATAGATAATTTTCATCTCTCGGAACATGAGAGAGGTAGAGAGAGGGCAATAATTGATCAAGACATGTATGAACCCAAAAATGTCCAAAATAACCAGTGGAGGTTTTTGATTATTTTCAACGATAAATTAAATAGAACATATGTGCAAAATTGTGTTCAATGGATAGAGGATCAAAAATGGAGTCTAGGTATGGTGGCCTCAAGAGTTTTGAAAAATATTTGTTTCACAAAATTTTGGGAATTCAAAAATGGCAGAAACTGTTTTTAAATGTTTTATCAAAAAATTTCAAAACAACTTGAAAATGTTTTTGCATAATTAAGTCCCAAATGAATATAGGAATGTTTGGTAATTTTTACTACATTTTAGGAAATACTTTACTTCACAAAATATTTTAAAGTCCATTTCTGGCCTTTTGGAAAATGGAAAATAATAAATAGTAAAATGCTTTGAAAACAAATATTTTTGAGTTGGGATGAGAGGGTATATAATATAGGTCTCAAAAGTGATTTTTAATAAACAACTCCTTTGAAAATATTTGAGGCATCAAGTGGAAAAGTGTGAAAAAAGTGTTTATTTAATAGGATAAAAACCATGTGGGAAGAACAATTAAATGGCCATTGGAAAATAAATGGACCATATAGAGGTGATATATAAGTCATGAAGATGAAAAGGGTAGGTTGATTGGGCTTGAAAAAAATAAGGGGTAATTTGGAGTAACATGGACAAAGTGCTTCATAATAAAGGAGATATGATCATTATTCTGGGGGTGCCTTCAAAAGGGCTTTGAAAGATGATATCAAAGGGTTTCAATATCCAAATTAATAACTTGGATTCATAGCATGGATATAGACAATGAGGTCTATGATGATGCATTTATGACTAGCTCAGGATTTGCCATAGAAACATGTCTCCAAGGTTGGAAGTTTTTAGGAAAACATAAGATGATATGGGCATGTGATGGAATATGATATTGATGCTTAACTTTGTTATTAATAGGTTTTATTTTATTAGAGCAGCACACATTACTCAACAAACAGAAATAAATACTTCAAGCAAACACAAGATAAGATCACACAACAAGCAGATAAAATAACAAGACACACAAGATCACTCAAATAAATGAGTTCTTCAATTTAATTTCCAGGATGTTTTCTCAAGTGTTAAATAGAGGTAGTGATCAAGACATACCATGACAAGAGGATTTTGTAAAGAGGTTCAGCTCAAAAGTTGTTATTTCCAAAAGAATATAATTGAGCTAAAACACAGGGGTAACATAGTCCCCTCTTATTGTTTTTGCAAAAGAAGGAAGTGAGAAGGAGTTTTTGAAATACTTGCAAAAATATCTTGGTTGAAATCAGGTTGGAGATGATTATCTCCAAAATACTTCTCATATAGTTTTGGAAATTATCTTATATTTTATCAACTTGGCCTTTGGGTTTCTTCTAAAATAATTTTTTTTCAAAAAGGTTTTTGCCAAAAGAGTGTGATGGATGAAGATGATAAGCTTTCTTGTCATGACTTGATCACAAGGGTTGTGTTTTAGGAAAGTTATGATCATTGGTTTTAATGTCAGGTGTTAACAAACACAAACAAAAACACAATCAACAAGAAAATAGAAAAGAAACACAAGCATTAGCCAAACATGTTTAAAAAAAATTGTTGGCCCTGATTTTTGGGTTATTGAAAACAAGTTTTTCCTGTCTTCCAAAAATTGGGCTGTTACAGAGGTCCTGAAGTATGACGGCTCGCAAGAACCTAGAACCTGGCTCTTAGACTACCTGACCACGGTAAAGTTGCAACACGGAAATAAAGTGATGGCCATGCAGTACTTGAACCTGCACCTCGTCGGAGGCGCTCGAAGCTGGCTCGAAGGCAGGCCACGCGCGTGTTATGGATCCTGGGATGATCTCACCCGCGATTTCGAGAAGAACTTTCAAGAACCATACAAAAGGCCCACGTCGATTGAAGAACTGCGAGCCTGCAAGAAAAAGAGTGGCGAAACAACTTGTGAGTACATTCAGAGGTGGACTACCCTCAGAAACATGGCTGGGAACATATCAGAGGAAACAGCGGTCGAAGCTTTCACAAAGGGCGCTCGACCCGCAGTTTTCCGTGAGGAGCTAGGATGATCTGCACCCAAAACAATCGGCAAACTGATGGTAATAGCGGACAAGTGGGCGAATGGAGAATACTCTATACGCAACGAGAAAACCTCCTCACCCGCAGATGACGACGACCACAACGGTGACCGCAGAAGGAGAAAGAGGAGACATTACGATCAAGATGATCAATCATAATTCGTGGCAGCCGAGTTCACGCGAAAGCATGACGGCGGATCCCGCAGAAATCACGAGTGGCGACCAAAGCCAGAAGAAAAAACACCCGAAGAAGACCTTGATGGGTACTACTCCCTGCATCTGTACACAGATAAGCACACGGGAAAACTCAAGGCCACCCATATCCTCAAAGACTGCCGAAAGTTCAAGGACATTCACGAGGCCTACACGAAGAAACATCGGACAACCACCAATCAAGGGTACCCGCAACTACCAGGAGGAAACGCAGTCGCACCACCATCGCCCCCTCCTCCGCCCGCGGGACAACACAAAATGGTGTTAGCCACAAACCCAGCACCAGCGAATCTAGCCACAGCAAATCAAGGAGCCAATAGGTACCCAAACCCCCAAGGGCTCATAGGCATGATACAGAAGGTCTCTCGTCCCGAAAAATCCAGAAGACCAACACGCGCCACGTCAACATGGTAGTACAAGCTCCACTGTCCAAAACCGAGTACCTGAAGATGTCTGAGCACCCGATCACCTTCTCCAGAGAGGACCATCCGCCACAGGTGTACCGACCAGGGCATGCAACGCTCATCATCCATGGGCGAATAGGCAATTACGACCTAGCCAGAGTATTCATGGACGGAGGCAGCGGGATAAACATCATATACACGGACATACTCCGCAAGATAAATAGGAACCTCGAGGGACTCATAGAATCAGAAACATCCTTCCAGGGGATAGTACCAGGAAAAGCTGTTCGACCACTCGGAATAATCAACCTAGAAGTCATACTCGGGGACCCAAGAAACTACAGACGGGAGTTCCTCGACTTTGAGGTAGTCGACTGGACCTCACAGTACCACGCCATTCTCGGTCCAACAACATTCGCGAGATTCATGGTAGTATCCCATTCCGCTTACCTCAAGCTTAAACTGCCAGGTGAATATGACACAATCACTGCGAACAGCGATTTCCAGAAATCTGACAAGTGCGACAACGACTTCCACGAGATCGCAAAATCTTTTGGGATGCAAGAGGAGCTGGAAGAGCTGGCAAAAACCACGAACAACTCTGTGATGCGGCTAACCAAAAGAAACGCTCCAGACCTCAAGTTTAGCCCAAGCAGTGACACTCGAAAGTATCAAGTCCAACTGACAAAATCTGCAAAGACGGCGATGGTCTCGACCACCCTCTTGCCCGCATAGGAAAGCGCGCTCGTCAAGCTCCTCCGTGAGTACTGGGAAATCTTTGCCTGGCAGCCATCTGATATGCCAAGGATTCCCAGGGAGTTCGCCGAGCAGTCATTGGAAGTGTTCAAGGATGCAAAACCAGTCAAGCAAACCATTCGACGCTTCTCCGAGCTGAGGCAGCGCGCACTCGGAGAAGAAGTGAACTGACTACTAGCCGCAATATTCATCAGGGAGATCAAGATTTCCACCTGGTTAGCAAAACCGGTGCTGGTCCCGAAGAAAAACATAGACATCCTTCACGTGTGCATCGACTACACGTTGCTGAACAAACACTATCCCAAGGTAACTTCCCACTCCCGCGGATTGACCAGATCATCGATTCCCCTGCAGGCTGTCAACGCCTCTCCTTCCTGGACGCCAACTTAGGCTATAACCAGATCCGGATGAAACAGGAGGACGAAGAAAAGAAAACATTCATCACACCACACGGTGTATACTGCTACACAACAATGCCCTTCGGGCTCAAGAACGCAGGCGCCACATATCAGCGTTGCATGCAAAAATGCCTCGCCAAGCTCATTGGCAAGAATGTACGAGTGTACATTGACGACATCGTCATCAAGACTCGAGTGGAGGACACATTCCTCGAGGACATAAAAGAAACCTTCGACGCCCTCAATGCGTATAGAATAAAGCTCAACACGACAAAATGCGTCTTCGGCGTACCCACAGACCAACTGCTCGGCTACTTGGTCTCAGCCCGAGGAATAGAGGCCAACACGGAGAAAATTCAGGCCATCCTGACGATAAAGGAACCAACAAATCTTCGCGGTGTGCAACAACTGGCAGGGTGACTGGCATCCCTCAGCAAATTCATCGCAAGATTAGGCGAGCAAGCCCTCCCTTTCTACAAATTGTTGAAGAAAACAGATAAGTTCGAGTGGACTGAAGAAGCAAAGAAGGCGTTCGTCGACCTGAAAAGAGCATTATAGAGCAGGAGAGTACTGGCCACACCTCAAGAAGGAGAACCTTTATATTTATACCTCGCCACAACTAATCAAGTGGTAAGTATAGTAATTGTGGTCGAGCGACCAGAGGAAGAGAAGATACATGGAGTACAGAGACCAATCTACTACCTCAGCAAGGCACTCTCACCATGCAAGCAACGATACCCCCATTACCAAAAACTCGCGTATGGGGTGGTCTTCACGGCTCGAAAGCTGAAACACTACTTCCAGGAGCATAACGTCACGCTGCTAAATGACGCATCAGTCGGTACAATCATGAACAACCCAATGGAACATGGAAGAATCGCCAAGTGGAGCATCGAGCTGGGCACCTGGGACATAGTGTACGTAGGACGGAACGCCCTCAAGTCACAGGTAGTCGCAGATTTCCTCTCAGAATGGACATAACTACAAACCCCAGGACCTCCAGAATACTCGAGTTCATGGATCATGTACTTCGATGGATCAAAGCGAAACGAAGGAGCAGGAGACGACGTCATCCTCATATCACCGAGAGGGGATAAGCTCCAATATGCGACTCGACTTCCCCCCTCGACGACCCAACATCCAATAACGATGCCGAATACGAGGCACTCCTGCACGGCATGAAGATGGCGTTCACCTGCGGAGCCACTCGACTGATGATCTACGGAGACTCCAACCTTATTGTGCAGCGAACAATGAAGGAATGCGATGTAGTCGCAGATAACATGATCGCTTACCGCGACATGTATAACCTGCTCAAGGGAAGCTTCAAAGGATACGAACTGAGACACATTGCACGCTCGAGCAACGAGGAGGCTGATAGATTGGCGAACATCGGGTCGACAAATGCCCCAGCCCCGCCAGGAATTTACTTCGAGAAAATCAACAAGACGTCAGTCAAGCTCAAGAAGACCATAGAGGTACCCGCAGCAACAGAGTCAGAAGCTAGTCAACAAAGCGCGCTCATCGCCCTCGTCCATCACATCTCGCGACATGTCTTCCTGGTCGAGCCAGTCTGGACGCACAAATATCTCGACTACCTGCTCAGAAAGCAGCTCCCGGGAGACGTCTCTGAGGCAAGGCAAATTGTACGGCGCAGTAAATCCTTTCGGGTGATAAACGGCGAGCTTTACAAGCAAAGCATAATGGGCATCCTTCAACGGTGCATCGTCATTGGAAGTGTTCAAGGATGCAAAACCAGTCAAGCAAACCACTCGACGCTTCTCCGAGCCGAGGCAGCACGCACTTGGAGAAGAAGTGAACTGACTACTAGCCGCAAAATTCATCAGGGAGATCAAGATTTCCACCTGGTTAGCAAAACCGGTGCTGGTCCCGAAGAAAAACACAGACATCCTTCACGTGCGCATCGACTACACATCTTTGAACAAACACTGTCCCAAGGATAACTTCCCGCTCCCGCGGATTGACCAGATCATCGATCCCTCTGCAGGCTGTCAACGCCTCTCCTTCCTGGACGCCAACTCAGGCTATAACCAGATCCGGATGAAATAGGAGGATGAAGAAAAGACAACATTCATCAGACCACACGGTGTATACTGCTACACAACAATGCCCTTCGGGCTCAATAACGAAGGCGCCACATATCAGCGTTGCATGCAAAAATGCCTCGCCAAGCTCATTGGCAAGAGTGTACGAGTGTACATTGACGACATCGTCATCAAGACTCGAGTGGAGGACACATTCCTCGAGGACATAAAAGAAACCTTCGACGCCCTCAATGCGTACAGAATAAATCTCAACACGACAAAATGCGTCTTCGGCGTACCCGCAGACCAACTGCTCAGCTACTTGGTCTCAGCCCGAGGAATAGAGGTCAACACGGAGAAAATTCAGGCCATCCTGACGATCAAGAAACTAACAAATCTTCTCGGCATGCAACAACTGGCAGGGTGACTGGCATCCCTCAGCAGATTCATCGCAAGATTAGGCGAGCACGCCCTCCCTTTCTACAAATTGTTGAAGAAAAAAGATAAGTTCGAGTGGACTGCAGAAGCAAAGAAGGCGTTCGTCGACCTGAAAATAGCATTACAGAGCAGGAGAGTACTGGCCACACCTCAAGAAGGAGAACCTTTATATTTATACCTAGCCACAACTAATCAAGTGGTAAGTATAGTGATTGTGGTCGAGCGACCAGAGGAAGAGAAGATGCATGGAGTACAGAGACCAATCTACTACCTCAGCGAGGCACTCTAACCATGCAAGCAACGATACCCCCATTACCAGAAACTCGCGTATGGGGTGGTCTTCACGGCTCGAAAGCTGAAACACTACTTCCAGGAGCATAACGTCACGCTGCTAAATGACGCATCACTCGGTACAATCATGAACAACCCAATGGAACATGGAAGAATCGCCAAGTGGAGCATCGAGCTGGGCACCTGGGACATAGTGTACGTAGGACGGAACGCCCTCAAGTCACAGGTAGTCGCAGATTTCCTCTCAGAATGGACATAACTACAAACCCCAGGACCTCCAGAATACTCGAGTTCATGGATCATGTACTTCGATGGATCAAAGCGAAACGAAGGAGCAGGAGATGACGTCATCCTCATATCACCGAGAGTGGATAAGCTCCAATATGCGACTCGACTTCCCCCCTCGACGACCCAACATCCAATAACGATGCCGAATACGAGGCACTCCTGCACGGCATGAAGATGGCGTTCACCTGCGGAGCCACTCGACTGATGATCTACGGAGACTCCAACCTTATTGTGCAGCGAACAATGAAGGAATGCGATGTAGTCGCAGATAACATGATCGCTTACCGCGACATGTATAACCTGCTCAAGGGAAGCTTCAAAGGATACGAACTGAGACACATTGCACGCTCGAGCAACGAGGAGGCTGATAGATTGGCGAACATCGGGTCGACAAATGCCCCAGCCCCGCCAGGAATTTACTTCGAGAAAATCAACAAGACGTCAGTCAAGCTCAAGAAGACCATAGAGGTACCCGCAGCAACAGAGTCAGAAGCTAGTCAACAAAGCGCGCTCATCGCCCTCGTCCATCACATCTCGCGACATGTCTTCCTGGTCGAGCCAGTCTGGACGCACAAATATCTCGACTACCTGCTCAGAAAGCAGCTCCCGGGAGACGTCTCTGAGGCAAGGCAAATTGTACGGCGCAGTAAATCCTTTCGGGTGATAAACGGCGAGCTTTACAAGCAAAGCATAATGGGCATCCTTCAACGGTGCATCGTCATTGGAAGTGTTCAAGGATGCAAAACCAGTCAAGCAAACCACTCGACGCTTCTCCGAGCCGAGGCAGCACGCACTTGGAGAAGAAGTGAACTGACTACTAGCCGCAAAATTCATCAGGGAGATCAAGATTTCCACCTGGTTAGCAAAACCGGTGCTGGTCCCGAAGAAAAACACAGACATCCTTCACGTGCGCATCGACTACACATCTTTGAACAAACACTGTCCCAAGGATAACTTCCCGCTCCCGCGGATTGACCAGATCATCGATCCCTCTGCAGGCTGTCAACGCCTCTCCTTCCTGGACGCCAACTCAGGCTATAACCAGATCCGGATGAAATAGGAGGATGAAGAAAAGACAACATTCATCAGACCACACGGTGTATACTGCTACACAACAATGCCCTTCGGGCTCAATAACGAAGGCGCCACATATCAGCGTTGCATGCAAAAATGCCTCGCCAAGCTCATTGGCAAGAGTGTACGAGTGTACATTGACGACATCGTCATCAAGACTCGAGTGGAGGACACATTCCTCGAGGACATAAAAGAAACCTTCGACGCCCTCAATGCGTACAGAATAAATCTCAACACGACAAAATGCGTCTTCGGCGTACCCGCAGACCAACTGCTCAGCTACTTGGTCTCAGCCCGAGGAATAGAGGCCAACACGGAGAAAATTCAGGCCATCCTGACGATCAAGAAACTAACAAATCTTCTCGGCATGCAACAACTGGCAGGGTGACTGGCATCCCTCAGCAGATTCATCGCAAGATTAGGCGAGCACGCCCTCCCTTTCTACAAATTGTTGAAGAAAAAAGATAAGTTCGAGTGGACTGCAGAAGCAAAGAAGGCGTTCGTCGACCTGAAAATAGCATTACAGAGCAGGAGAGTACTGGCCACACCTCAAGAAGGAGAACCTTTATATTTATACCTAGCCACAACTAATCAAGTGGTAAGTATAGTGATTGTGGTCGAGCGACCAGAGGAAGAGAAGATGCATGGAGTACAGAGACCAATCTACTACCTCAGCGAGGCACTCTAACCATGCAAGCAACGATACCCCCATTACCAGAAACTCGCGTATGGGGTGGTCTTCACGGCTCGAAAGCTGAAACACTACTTCCAGGAGCATAACGTCACGCTGCTAAATGACGCATCACTCGGTACAATCATGAACAACCCAATGGAACATGGAAGAATCGCCAAGTGGAGCATCGAGCTGGGCGCCTGGGACATAGTATACGTAGGACGGAACGCCCTCAAGTCATAGGTAGTCGCAGATTTCCTCTAAGAATGGACATAACTACAAACCCCAGGACCTCCAGAATACTCGAGTTCATGGATCATGTACTTCGATGGATCAAAGCGAAACGAAGGAGCAGGAGCCGACGTTATCCTCATATCACCGAGAGGGGATAAGCTCCAATATGCGACTCGACTTCCCCCCTCGACGACCCAGCATCCAATAACGATGCCGAATACGAGGCACTCCTGCACGGCATGAAGATGACGTTCACCTGCGGAGCCACTCGACTGATGATCTACGGAGACTGCAACCTTATTGTGCAGCGAACAATGAAGGAATGTGATGTAGTCGCAGATAACATGATCGCTTACCGCGACATGTATAACCTGCTCAAGGGAAGCTTCAAAGGATGCGAACTGAGACACATTGCACGCTCGAGCAACGAGGAGGCTGATAGATTGGCGAACATCGGGTTGACAAATGCCCCAGCCCCGCCAGGAATTTACTTTGAGAAAATCAACAAGACGTCAGTCAAGCTCAAGAAGCCCATAGAGGTACCCGCAACAACAGAGTCGGAAGCTAGTCAACAAAGCGCGCTCATCGCCCTCGTCCATCACATCTCGCGACATGTCTTCCTGGTCGAGCCAGTCTGGACGCACAAATATCTCGACTACCTTCTCAGAAAGGAGCTCCCGGGAGACGTCTCCGAGGCAAGGCAAATTGTACGGCGCAGTAAATCCTTTCGGGTGATAAACGGCGAGCTTTACAAGCAAAGCATATCGGGCATCCTTCAACGGTGCATCGCACCCGAAGACGGAAAAGAGTTACTCTGATACATACACCAAGGAGACTGTGGACACCATGCAAGTTGGAGAGCCATCCTGGGCAAGGCCTTTCGAGCAAGATTCTACTGGCTCACAGCGGCCTGAGATGCAAAGGACCTGGTCGAGAGATGCGACGTCTGCCAGCGATTCGAACCCAAGCCACATTTACCAGCCACGGAGCTCCACATGATCCCACTGTCATGTCCCTTTGCTCAATATGGGCTCGACATGGTGGGACCGCTTCGCAAAGCAACACCCGGGGGTTATACATATCTGCTAGTCGCAATCGACAAATTTACGAAGTGGATAGAAGTTGTCCCAGTCACATCTCAGCACGCAAAATGTGCTGTCAAATTTCTCGACTCCATCATTTGCAGATTTGTTATCCTCCATAACATTATCACTGATACCGGAACCAATTTCACAGCCAAGGAAACCCAAGCTTTCTGCAATAAAAGGGATAACTCATAGTTTTGCCTCTATGGCACATCCCCAGACCAACTGCCAAGTCGAACGATCTAACAGATTAGTTTCGACGGCTCTGAAAAAGAGATTACTTGCCAGACTAGATGAAGCCGGACATTGGCTGAGGAGCTGCCATCCGTCCTGTGGAGCTTGCGAAAAACTCCAAACAGGTTAACACAATACACGACATTCTTCATGGTTTACGGCGTCGAGGCGGTTTTACCCGAAGACGTTCAATTCAGTGCACCACGAGTCGTCGCCTACAACGAAGAAGTCTCCAATGCAGCACTCGCTGACGATATGGACGCACTGGATGAAGCTCGGGGCGTAGCACTCGCAAGATCCGCCGTCTACCAGCAAGCGCTACGCAACCACCACAGTCGCACCCGCAGCAGATCCTTCATGGTAGGCGACCTGGTGCCGCGGCTCAAGCAGGAAGGACCCTTCATCATACAAGAAGTTATCCCAGGAGGCGCATATCGCTTGAAGAACCCAACAACATGCAACATCTACTCCAACCAATAGAACATAGTGCACCTGCGAAAATTCTATCCTTAGGAGAGTACTCTACTCGCAAATAAGGCTGTTCCAGCCACGATGTAATTCGAGCAAACACATGGCTTCTCAGCCATAGCAATAAAGAATATTCGGAAGCATATTTTCATTTTCTACTGACCAAGTACATGGTAACAAAGGTTACATCCCAACACAACGGGATGTGCCAAACTAGCATAAAAATCATGAGTGCATGCACATGTACATATTTACAAGGTTACAAGGTACACACCTTAATACACTTTCAACAAATCACAAAAAATACAAGGTACATACACCTTCCAATCAAACTACTACCGGCTAGAACCTTCCCGGAGCAATCACTTCATCTCGGCAGCAGTTAGCCGAACAATACGCACAACCTCATAATGAGGACCAAAATCTACAGGAACCCCTGGGGTAACAGGTAGCTGCGCCATAGAATTAAAGTTCACCTCTGGGTGCCACAGCCGCACAAAAGCCAAACCAACCCGAGATGCGTAAATAAGCTGATGCCGCACGCACTCGCGAACATCTTCTACTCGACGGAAGACCCTTAACAGCGCGCTCAGTCAGTCAGGTACAGTCCCAAAGGGATAGACAGTCTGATGAACTGAAGAAAGAGCCTCTCGACAAGACTCGACGAAAATCTGCACTTGATGCACCTGATACTGCAAAGTCGCAAAGATGAAGCCTCTGCTCCGATCAGACCAGAAGTTGCACGCATGAAGATTCGCACTACTGGACTCGCAAGCTATCCTATTGTTCACCCAGTGACCTTCGGATACTGCATCAGTTTCGACAACTACACGGATAAGAAAAGCATAAGTACACAAGCACATAACACCGAACAAACTTGGGGGCTTGTGGAACTTACACAGCAAACTTTTGGCGACACTGGCCAATTCCTCCATGACAAACTGCTCACGCTGGGCAGAAATCTTTTGCTTGGACTTAGCAACATCCGCCACTCCTTGCAAAGCCTTCAGTTTACGCTCGCCATCCGCAACACGGCCACGAAGAGAAGCGAGCATACATGTATCCATTAACAACGGCATAGCCGGGTGTGTAGGAGCACTCGATGATCCTCCGCCAGAGTCCACAACCTGCAAAGAGTGCAGAGCATACAAGAGTTTGAGTCACACACTTGAAGGTCACTCGACGTTTACATCAAGAAAACACTTTCGAGTGCTAGGGGGCTACTCCCATCGGGAGAATACAGAGTAAGGCAAACAATAACTGCTGACACTTTAAACCCTTCACTTAGAAAGCAAAGCACAAAGTATTTCAAAGATTCATTACATGGCCAAACACACAAAAGCATAAACATTGTCTATCCTAATTAAGGAGCAATGAATTTTCCAGAAGCAGCCCGCTCGCAGAAGGTTCCGTGCCACGGCCGCGAGAAACTAGCTCGGACAACATCTTCGCTAGCCACTCAGCACGGTCGCCAAAAGGTCAAAGCGCTACCTTTTTGCCTGAATCATCTCGAGGAAGCTCCGAGTACACCCTCTCCATGTCACCTTGGACATTGTGTGCCAGCGTGAACTGGATGGCTGTCTTTGCTCCGCATTCAGTCTGGGTGAGGGTGTACTTCTGAAGAAGATCACCCTCACCAAGAAAAGCTTGCAGGAGGCCCTCCATGGTTGAAGGAACTGGCTTCCCCGCGAGCAACCATTGATGCAGCAGCGACAACACTCGAGAAGCATCACGGAGAGAAAAGGAGGCCCTCTTCCCATGTTCTTGCAGCTGGGTGCACACGTCTGCTAAGGTATCGACCCGGACTTTGCCAGGGATCGGCAAGAAAACACCAAGCGCACGAATGGAGGAAAAAATCCAAGGATAAAACGCAAATGAACAAACGACATACCCGACAAGGCCTGAGCTATAGGGCAGAGGGTGTCAGATAGCTGGTTGTGATGGGCCACAACCGCATCCTCCAACTTCTTCAGAGCTTCTCGAGATTCAGCGCGACGACCGGCCGTATTTTTTCGGGTGGAGGTGGACTCCAGCTCCTTCTCGAGGTCTTTGATCTGAGCGCAAGCTTCAGCCTTCTCGATATTTGCCCGGGTGGCCTCGTTTGTTGTATAAAGCAAGCACGTTAGCAATGAAGGGACCAGAGGAACAAAGCCAAGTCGCGAAACATGTGATAACTCACCTCTCGAAGAACGAACATCCTGAAGGCATTGATCACACTCCTGGCGAAGAGATACGCCACTGCAAGATGATGCCTGAAATCAGTGAAGGAATCAAGGATAGCCTGCGAAAGACGATGCAAATCAATATGGTATTGCTTGAGTCTATACTCGACTGTACATAGTCGACTATAGATTCGGGGGCTACCCCCATTGGGAGCACTGACTTGCACCCGATAACAAGAAAAATTAAAATAAAGAAAAGAAAACAAACTACTTGAGTCTGTAACCGACTACAAACAGTCGCCTACAGAATCGGGAGCTACTCCCATCGGGAGCACTGGCGTGCACCTGATAAAATAAGATAGAATACACGGAAAAATATTCACCTTGCCATTTGGAGTCGACAAGGGATCAAGCGAGCTACCCGAAACCTCCTTGCCTGCAGAAACTCCAACATCCTTTGACTGGTCTAATGCGGAGCTAGGAATCTTGTACTGAGAAGCCTCAACTACCTTCGTGGGACTCGAAGGACGCGGAAGAGGACTCGGTGCTTTGGCCAGCTCAGCCGCAACTCCCTTTTTCTTACAAGAATGAGCTAAGGATGCGAACTAATCCCTGTTAAGAACCAAGACACCTAACAAATATTAAAGGCGAAGAAGAAAGAAGCGTATCTAAATTCATAAAGCACACAACTTACTCGTCATCGTCATCCTCGTTAAAGTTGGCCAAGTCCCAAGCGGTGGGAATCTTCGACTGCTGGATCACAGGTGGAAGCACGTTTAGGTGAGTCGCCCGGATAGGTTTGGGTTTGATCTCCTCGACGGTTCCCTGGCTCAAGGATTTGTCTTTGGAGGTCACCTCGTCTTCCTCTACCCTAGGGCGCTTACGATGGAGAGGATGAGGGTCCTCGTCATCTTCCTCCTCCTCCATATCTTCTCCCTCTTTGGTCGACTCCGCGTTTGCAACGCTTGTGTCAAGAGCAGCATCAAGGTTACTCGTGACAAGATCGGAGTTCCCATCATCCGTCGCGGCAAGCGGCGGGTAACACACTGCTACGTCTTTATTCTAACAAGGGAAAAACAGAACTCAATCAAGACAAGAGTCGAAAGCAACAAATCAACGCAAGAAAGAGAAGAAGTTACCTCATTCGGGGGTGCTCTGAGTCGAAGGGCTCAAAGGGAGAAGCTGAATAAGTTTCACCTTTCTTCAGACTGGTAATAGCAGTAAGCTTTCTCTCAAACTCATTGTTTGATAGCAAGTCGTTGCATGTTCGACTCGGGTCGTTGACACCCGAATACTCCCACATGGCAGCTGGCCTATCCTGCAGTGGTTGCAACCTTCAACGCAGGAAAACGGTCGCCAACTGGATCCCGTTCAGCAGAAGCCCTCTATCTTGGCGGTAAAGCATCGCAAATTGTTCGAGCTGTGGCGCGGTTTCCTCGGGTGACAGCTTGTGCGCCCAGGATTTCCTCCGCTTCAGAGTCGCGAATGGCTTAAATTCGGGAACGCCACCCGCGTCATTGTCCTGGACATAAAACCACTTCCTCCGCCATCCCTGGGCTGACTCGAAAAAATTCATTTGAAGTAAGGGAACTCGGTGCTCGCCTGGATCCCGAAGCCTCCAGTCGCCATTGGTTCCCCTGGCCTCCTATCTCCCGCGGGTGACTTCTCTCGATGGATTTTCTCCAAGAAAATGGTTTTCCACAATCCCCAGTGCGGGCGGACTCCCAAGAAGCACTCACACAAAACAATAAAGCACGAGATGTGCTGCACCGCATTGGGGGGGAGGGGGAGATCGTGAAACTGTATGCCATAGACATACAACAGCCCGAGGAGGAAGGGTTGAAGAGGGAACGACAAACATCGGGCAATGGGCTCCGAGAACGCAACGCACTCGTTGGCTCCAGGATCTCGCACTTCTTCTCCCTTCACAGGTTAACGCACACGTGATGATGCAGGTCTTGCACTCATTGGGAAACCCCAAGAGGAAGGTATGATGAGCACATCAGCAGTTTTCCCTTAGAAAGAAACCAAGGTTGAATCGACCAGTAGGAGAAAGAAGCAACTTTTGAAGGTTGATGCAGTTGATGTGGTATGGCGCACTGTCGGTTCAGCAACAACGTGGAACCTACACAACACAATCAATTCACTTTGCCCCAACGAAGCAGTGAGGTTGTCAATCTCACCGGTTTTGCTGATAACAAAGAGGTTAAATGTATGGTGTGGGAAACAATAGGATAATAATATGAAAACAATAGTAGCAGTGTGAAGATTGTGGAAACAGTGTGACAGTAATCGCAGTGGTTGTACTAATAGTATCAGAAAATGGACTGGGGTCCACGGTTCACTAGTGAAGTCTCTCCAAAGAAGATAAATAACAGGTGTGTCGAACAAATTACAGCTGGGCAATTGATAGATATTGAAACATGCATGACATAATGATTACTATGTGATTCATGCGGGAATTACAACAAGACTTATAGACCGTCATCCAGTTGCATCTATGACTAATAATCCACCCTCCGAATATCATCCGAATAAATGTTGGGTATTAAGTTGCAAGAAATGGATAATCACATTAAGGAAAGTGTGTAATGTAAACAATGCAAACATCTTTGTTTTCTCCCTAATGGTAACATCACATCCTCCATCCGTCACGTTTCTGTCCCTCGAGCACAGATGCAAAGGAGGCATGAACCCACTAGCGAGCATAAATACTCCCTCTTGGAGTCACTAGCATCTACTTGCCCAAAGCATCTACTAACAACAGAGAGTATGGAAGATCATAAATAACATACACATGAAGATAACATGATAGATTGATAATCAAGAGACATAACATTCAACATTCACCGGATCCCATCAAACACAACATGTATCATTACAATAATATGATCTCGATCATGTGAGGAAGCTCACGAGATCGAAACATATGGCATAAAGTGGAGATAATAACCATCTAGCTACTGCTATGGACCCGTAGTCCAGGGATGAACTACTCACGCATCACTCCGGGGGCGGGCATGGTGGTGTAGAGCCCTCCGGTGATGATTTCCCCTCCCGGCGGGGTGCTGGGGAGAACTCCAGAACCCACCTGATCTCGGGTTGATGATGACGGTGGAATCGGGTGTTTTTCTTGGAAAAGTGGTACATTTTTAGGGTTAACACATCGGGGGGAATAAATAGGCGAAAGGGTGATGGCGGTGGACGCCCAAGGGGCCCACACCGCCCCCAGGCGCGGCCAGGGGGTGCCACCCTATGTTGTGCCCCCCTGTGGCCCCTCTCCAGGCCTCTTTGGGACTCCGTGGAACCTTCGGGAATTCTAAGACTTCCGGGATTCGAATTTTCCAATTCAGAGAATATTTCTAGAACAACTTTTCCGAAACTAAAAACAGGAGAAAACAAGGAACTGGCTCTGTGGCATCTTGTCAATAGGTTACTCCCAGAAAATCGATAAAAATGATATAAAGTGTATAGAAAACATTTAGCAAATAACATGAAAACAACATGTAACATTAGAAATTATAGATACGTTTATGACGTATGAACATCCCCAAGCTTAGTTTCTACTCGTCCTCGAGTAGGTAAACGACAAAACAAATAATTTCTGAGGTGACATGCTACAAACATAAACTTGATCATCAATATTGTAAAGAGAAAATTCCTTATTTGACACCGGCTTAAAATCGACTTCCTTATTTGACACTATCGGATTTTTTTCTTCCCTATTTGACACCTAGTCTTAATTTGTTTCCCTTTGTGACACTCTAGTGCATTTTGTGCACCAACGGTGTCAAGCTGAGGCATGAAAGGACCATAATACCCCTGATGCATAATTTGGCCAAAAAAATGTACAAGGCAATACGTACAGTCTATACAGTGTACAAGTCGTAGAACAAATTTTACCGAAACAAAAAAATTGCTGCAAAATGTACAAGACAATAGGTACACTCTGTATGTACATGTGTAGTGTATGTACATGCTCGGAAGATGCAAAATGTCTCTACGGAAACAGTCTGTACAGTGTACAAGTTAGATGCAAAATGTCTTCCAAAAACTGGAAAATTGGGCAGAACCTCCTTTGTTTTTTGTACCATTTCTCACACACTTCATATATATATATATACAGAATGCATCACAAGATGTACAAAAGCATACATTTTCCCACCTACGTTACATCAATGTTCACATCCATCCCATACTAGTTCACATGCATCATACTGGTTCACACGTGAGATCAAATCCATACATATATCGGATGAACAACACAAAAGGACCTCCAAAAGCTCTCCCTTTACCTTAAAAGAAAACACAGGAGAATCACAAGCTCAACCTTCTTTTGCTTCTTGTGCTCATTGCGGGGCTCGCGGGGTTGAATCTTTTGCTTCTTGTGCCCATTGCTGGGCTATCAAGTGGCACCGCATGAACCTTTTCAGCACACTCTTTCTTTTTACTCTTGGCTTTCACCTTCACATGAACATTTGTTTCATCAGCGAGCAACGGATACTCGATGGGGATGGGCTGCGGTTGATTTGAGCCGGTTCTTGATCTGCACTTATGAATGTATGGAAGTAATTAGCTTTCAGCCATGGAAAATAAAGTCTACATATGAAACAATACCTCTTGGATCCAACCAATTCAGATTTGTCCCTTTTCTCCTTTTTGTTACTTGTATTCTCCAAGCTTTTGCTATTGTGAGAATAAAGCAATCAGCATAGAGAACAATTTTTAGTTTGCTTAAATCTAAAAATCTGAACTAGATGTAATCACCTTTTTTATGCTCTAGCACTACAGTAATCACGAGCATTAGTCTCAAATTACTAACCTTGGGGGAAAACACATTCTTGTTGGTGCTCCATCCTCGCAAGGCACAATGGATGACTCGGCTGATTTGGTCGTCTTTGTTTTCTTCTTTGGTGGTTCTCTACAAAACAAAAAGAAAGAAGTGAACATGTATAGTTGGAAAAACAATGCAAGAATAAGTAAGTCTATATTACCTAATGGCCTTCATCGCAGCAATGTCCTCTGGGTTGCCTTTCTTACAACTATGCCAATGATGTCCATGTTCTTTACAAATTGGGCACAAGTGTTTGCCATTCTTCCTTTTCTTCTCACTGCAGCCTTTGTACCTCTCAGTTTTAGGCCTACCAGCCGTGGCCTTCAATAGTGGTGGATGCATGAAGAATCCATGATCAGACTTAGGCCATTGAGTCTTGTCAGGCATAGCAGGGATAAGGTTGGCATAAGCTGCTTTGAACTTGTCCATGGAGTAATACAAGTCCACATAGTGTCGTATATGTGCATCACTAAGTGATATGATGAATGCAAGAGCATGTTTGCAAGGAATGCCGGAAACTTTCCATTGTCTACAAGAACATGTCCTCTCGTGTAAGTTGACCACAAACCTAAATCCACTACCACCTAATTGAGTCACTTCAGCAACCTCTTCCGAGCTTTCTACCACCTCCAAGTTTAATTCCCTTGTGATTGCATTCAGCTTCTTAATTATGTGGGGCAGAATTAAACCATCTAACTTGTTAGCTACTTTTCTCCTTCGATTCCACAATATCATAATCAATTCCCCCGTCTTGTCAAACAAGTCATCCAAGTTCAAGGACTTGTGGTGCTTAATCCAATTGTTAAAGCACTCAGCCAAGTTGTTGGTCACATAGTCCACTTTGCATATAGTTGAGAATTGACTTCTAGACCACAACCTATTGTGCCACTTTCTTATATATGAAGTTGCAGCTGGCTTTGCTGTCTCCATAGCAACCCAATGTTTGTCAAATAGATATGGGTTCCATGAGTACGCAGCAGCCCAAAGGTGTTCATCAAACACCTTCCCATGGAACTTTTTCTTGAAATTGGACACCAAGTGAAACATGCACTCCCTATGTTCTACCTCTGGGAACACTTCTTTTACCCATGTCATTACTGCCTGGCCAGCATCGGTGCATATGGCTAAACCTGTGGGTGATCCAATGGCCTGTCTTACCAATTGCATGAACCATGTCCAATTGTCATTGGTTTCGGAATCAAAAACGCCAAAACAAACGGGATACATCCAATTATGGCCATCAATGGCCGTAGCACTAGCCAGCTGCCCCTTAAACCTGCCTGTCAAGAATGTACTATCTACTGCCAAGTACGGTCTACAACCAGTAAGGAACCCCTCTATGCAAGGTTTTAGAGCAACAAAAATTCTTCTAAAGATGATTTTGCCATTTATTGTGTGATGATCAATCTGCACTATGCTACCGGGGCAACAACTTTCAACTTGTGCCTTAAACCTATACAAATTGTCAAAGCTGCTATCCCAATCACCATACAGTTGCTTCAAGGCTAGCAGCTTACCCATATATACTCTCTTGTAGTGGACTTTGACTTTGCAGTGTTCTTTAATCTTCTTTTGCAATTCGGTTGCTCCTAGAGTTGCATCTTCAATGAGCCAATCCTTCACCTTCTCACATACCCAATACTTAGTTGCATTCTTCACCTTCTTTTTCATTTTTGCACTAGAGCAATCATGATCGGATGGGTTTTTCTTTACCTACAAAGGAAGAATATAACTACTTATCTACAAATTCTTAAACAACAGAGATAAAAAATTATGCAAAAAAGATTCACAAACAAGCAAAGTAGACACTTACCACTACAGTACACAAATCATCCGTTGTAGAAGCATGTATCCTCCATGGACAATCATCTTCATCTCTTCTTTTACAATAGCCCCTAAACCTACGTGGTGTACTCTTCTCTGTGCTATACTCAAATCCATGTTTGATAGCATGCTGAGAAAGGGCCAACTTAAACTCATCCATATTGGGATATGTGGAACCTTCGGTCATAGGCGGGTCTTCCTTATCATACTCCACATTTGGCGCATGATTTGCCTCATGCACCTCCTCCTCCTCCTCTATTTCAGTTTCATCCTCCTCAATCTCATCATCACTTTCATCTCCTCTTCCATCATCGGCAACATAGTCCGTGCCCTTCTCTTTACTAGAAAAAAGAACCACATCTAGAGGCACATACATATTCTCTTCGTCAAGACCAACATGTTCATTCTCCGGTGTTGGGTTGCAAAGAAAGCTATCATCATGTTCTTCTGTGTTGTTAGGTTGGACATGCATATCCTCAAAATACTCGGTGATAGGCTCATATGGTTGAGAGCCGTCACAATATGCAAAGAACATCTGCACCATCTTGGTCTTAGCATGTTTCTCAAACATAGACATCAAATCTTGGTCTGACTTTATTTCTGGGAATGTGGTCATATCATCATCATAGTACTGAACATGTACAACTTCCAAATAACGTGGCTGGTACTGCTCTACAATTGATTCAACCAAATCTTGATAATTTGTCAAGTCAGAATCAATAGTCTTCTCAAAATAGAAAGACTTGATCTCCTTTCTAGATTTTTTTGGGTTACCAATCAGTCTAATTTTTAGCAAATAACTCGAATTTGGATCCATCCTGTACATAAAAGGAGAAAATCATTACTACTGGATATGAGACAATCTGCCACTCCTTCTACTCCTACTGCATTTAGAGATCGATTCGTGGAACAAACTCACCCTTTTAGACACGTCTGTGATGCCGATTCTGAAGCCGAGACCGCAGCCGCGCCCTGGCACAAGGTCGCAGCGATGAACTTTGGAAACAAGCCTGCAGCCTTGCCATGGCCTGCGCCCGCACCTAGGCCCGCCGCCGTGTCGTAGGTGCCTTCTCCCGTTCCGCCATGGCAGGCCTCTGCCGTGAGAAGGTCGCCATCCGCCGCCATGGTTGCTCCAACCACCGCGGCCATGTCTGGGCCGCCAGCCGCATCCACACCGCCGCAGCCGGCCATGCCTTAGCGGCTCACGCCGCCGGCGCCGTCGCGGCAAACAGCCAGGCCCCCGGCCGCCGCTAGGGCACGGACGACCCACAAGTCCGGCGACCCACAAGTCCGGCGAGCACCGCTAGGGCACGGACTGGATGGGGAACGAGGTAGCGATGGGTTGGAGACGGGGATAGGGGACGGGGCGGCTCGGTCCGGTCGGGTTGGATTCTTCTAGTTAGATACGTATTCTTTTTTTTTGACAACACGTTCAATCTCTATTCGAGCCTGTAGCGTCCGAACGTGTAAGCCAAGGGCATTTTTGTCCGTGGAATCAAAACTTGACGGTACAGAGTAACGGGAGTGACGGCAGTGTCACACAGGGAAACAAATTAAGACTAGGTGTCAAATAGGGAAGAAAAAATCTCATAGTGTCAAATAAGGAAGCCGATTTTAAGCCGGTGTCAAATAAGGAATTTTCTCTTAAACACATGTAAGCTGAGATCATAGTGCTTTAAACACAAGCATGATAAATATAATTTTAACAATGAAATATAGCAATCACTATGCATCATGAAAACTAAAACAAATAGAAGATCATGAATAACAATGTATTGGAAGTTATATGTTTGTTTCTAGCATCAAGAAAACATGGCAAAGTAATATTTTGCTGGTCCTTAAGAATGGGGCAAAGCATAAATGCCATGACACCTTCAAAGTTTAAGAGGATGACTAGAACAAATAATTTGAGAGCAGGTAAAAACAAGGTATGAATCAATAATAATGTTTTGGGGACAAATTCACATTAAACTCAGAATGACAACTGTGCTCTCTCAACCGTGCATAAAGTTAGAAGATGGAGACTCAACATAAAAGTAAAAGAAAGGCCCTTCGCAGAGGGAATCATGGATCACTCATGTGCTAGAGCTTTTTATTTTATTAAACAGAGGTATAAAATGTTTGACACTCCTCCCAACCTTTCTTACACAAACCATGGCTAACTGAATCCTCGGGTGCCTGCCAACAATCACATACTATGGAGGAGTGTCTATTATTAGAGAGGTGTGTATGTTTATGTCAACGAATGGTAAACAGGAAAATACAGTACGTCACAAGCCAACTTGACTTCACAAGAGAGTCTCCCATTGAAGGACGCAACTGGGTAGAAGGTCATCCCTCTTTCTCTTTTGTGTACACAATTATGCTTTGACTGATAAATCAGGGGCAAAAATAGTGAAGATAATTCGTTTGTATTAATTTGGGGCTGGCTACCCTGCTGCCATCTCTTCTATCAATTGGATAAGCGGATGAAGCCACTAGTCCAGGGTGTGAAATCCAATCAACAAGTGGGATAAAGATTCTCTATTCACGTCCTCATGAGCTAAAACAAGAGCACAAAACAGGAGTAATTTTGAAAGTTTTGAAGGTAACACATGAGCAATTTACTTTGGAGTGGCGGTTAAATACCGCATATAGGTAGGTATGGTGGACACATTTGGCATACTTTGGTTTTTGGGAGTTGTATGCATGAGTAGAGCTCATACTCAGTACAGTTGGAGGCTAGCAAAGACTAGGAGCGACAAATCAAGAGAGCATAATGGCCATAATCATGCATAGGGGCAAAAACATTATTAATCAAAGAATAAGTGGTATTACAAGTCAAAAACTAAATGATCATAGAGGCTATTAGTGACTGTTTTTTAGTCATAAACATGGTGTAATCATGCGCCAAGTCAACCAAATAAAACATTTAAATGAGAACGCCACAAATTTATGCTTCAGTGTGACAAAAACAACTCATGATTCTTTCAATGGAACATTAAACACTCCCAGATATTTGAAACAAGTCATGCTACAAAAATAACCACTAGGCTTAGAATTAAAATAACATCTAACATGACATGAAAAATTCTAGCCACAGTCTACACACGCTTCTATTTGCATCGTTATAAATTCTACCACATGCATCCATTTCTTTTCCCAACAGGCACCATACAAAATATGTTTTAACAAAAAATCTCTAAATGATACAGAAAGTAAGCAAGAGATTACTCACATAACTCTATTAAAACTAACATCTCTGAATAAGAGATGCATGAAAACAATCAAGAGCTAAAAGGATTGTAGTAACTAGAAGAAAAACTAAGAATACGAGCATAACGAGTATTCACATGAAAAAGCGGAGAGTGTCTCTCTCCCAAAGAAGAATTCTAGGTTCCAATGATGTTTATTTCATCAATGAAACAAAAGAAAACAAAAGAAAACAGAATGAAAAATAAAAGACACTTCAAGTAAATTTCATATGATGTGACCAAACAAAAATATAGTTTCACTAGAAGTGACCTGATAATTTGTTGATGAAGAAGGGGATTCCTTCGGAATCACCAAGCTTAGATGCTTGAGTCTTCTTAGAATTTTCTGGGATGAAACACGGGGGAATCCCCAAGCTTTGACCTTGCACTCTTCTTGATCACATTATATCACCCTCTTCTCTTGACCCTTGAAAACTTCCTTCACACCACACTCAAAAAGTAATTCACATTAGAGGGTTAGTGCAACAATAAAAAATTCATGGGTTCTGCATAGGCACAAGTTCTATTGATATTTTTAAACATTAGCTACAGCCACTGATGTTTCATGAAGCAAAATAATCCACTTGACATCATAAAAGAGCAAATGCAAGAAAAATAGCAGAATCTGCCAAAACCAGAACAGTCTATACCGACGAATTTTTTCGAGGCACTTAAGTTGCTCAAATAAAAAAACTTAAAGAATGAGAAAGTTTCATAATTAGCTGAGGAATAAGCACAAGAAGTCTTAGACCAGTTCTATCTTTCTGTGAATTATACCATTTTTTACGATGGACAACAGAAATCCGTTTTCTGTGCAGAAATCCAAAACCAACTCTAACTTTTGCTAGAAACTTTACTTGGAACAACTAATACATGAAAATAAAGATACAAAGGATTTTCTACAGAAGTATACAGCCTCTGGACTCAAAGAAAACAGAGAAAAACAAAGCAAAAAATAAAACCATGGGTTATCTCCCCAGAAGTGCTTTTCTTTAATGCCTTTCAGCTAGGCATAGAAAGCAAGAAGATGCTCACATAAGAAATATGAATTAAGCAAAAGAGAACATCAAGAAGCAAGTATAATTTTTTTAAGTCTAACCACCTTTCTATGCATAGGAATCTTGTAAAGAAATAAATTAAAGAAGCTCAAACTAGAAATCATTGGAAGGTAGAACAAGAGTAATTTCAAAACTTTCAACAAAAAGAGAGATGTTTTAGTAACATGAAAATTCATATAACCATACTTTCCTCTCTCATAAAAAATTTTAGTGGCATCATGAACAAACTCAATAATATAATTATCACATAAAGCATGTTTGTCATGGTCTAAAAGCACACAATTCATATCAAGCTGAAAAATAGTGGGATCTAAATTAAAAATAAAGACCTCTTCTTTCCCACTTTTAGCAATAGAAAAAAAAGATGATTGATCACTCTTAAAAGGTATGGGACATATTATAGAAATCCTATTTTTGGTAGCATTATAATTTGTAACATCAAACATAGGACCATCATCTAGAGCATTATCATATAAATTTTCTAAACAAACTTCCTCATTATCATGCATATCAATAGTTGGAATAAATAGAGGATTATCATAGGATTTATCAAAGTAGCATGGATTATCATAAATAAAAGTAGAAATATCATTATCACAAGTTTTATTCATAGTAGTATCAAGGTCACAAGTATAGCAAGTATCAACTTCATCAAAAAGGGATATTTCAAAAGAATCAATAGGATCATCACAACTATGAGTTAAAGAGTTACTCTCATTGGGAGGTAGACATGGGTAGCTCCATTCTTCCTCCTCTGTATCATCACTCTCCTCTTCTTTTTCATCCAATGAGCTTCCAGATTCAACAATTTATTCTTCGATAGGCTCCTGCATGGCATCAGTTACTTCCTTTGGTGGAGAGCAACTTTTAAGATATTTAATTATGTAGTAATTACAATCCTTGTAATTATCAAAGCAATATTTGAGTATATCATAAATCTCATATTTATAAGGTACATTATAAATATTTTCAAGCAAATAAGCAATTTCGAATGCACCCTTCCAAGCAATAAATTCCTTAATTTGTTCCACATCGTCAAAGTAATAATTTACCTTAACATAAGAAGATATGGTAACATCATCATTATACTCACATTGGAAAGGGAGGTGTTTATACCTCCTACAACGACAAGATTTATCAAAGCAATAAGTAACATTATAAGTAGATCACAAGTTTTTAGCATAGTTATGCAATTTATTAATTTGCTCCCATAAGTGTATCCCTTTCTGTGACAAGCGGTGTTCCTTATAATATTTTTGTTGTTCTTTTGTGAACCCATATTGCCAATAATATCTAGTTTCAAAGACATCAACCATTGATATCAAACATGATAAAGCAAGTAACAAGCAAAACAATAACAAAGTAAAGAGATTGGAAGTGAGGGACTTCCCTTGCAGAAATTCTCTTCCTTCCCGGCAACGGCGCCAGAAAATAGCTTGACGATGCAGGTCTTGCACTCATTGGGAAACCCCAAGAGGAAGGTATGATGAGCACAACAACAGTTTTCTCTCAGAAAGAAACCAAGCTTGAATCGACCAGTAGGAGAAATAAGTTACTTCTGAAGGTTGATGCAGTTGATGTGGTAGGGTGCACTACCAGTTCAGCAGCAACGTGGAATCTACACAACACAATCAATTCACTTTGCCCCAACGAAGCAGTGAGGTTGTCAATCTCACCGGTTTTGCTGATAACAAAGAGGTTAAATGTATGGAGTGGAAAATAGTAGGATAATAATATGAAAACAATAATAGCAGTGTGAAAACAGTAATTGTAGTGGTTGTACTATCAATATGAGAAAATGGACCGGGGTCCACAGTTCACTAGTGGTGTCTCTCCAAAGAAGACAAATAACATGTGTGGTGAACAAATTATAGTTGGGAAATTGATATATATTGAAACATGCATGAAATGATGATTACTATGTGATTCATGCAGGCATTACAACAAGACTTGTAGATCGTCACCCAACTCCATCTATGACTAATAATCCACCCTCCGAATATCATCTGAACAAACGTTGGGTATTAAGTTGCAAGCAACGGATAATCACATTAAACAAAGTGTGTAATGTAAACAATGTAAACATCATTGTTTTCTCCCTAATGGCAACAACACATCCTCCATCTGTCACATTTCTGTCAGTTGAGCACATATGCAAAGGAGGAATGAACCCACTATCGAGCATAAATACTCCCTATTTGAGTCACTAGCATCTACTTGGCCAGAGCATCTACTAACAACGGAGAGCATGCAAGATCATAAATAACATACAGATGAAGATAACATGATAGATTGATAATAAAGAGACATAGCATTCAACATTCATCGGATCCCAGCAAACACAACATGTAGTATTACAATAATATGATCTCGATCATGTGAGGCAGCTCACGAGATCTAAACATGAGGCATAAGGTGGAGATAAAAACCATCCAGCTACTGCTATGGACCCGTAGTCCAGGGATGAACTACTCACGCATCACTCCGGAGGCGGGCATAGTGGTGTAGAGCCCTCCGGTGATGATTTCCCTCCCGGCAGGGTGCCGGGGAGAACTCCCGAACCCCCTGATCTCGGGTTGATGATGAAAGCGGCCTTGGGTGTTTTTCATGGAAAAGTGGTATATTTTTAGGGTTAACACATCAGGGGGAATAAATAGGCGAAAGGGCGATGGTGGTGGACACTCGAGTTGCCCACACCAGCGGCCAGGGGGCGCGCCGCCCCGTGGTGTGTCCCCCCTGTGGCCCCTCTTTGGGACTCCGTGGAACCTTCGGGGATTATAGGACTTCCGGGGTTCGAATTTTCCAATTTCGAGAATATTTCCAGAACAACTTTTCTGAAACTAAAAACAGCAGAAAACAGGGAACTGGCTCTGCGGCATCTTGTCAATAGGTTAGTCCCAGAAAATCGATAAAAATGATATAGATTGTATAGCAAACATGTAGCAAATAACATGAAACAACATGGAACTTCAGAAATTATAGATACGTTTATGACGTATCAATTCGTCGTGAATCTTCAGAGGGAATCAACCCCTCCTTCTGCATGCTGGTGATGCTATTCCGCGTCACGATCAACGAGCACCACTCGCCCGTCTTCTTCTGTGGAGGCGCATATGAACCTGTGGCCGCGTCCTTGCCAGATGCCGCGGCGGCATAACACTTGGTATTTCCACCGGCCATGGAGGATGCCTTCGCAAGGGACAGTGGGGCGCTGAAGGAAGAAGACGAGAAATGGGAAGAAGGAAACGATTCACCCCTAAATCCCTAATTTATACTGCGGAACAAACGGTGCGAGCCGTTGATCACTGCAGAGGAAGAGTACGCGGCGCACATCCCAGGCGCCACGCGTCATGTAAAAACAGAACACCAGGGACGGTTGCGTTGCACGATCTTCAAAGCAAGATTGTGCGCAATTTACTACACGATCAGCGGGGAAAGCGTCGCACGGCGGCCTGTTTCCGGTCAAAAAGCTGACACGGTGGACCCACTGTGTCCTGTCCCACTGTGTCACTTCCCATCGGGAGAAGGCGAGCGCACAGTGACATCATCACGGCGTCAACAACACACGAAACTTCTTTTGTATGACGCTCAGAAGAAAAATTCGCTTCACTCGAGGATTGCACAAACAATGTCATTCGCCATTAAACTAGACCGAGGAGCATGACATGTTCTATCGCAAGAAAAACTCGCGAGTGAATGACCCCTACAAACACCACAGCTCGCGATTACGATGTAAGGACACATCACACAACAAACCCCGGGTGTTCGGCCATCGCGGCACACCCGGATGCCGCATTCTTCGAGTGCGAAGGTAAGACCCAAGGATCAGTCCTGTGGGCCTAGAATCACACTGACACTGCGTCCCTCGGTAATTTTCTGTGTCAACGACGCGAAGAAAAATCCTAACGGACGTGCCGGTTACCCCCTTTAAAAAGTTCAAATTCGACTCGATAAGTCCTCCACGGCCCAGTCGCAATGATCACCTAACCGGATTCGAGTCAGAGGTCTCGAGTTCGCGTAGACCAGATTTGTATTTGCCCGAGTGCAATTAATTGGCCCCGATCCGTAGGGTGAGCCAAACAACCGAGTCACATCCTTCTATAAAAAAAGCCCACACATGGCGCAACTATTGCTCAATATTCGAGTATCATCCATACAAGGTTCACACCTTTCAGATTAGGCTGCTCAGCCGCAAGATCATGTAACAAGTCTTGAGTGTTTACTCGACTCTTTACAGTCAAACAAACACTCGTAGGCTACTGACGTGGGGATGACTCCCAGGCCTATCGGATGAGCTTACCCGGTCTAAGGCCCAATACTAAAGCCCAACATGAGATGTCGCCTCATGGTTCTAGAAGGTCCAGCCACGACCCACCCGCAAGACTTACGGATCAAGATGAAAAGGTTCCACCGACTAGAGCTAGGGTTTGTAACCCCCCCCCGGTACGGGTTTGAGACCTAGCTACCTATATAAGGGCTGGGAGAACCACCCGGGGAGGACGTCCAATCTAGAGCTTACACCATAGAAGCCGCACCTCGAGATCCAATCTCTCGACCTGCGCACCCACCATTGTAACCAAACATCATAATACAGATATAGACAAGCAGGAGTAAGGGTATTACCTCTACGAGGGTCCCGAACATGGGTAAAATCATGCTCCCTGTTAGCCACCGAGTATATCAGCGCCTACATCGTTCCTCTACACGAAACCCTACCGGCTCACCCGAGGTATTTGTTTATATGGGTTATCGTCATCGGGGCCTTCTCCTTCCATCCTCCCAAGATCAACGAGTTTGGGTGGAGGGATTAGGAGATCTCTAGCTTTTAGGTGAGCTCATTAATGGTGGACTTCAATGCTGACGAGCCTGCTTGAGGTGGAAGAAGGAGCGGGGTATTGATACACTCTCCCAAAATGTAGCCGTTTGAAAAAGCTATTGACTTGTCACACCAGAGACTCCCGCCTAAAGTACGGAGACTCCGACCTTCTAAAGACTCCAACAACATTCTGCTAGTTCGGAAACTTCATCGAATGCCGGAAGACTCTGACAACATTCTCGACTCGATGCGGTACGTGAAAGCTCTTGGGACTTGGCGCTTGAACTCCTGAGGATTTAGACTCCGACCCTAGCAGACCGGATACCCTGGTCTAGCTCAAGATTCTTCTGGACTTGGCCTTCTCCGAGATAAATCCTGAGTCCGAAGATTCCGGCCTAGAACATCGGAGACTTCGGCCTAGAGTTTTCTGCAACCACCTCTAAGATGAATCTTCGATCTTTTCTCCCTTTTTTTAGAACAACCACCATCAATAAATATAGAAAATGTCCTAGCAGCATTAGCATATTGTTAAATCATACAAATGTTGTGATCAAACACACAAAAACATATTTAGGCAAGATATTCTCTTTCAATCTCCCCCCTTCTTGGTGCTTGATGAAAACATAAGTATTTGCAATAATAATCGAGCTAATGAAGCTAACTATGAGTTTAGAAAATATAGACAGGCTCCCCATTGATGTGTGCACCAAATAGAATCATTGCATTTGCATACAATGGTACACATCAACAAAGGATCAACGCCCCCCTATTTTTTGAAACTCACAACAAGTGCAATAACAAATATTTCTAACAGAACATAATTACACAATCAAGGTAAGACAAGTAAGACAAAGAATAGATTAACACAATAGCAAAAATATAGTCTTACACATGTGTCCTACCACACACATAACATAGTTCACACATGAGAAGTTCGAATAAAAATAAAGTGAGACACAATCTTATAAGAGGCAAATCCAGTTTGAAAGATTGTGCTCCAAGAAAACCCATGCAAATCCCCGGGGGTAGACCTAAATAGAGCAACTTCTCCCCCTTTAGCTTAGAGACACCAAAAAGAGAACAAGAGTGATGCTACACATAAACAAAAAGTTCAATGGGACTCCTCATCCTCCTCCTCCTCGGAATCCTCTCCATCCTCATCATTCTCCTTAGACTCATCCTCATGATCTTCAATCACTGGGTCCTTGGCGGTGTTGCGATACAAAGAAGGAGCATATGTAACCTCACTGAATCACCCCACGGGAAAGAAGAGATGATCAAGTTATTGTATGAAATGGTGTTGGATGTCTCAGAAGTGGCAGGTAGAACAATTTCAACCATGTCTTGGAGACCTTTGAGCATCTTCTTCATATCTCTCCTTTCCTTGTAATCCACATGGGTTTCCTCATGAATGGCAATTTGCATGCACAGAATGTTGCGCTGGAACCATATGAGCTTCTTCTCCTCTTCTTGCACACTTTGATTTACATGAAGATGAGATTGAAGATCAGCATTCTTCCTCCTAGGCATTGGAGCCTCAGCCTCAACTTCCTCATCCTCCTCACTATCCCGATAGGTTGCACGTGACTGGATGTGACTCTGCAAGATCTAGAGAGAACCGTACTTGTGACGGGTCTCGGTAGCAAGTCTGGGAACCTTGTCAACGATGAGCTTCATCACATAAGGTGTATACACTGGCACCTTCTTCTTATCGGTCATGGTGTGATGGATATCACTCTCAATGAAGTCCATGACATCAATCTCATATCCCTTACAATCTTCCCGTGCACGGTGACACCTGTATGCATGATAGAGAAGGTTGACAAGTCCAACCCGGATGGCATACACATTACCAGCTTCAGGAGCAATGTTGCACCGGAATATTCAAAAAATGATGTTGTAGACTCGCTTGAGATCCTTGTTGGTGCCAACACTTGCTTCATTGTAATAAAGAGGAGCCAACTGGCGCTTGTTGTACGCCACACCTTCCACATGCATAATCTTCCCAGCAGCTGTGGTAGCACCCTGAAACTCATAGCCTAAGATCTAAAAAAGCCTCTAGATAGATGACTCACACTTGAGAGGACATGTCAGCCATGTCAAATAAATATCCTCATCTTCACCAAACACAACTGTGACATAGAACTGTCGGACTACTAAAATGTTGTAGTCTTGTTGAGTGCCAATGATCATCTCAAGATTGATCTTGCTCACCACCCAAAAAGCCTCCTTGAAATAGCTCTTATTGCACAAAGCATCTAAGTTCGGAACCTTCCGCTTACAGACTGTGGCCCAAATCATCATATAGCTCTGTATGGATCAACTCTTGCTCTCTCCTCCAGTAGTGGGTATTCTGGGTAGTGCAAGGCATAGAGAAGAAATGGTGTGGTCACCCCGTGGCCCCCTCCGGGGCTCTTCGGGACTTCTGGATGCTTCCGGGGAAAATAGGAACTTCGGGATTCGTGGGGTCCAATTCCGAGAATATTTCTAGAACAAATTTTCTGAAATAAAAAATAGCAGAAAACAGGGAACTGGCACTTGGCATCTTGTTAATAGGTTAGTCCTGGAAAACGTAAGAAAACGTAGGAAAACATACGGAAAACATGTAGCAATTGGCATAATATCAACATGGAACATCCGAAATTATAGATACGTTGGAGACATATCAAGCATCCCCAAGCTTAGTTCCTACTCGTCCTCGAGTAGGTAAACAATAAAACAAAAAAAAATCTGAGGTGACATGCTACCACACAATCTTGATTATAATATGTAGAGTAGAGCATGTAAAATAGGATCAAATGAATTAAAGATGTGATCTATATTTGATATCAACAAGTAATGCATAAACAAATAAGAAGAAAGAAGCAAAAAAAATTAATTAATCAATACTAAAAGACTATCAACCGTGCAAAGTTTATTAGAGATGATTTAAGCTTTCAAGAACAACAATATCATGCACGTCAAACGATCTTCACAACCCATGTTAGGATCAAGTCAAGCTGTCCACACGATGCGATGCTTGAATATTAAACTATTTGCGTACTAAAAACAAGAAAGTGTTCTGCGTTGGTCCCTGGCACCGGGATGTTATGGCAAAGAGAACATTATGGGGGCTTTGGAAGGTCAATGGAAGAAAGGCTCACAATGCTGAAAGTGGTCATTAGACAAGAGAAAGTCTTACAACCAAAGCTATGCAAGGAGTAGGGATTGTCGCACAACGGATGCACATAGAGCTATAAGTGTATGAAAGCTCTCCAATGGAACTAGTGGCGGTGCATCCAACTTGCTTGCTCACGAAGACCTAGAGCTCATTTGAGGAGGCTCATCATTGGAATATACAAGCCAATTTCTATCATGTAAAGTTCCCCACATAGTTATGAATGAATGATAATATGAAAACTTTCTCCAAACTGAAGCATTGGTGCTAAACATGAAGCACAAGTGTGGTATAAAGGATAGTGATGCGCCCCCTCTCTCTTTATTCTCTCTTTGGCCCTTTCTTTCTTTTTTTCTTTTTGGGCTTTTTATTTTTTTTATTTTTTTATTTTATATATCCTCACCGGCAGGGGCAACATCCTATATTACAATGAATCATCACACTTTTAGTACTCATAACTCATAATGGAATATCTCTGATGTATCCAACTGCATGCTCCTGCTAGTGTAGCAGTATGCATAAATAACCATGAAGCTCATCATCAAGTAACATAATGGAGGTGGATGTTGTGCAGCAATATATCTCGGAATGGCTATGAAAATGCCATGATAGGTAGGTATGGTGGCTGTTTCGAGGAAGAATATATGGGCTTATGTGTAGGAGAACAAAGTCCTCCCACGAGATTTGGATGCACTGGCGAAGTTTGCACCAACTCTCAAGGTGAGAAATGACAATGCACATTACCGAAGAGGCTAGCAAATATGGATGGTGGAAATGCCAGGAAGCGTAACATGGACTCAGAAGTTAAAAGATTGCAGCAAGCAAATCATATTACAAGGAAAATTGCAAATCACTCCAAGAGGGTCCGTGGCAGTGACAAGTCACTGTTAGCTACCCCGACCGTAGCGCGTAACAAAAGGTCGATCAGAAATGTATCACTCGTAGCAATCATATACCATTGTTTCTATCAGCTGGTAATTTAAGTGTGGCACATCCTCAAGTTTCTTAGACCAATCATTAAAAGTTTCTACTTACTAGTCCTTCCCGTTTATCCATTAAGCAAATTTATATCTCAAAACAACAGCAATGGTTCAAGTGAAACAGTTTAGTGATCCACAAGACCATGCAATCTTTTCCACTATACCAACTATCACAACTAGTCATCAACCCGTGCATTTGCACGGGCTAGACAATTATGTGGTATCAGTTATGAGTAAAATTTGCGACCTCGAAGTATAAGAAAAACATAATTAGAGTTCCAGACATTTTCTAATACAATTTTAGCACAAAAGTAAAAAAATCCGGTATTCAAATTTACATTATGCTCATATTTTTTGTTTCACGTTACTGGATGAGAATAACTTCTTTAGTATTTTATAATTGTTATCTCGTAGCTTTATGCTGATGAATTATGCTATTTTATAATAACTTAAGAAACTTGGAAAGAGCGGGAAATTTGAGGCCTCACACATCCCCATATTTTACAATGTCCAGGCTGAATTAGTGACACTTGTGGCAAATATCTTACTACATAAACTAAGTTGGCTATCTTGTTGTAGATGCCCTATAGTTCTTTTTAAAGTTGTAGAGAGTCCATAAAGGTACGTAAATGTTTTACATGATAGAATTTTCTTTAAGCCGGTTTCTAGGTTTCCACGTATATTATATCCATTGTTATGGTGTCCATCGGCTTCTATTTGGATTTTGTTAAATGTGGTTAGGAGGAGACGGGCACATGAATAGACGTAGAATTACTTAGATTTAGAGAAGTAGGGTACTATTTTTATTACTTTCTGCATCGTGCTTTCTAATATGCCTAAGTGAGATGATGCTATTGTTTTAAGTTTTTTCAGCTTTATGATCATGTAGTGGTGAAGTTTATATGTTGCAATTCCTTCCTATATTAATAATGTCGCACTCGTATTTACTGGATGTCGATCTATTGCTAGTTTGTTGAGCTTTCTCTTATTTGACAGTGGGAAGTTGTTCTTCTTGTCCGGGAGAAGTCCGACCTGATGCTTTGTGCACTCCAGAATATATGGTGTCGATAAAATTTGGTTGCATGGGGGACGAAAAGTGCAAATTGAGGCTGAGGTATATGTAACTTAGTTTTCCAAAAAAAAATCTACATTTTTCTGTTTAAGAAAATCGAAAAACATTCCGAAGTATAGATGATATCAAGATCCGTTGACATGCAAATTTTTAATCACAATTTCTTTATATTTTGGCCTGGACAGAAAGACAAATTTTTCAGATCTGAATCGGAGAACAGTGCATAGTCTATTTTTTTTTAATTTTGGAAGATTTGTCTTTTTTGGGTAGCTCCGAATAATATGAATTTGGCTTTAAAAATTACAGTGGTAGAACACGACTCTATATATGTTATGGCTGCTAGGGTTTGAGCGTGAGAGAGAGAGCGCTGCGAGGGCGCGAAAGAGCCGGCCGTGGGGATCCTTTCCCACGGCCGGGCAAGAGGAGAAGGGTTTTCCTTCTTAATTCTTACTTGATTAGATTGATACATCTCCTCTCCATATATAGAGAGGTTTACTTGACTCCCAAGCAAGGCTTACTTGACCCCTAAGCAAACCCTAAGACTAACGGGCCAGACTCATCATGTACTCTAACACTACACCCCACCTGGACATGCAGCTCGTCCTCGAGCTGCAACCTAACGACGATTCGAACCCACACAAACCTAACGCCTAAAAAAGCAAGCCTTTTACATCTCGGCCTATTGTATTGACCTGAAATAAGCTAACCCAAATGAGACTCCGACTCTTTATTTTTTACTCCGAACGATAAGGCGAGAATCCTCCGCGCGCCGAACTTGTGCGTTTGCAGCCTCCTGGATCCCAAGGACACCATCGGGACCAAGGGAGCCCTCGCGGCGGCCGACGACGGAATGCAGTGGTGCTACGCCTGTCGGTGACACCATGTCTTCTCCCCGCCGGCTGACTGTCGATGTCGCAGACTTGGAGGTCGCCGCCCGTGGGAAAAACAACATGCCCGCCGCCCGTGGGGGAAACCGCATGCCCAAGATACCCCACGCAGCGGACGAGATCTAGGTTCGTTGCACCGCAAAGCGCAACTTGGAGGAGCTGCAGCTGCAAATCACGCATCTCTCGCACATGCCGGCGTGCTAGGAGGCCGCGCGCAGCAGCTTGCAGCCTCACCGCCGCCGACACGTGCTGGGTAGCGATCCAAGCCTGAAGCGGTGACGGCGTCGGCTGGAACTTGATTTGCTGGATGGAATTGTCCTGGGACGGCGGTGGCGCTACTGGAAACGAGGTCGTCGCAGTCACGTCGTAGGAGATCCCATGCTGGAACGTGAGCGGCCCCGCGGATGGCGGCGCGGTGGGCCATGACGGCAGCGGAGGCGGCGCCATAGATGGCGCGGATGGCTGGCCGGGGTCGAACGTGGGCGCGGTGGCCCACGACGGCAGCGGAGACGGCGACGTCGGAAACTTGAGCGCGGTGATCGGAACCCCCTGCTTCGGCGGAGCGGAAACCGGCGGTGGCTCCGTCCGCTGGAGGAGCACGGCGAGGGCGTGCTTGATGTCGGAGACCGACTCGGTCAGGTCGCGGAGGCGCGTGGAGAGCTCCTGGTTCGAGAGGATGGGGGCGGGCTCCCGAGCCGGCGCGGCCGGGGACGCAGACGACGGCGGCGGCGCCATGGTGGTTGGCGCGCCCGACGAGGCGATCGCGGCGGAGGCGGTGGACAGTCCCGAAGACATCGCAACCGAGGAATCTGATACCAAATGTTATGGCTGCTAGGGTTTGAGCGTGAGAGAGAGAGCGCTGCGAGGGCGCGAAAGAGCCGGCCGTGGGGATCCTTTCCCACGGCCGGGCAAGAGGAGAAGGGTTTTCCTTCTTAATTCTTGCTTGATTAGATTGATACATCTCCTCTCCATATATAGAGAGGTTTACTTGACTCCCAAGCAAGGCTTACTTGACCCCAAAGCAAACCCTAAGACTAACGGGCCAGACCCATCATGTACTCTAACAATATATGTCTTTGATTTTTTTTATTCTATTTTTCTTTTGTAGATTCAAAAAAATTAGAAGCGAAGCTACATGTAGTCCGGTATCCAAAATGCCGCACTCGTATGGCTGATTCTCATTTCCTAGTTAACATCAATATTATAGGGATTCAATAGTAGTGTACTGATAATAAATGGATGAAGGAAAGGTGAAAATTTTAATATGGCATTACAGGATCGTTATAAGAGGTACATATACAATTTACAGGACCAACATAAAATGCCACAAATGCTTGATTGCACATATACTTTATATTTAATAATAAAATATATGGTATAGCTAACCTCGTCGGATCAATTTGGGTTTAAATCTGTAATCGTTGAGTCCCTCCTGTTCCGTTCTTGCTTCCATGCCCCCACACATGTGTTTGTACACATGCTACTTTTCTTAAGTAAACATATGTTTTGGTTCGAGCTGAAAAAGTAATACTCCCTCTATTATTACTAAATATAAGATGTTTTAGCTATTGCTCATATTGTCTAGATGTGGACTAATATGAGTGAATACATATGCTAAGAATTGTCTAGATACTTGTAGACATGTGTGGATATGGAAAAAGACTAAAAGATCTTACATTTAGGGCGGAGCGACTACTCGGGAAATTTGAGTGGGGTAAATAAAATAGCACAACTTGTTCTTTTATTTTTCTCCGGAAACAACATGGCTTATCATTATTATAATATTGCACAAATAATTATCACTCCTGAGATGTACTGCAAATATGATTGAGTGACATACATAAAAACGTAGAGAACAACTTATGCTACTCCTTCAGAGAGTTGTGATGTTTACATTAATGTTAATTGTCTAGAACTCATTTATGTTTTTGCACATAGATCACTCTCACGTTCAATCCACATGCCACCAATTAGTTTGACCGCCATGATTGCACATACGTCACCCATCTTATATGCTAGATGCTAGCAGTCGGTTTGGCTACTAATACTATAATTGATTGTGGAGTAAAAGAAATTGCGGACATGCATTGTCTGCGAAAATCAATTGCTGGAGTATCGTGCGTGCAAATTAACCAATCCCTGGATTAATTGTATGGATTAATTGTATGGAGTAGGTCCATATTGTCTAGATGTTCTAAGCTATGATTAAAGCACATAGCTTAGAGCGTTCTAAGCAATGAAAACGGAGCGTGTCTCTCTACCACACAAGTATGATAAGATACAACCATAAACTACAGCAAAGAAAACTAAACAAACTGAAAGCAAAAAATAAAAGACGCTCCAAGTAAAGCACATAAGATGTGACCGAATAAAAATATAGTTTCGCTAAAAGTGACCTGATAATTTGTCGATGAAGAAGGGGATGCCTTGGGCATCCCCAAGTTTAGACGCGTGATTCTTCTTGGAGTTTTCTGGGATGTACCTTGTGGCATCCCCAAGCTTAGGCTCTTCACTCTCCTTGATCACGTCATATCATCCTCTTCTCTTGACCCTTGAAAACTTCGTTCACACCAAACTTCTCACAATCTTCATTAGCAACGTTAGTGCAATCGAAATAGTAAATTCACATGGTTCAGTTTCAACACAATACTAACACTCATAAACGCATTAGCTACTGTCCCAACTTCTTTTAAATCTCTTTTTTCTCAAAAGAACACCAAAAGAAAAAGATTAAGAGGCAAATGCAATTATTGGCAGAAATCTGTCAAAACAGGACAGCAGGTAAAAATGATTTTTTTCGAAAATCCTTCGTTGCTCAAATAAAAAAGTGGTCAGCTAAGAAAAGTTTCATATATAACCAAGGATTACACACAGAAAAACTCAGGTCATTTTGAATTTTCTATGATTTTATACGAATTTAACAGTGGACGGCATAAATCTGTTTCCTGCGCAGAAATCCGAAATATAGCCTCAACTTTCCACTATAGGCTTTACTTGGCTCAACAAAGACACAAAATAAAAGATACAGAGGGGTTTCTAAGGAAATAGACAACAGCCAGGTGCAAAGAAACCAAAAATAAACGACGGAAAACGGGTTGAAATCGGAGAAATAAAATGGGTTGTCTCCCGGAAGAGCTTTTCTATTAATGCCTTTCAGCTAGGCATAATGGTTTTTAAAAAATGCTCACATATGAATAAGAGTTGAAGCACAATAAGAGAGCATCAAGAATAAAATATAAAACACATTTAAGTCTAACCCACTTCCTATCAAAAAGAATCTTGTAGAAAAACAAGTCAACGAAGCACAAAGTGACTAGCATAGGAACACAAAATAAGTGCAACTTCAAAAATTTCAACATAAAGAGGAGAAATTTAATATTGTTGAGATGCATAAAACCATGTTTACCTCTCTCATAATAACTTTCAGTAGCATCATGAATAAAATTAACAATATAACTATCATATCAAACATTCTTATCATGAGCCACATGCATAAAAGAATTAATACTCTCCACATAAGCATAGTCATTCTTATTAATAGTAGAGGGAGAAAATTCAACAAAATAGCTATCATCATTATTATTCTCATCACCATAATCATTAAATATAGGAAGCATATTGTAACCATAATTAATTTTTTCTTCAATAGTAGGTGGACTGAAAATATCATATTCATCATTGTAAACAGGTGGAACTAGAATACCACAATCATTATAATCATCATATATTGGAGGGAAGGTATCATCAAAGAAAATTTCCTCCTCAAAACTTGCGGGACTAAAAATATCATATTCATCAAAACTAGCTTCCCCATGCTTAGAATTTTCCATAGCATTAGCAATAATGGTGTTCAAAGAATTCATACTAATAACATTGCTACTAGCATGCAAATAAAGCTCAATAGGTTTTTTAATTTTATCTTCAAACACTTCATGTCCTAAATCAAGATAAATATTATAAAGCTCTCTCATATTTTTGTTGTTTTCCATTAAGCCTAACTAGTGAAAACAAGAAACAAAAAGATTTAATTGCGGAATCTAAAGGAAATAACTCCGAGCACTCACAACCGAGGATGTGAGTACCTTTTACCTTACCTCCCCGGCAACGGCGCCAGAAAAGAGCTTGATGTCTACGCACGCTTCTATTCTTGTAGACAGTGTTGGGCCTCCTAGTGCAGAGGTTTGTAGAACAATAGCAAGTTTCCCTTAAGTGGATCACCCAAGGTTTATCGAACTCAGGGAGGTAGAGGTCAAAGATATCCCTCTCAAGCAGCCCTGCAATTAAGATACAAGAAGTATCTTGTGTCCCCAACACACCCAATATACTTGTCAGGTATATAGGTGCACTAGTTCGGCGAAGAGATAGTGAAATGCGAGTAATATGGATGGTTATAAGTAATAATAGCAATATGAAATAAATATGGCATCAAGCAAACATGTAGAAGAACAGGCGGAAAACAGTGTTTCAATGCTTGGAAACAAGGCCTAGGGATCCTACTTTCACTAGTGCACACTCTCAACAATGATCACATAATTGAATAACTAAATATCTTCTCTTCACTATGCTACTCTTAACCCTCTCCGGTTGGATAACGAACACTAATCATTGCGTAGGGCTGCAAATAGCATTCCTTAAAGTAAGCATTCCCATGTCTAGATAACCCCACGCTGTCACTATGAACGCCCTAGAAGGTACTAGACAAACACCACAATTCATAGAGGAGACACACACGATGTGCACACAGCCACCTTCGCAACGCGGGACAAGGTGACTCCAAAGTTCATATTAATAAAACACTTGAGTAGCACAAGATGAAGAATAACATCTACTTATTCAACCAGATTACAAAGCTCACGATCACATATAGATCACACCATGGGAGAGAGAGATGAACCACATAGCTACCGGTAGAGCCCTCAGCCTCGGGGGAGAACTACTCCCTCCTCATCATAGGAGACAACAACGGCGATGGAGATGGCTTCCAGGGGCACTTCCCCGTCCTGGCAGGGTGCCAGAATAGAGATCTGTCCCCCGAAACTTGGGTTGACGATGACGGCGGCTGCGGAAGGTTTCGTGGAATTTCGCCGATTCTTTTAGAGTTTTCCCTCGAGGGAGTATAAATAGGCAAAAGGGCGATGCCGGGGGTGGCCAGGGGGCCCACACCACCAGGTGGCAGGGCACCCTATGGTGTGGTCACCCTGTGGCCCCCCTCGGGCCTCTTCGGGACTTCTCGATGCTTCCGGGGAAAATAGGAACTTCGGGATTCGTGGGTTCCAATACCGAGAATATTTCCAGAACAACTTTTCTGAAATAAAAAACAGCAGAAAACAGGGAACTGGCACTTGGCATCTTGTTAGTAGGTTAGTCCCGGAAAACGTAAGAAAACGTAGGAAAACATACGGAAAACATGTAGCAATTGGCATAATATCAACATGGAACATGGGAAATTAAAGATACGTTGGAGACGTATCAAGTCTCTAGCCCTGAAGCTGGAAACTTTGACTATAGAGCAAATTTGGTGCTAAATATTCCAAGATGATTTCTGGAGTCGTCGTTGTCGCTAGGAAGATTATGTACCATGAGAGATCTAGGAAAAAAAACCAAACCACCTAGGTGAAGACCTATAGAGAGAAGAGAGGAAGTTTTACCCTTATTTTTCATGGTTGACTCCAAAACAGGGAGGGACTGCTCCCACGTAGGAGAGGTGGAGGTTTTCCGGTGACGGCGAACTCCAGCAGCGAAGATCGGCGGTCAGAGGACACTTCCAAGGAGAGGCCACGATGGAGGATCAGTTTGGGGCCGGGGATGGGCGGAGAGTTGTGATGCAACTCCCCACCCGATCTCCGTTTTACTCTGCCAAAACTGCCTAGACCGGAGTCTGTGGCCTAAACACCGGAGTCTTCAGCATAGCTGGAGTTTCCGGGTTTAGAGTGGACATTCTAGTTAGACCGGAGGCTCCGGTGTTGAAAACCGGAATCTCTAGCCCAACTCCTCAGAAAATGCATATTTTAACTATGGGACATGTATGTGTCAAGACGAGCATGTTTTTAGATGAGATTTGTCTTGGGATTGGATGCTCAAACTGGGGATGGTACTTTACACCGAATGTTTGCAAGATGCAATCGGATAAAATCCAAGATTGAGTGTGTTTTCCATAAAACCAACAAAAACAAAAGATATATGATAAAATCCAATTAAGATTCCGACAAGAACCAACTATTCAAAATGAAGAGGCCACCATGTAAGAGAGTATGGTATGTCACCGCGAAGATGTTTCTTGGGTGCATGACCAATTCTCAACATTTTAGCTCACAAGTAATGAATTTAAAATAGAGATATACATGAATTTTACTTTGGAATAATGGGGGGAGGGAGAGCCAAATAAGTTAGGACAACACTTACCCTATGTCCATGCCTACATCTAAACACAATAGATAGTCAACTATAGGTGTGTGTGCAAGATACTAAAGTCAAACTACTTGAATTAATGACATTTAGCTCCTTGGTGGGAACATATGCTAGCTCAATATCTCCTTGGTGGGAGCATATGCTAGCTCATATAAGTAAATCTTGGTTCATCATGGGGCTTCGTGAGTATGTAGGCAAGTTGATCCTTGGTGGGGACATATGCTAGCTCAATATCTCTCGGGAAACATGATCTCTAATGAAGTGATGACGAGTCTCAATATGCTTCGTTCTTATACGTTGCATCGTATCATAAGAAATAATGATAGCACTTTCACTATCACAGGAAAGAGGTACTTTGTCACAATGGACATCATATTTTTAAGAGTTATCCTCATCCATAACAATTGAGTGCATCCATTAGCAACTGCAACATACTCGACTTTGGCGGCAGAGAGAGATATGCAATTTTTCTTTTTAGAAAACCAACTCACCAAGGACCTACCAAGGAATTGGCAAGCCCTAAAAGTTGATTCCTATCCTCTTGAACACCATACCAATCCGAGTCCGCGCACCCACAAAGAGAAAAAGTTGCCCCCTTTGGGTACCGCAAACCAAACCTTAAGGTATGAAGAAAATATCTAAAGGTCCTATGAACTATAATCACATGGATTTACTTAGGAGCCTCTTGAAACAGCCCTACATTCAACACAATATTGGGTCGAGATGCACAAAGTTAAAGCAAATAACCAATCATAGAGCGGTATAACTTTTGATCCACATCTTTACCATCCGGATTGCACTTGAGAAGACGGTTGGTTTGCATTGGAGTGGTCTTCTCTTTATCACCTTTGAAACTGAACCTCTTAGAATGTCTTGGGTATACTTGGCTCGAGATATGAAGGTTCCTATACTCAATTTCTTGATCTCAAAGGCAAGGAAGAATTTCAACTCTCCCATCATATGCATCTCAAACCTGTCAGTCATAAGCTTTGAAAAATTCACCATTAAAAGCTTGGTTAGATGAGCCAAATATGATACTATCAACATATTGTTGGCATATGAAAAACACCCCCTTAACCCTCTTAGTAAAAATGGTGGGATAGATTTCCCAAATTCAAAGTCACGGTCTTTCAACAACTCTCTATGGTGCTCATACCACGCATTTGATGCTTGTTTAAGTCCATTGAGCACCTTATCGATCTTGTAGACATGGTTGGGGAAGTTGGGGTCCTAACACCTTGGTGGTTGCTTAACATATACCAACTCATTTAAACGACCATTAAGAAATGCACTCTTGACATCCATTTGTTGCAACTTGAAGTTGTGATGAGATGGATATACAAGAAGGATACATATGGACTCAAGCAAAGCCACTGTAGCATAAGTTTCATCAAAATCAATGCCTTCAACTTGAGAGTGACCTTGAGCTACCAGTCTTGCCTTGTTTCTTATTACTACCCCAATTCATATTTCTTGTTCTTTAATATCCTCTTTGTGCCAATAACATTTCAGCACTCTTTGGTATTATAAACTAACTTCCATACTTTCTTGCGCTTGAAGTTGTTAAGTATATCGTGCATTGATTCCAACCAATCCAGATCCTCAAGAGCTTCAAACACTTTCTTTGATTCCACCATGGAGATATGTGCATGATGTTCACTAAATCTTGACAATTGACCTCCTGTGGTCATTTTACTTCTTAGATCACCCAAAACTTTATCACCGAAGAAGTCAATGCGCTTAAAAGCTCTAGCAACTTTAGCTTAACGAAAGGCTTTGATCTCCTCATTGTTGCGAGGAGGGATCACTTGACCATCTTGATCATTTGAGTCCCCGTCTTGACTGAAATGTTGATCTTGATCATCATTATGACTGGCTTCATCCTGAGAATAAGAAGATTGATCTTGGTCTTGATCTTTTCTAGCATGAATGATATGAGAACTAGGTTCTTGCATAGAAACTTGATCAATAGTAGGAGGGTATTGAACTTGTTCTTCGGTAGGTGCATCACTTGCTCCATTGGCTTATGTTTCTTGAGTAGATGAGGGCTCCACTTGAGTAGAGCATAGTTCTTCTCGATCCGCCAAAAGGTGTCCCTCAATGGGGAGGAAAAATCCCCCTACCATTCTTATTATGTCATCTTAAGGTATTTCAACATCTACATCATAAACATGAAATTTCCCCACTTGTGAGCCATCATTTTATTCGAACACCAGACTACTAAATTCAATGATAATTAGTGAGAACTTGTCAAAGACTCTATAAGTGTGGGATTCATCACCGTAACCAACAAATGTACCCTCAAGGGTTTTAGATTGTAATTTAGACAAACATACTCCTTTTTACCAAATTGAAACACTTACAACCGAATACCTGGAAGTAGGAGATATTTGGTTTGTTGTAGGTGAGGATTTCATATGGAGTCTTATTTAAGCCTTTGTAGAGGTAGAGCCAGTTTGATGAATGACATGTCGTAGAGATATCTTCGGCCCATATATAGGGAGGAGGTTTAAACTCCGACAACATGGACCTAGCAATGTCCATAAGAGTCAGGCTCTTCCTCTCGGCTACACCATGTTGTTGAGGGGTATAAGTAGCGGAATATTGATGACGAATTCCATCTTCACTAAGAAACTCATTTAGGGTGTAGTTCTTGAACTCAGAGCCATTGTCACTTCTAATGTCCAATATTGGGACATTGTGTTGACGTTGAACTTGATTGGAGAAGTCGATGACGGGTTGTTGGGTCTCACTCTTCAACTTGAAGAAATAAACCCAAGTGAATCTTGAATAGGCATCAACAATCACTAGGCAATATTTCTTCCCGCCAAGACTAGCTTCGGGATCGGCACCAAAGAGATCCACATGAAGAAGTTCCAATATCCTCTTTGATGAAATGATAGTCTTTCTTGGGTGGGGAGAATCATGTATTTTTCCTTCAACACAAGCCCTGCAAACATGATCTTTAGCAAAGGAAACATTTTATTTTAGTGTAAGGATGTGGCCACCCTTGTAAAAGGCTTTGCAAGGTTCTCATGTTGACATGGGATAAGCGGCGATGCCACAACCACCCCACGTAGGTCTTTCCAAAAATACACATCACTTCATTGGTTGACCTAGAAATTTTTACCACATAGAAATCATTTTCGACATGCCCAACGAAAGCGACCTCAAGAGTCTCGTTCCACAAGAGTACCACGATATCAGGTTCAAAGAAGATGAAGAAACCCATCTCTCCTAAGGCACAAACTGAAAGTAAATTGAAACCGAGGTACTCGACAAGAATTCCATTTACAAGAGTGATATTTGGAGCAAATATCACCTTGCTGAGACCCGTTACCTTATATTTTGATTTATCTCCATATGTGACGGTTGCTTGATTTATATTTGGTCTCAACTCCGTCATGAGCTCCTTGCTTTCAATCATATGACTTGTGCATCCACTATCAAGCACCCATTTTGATCCACCAAAAGCATAATCCTACAAGAAATCATTTCTTGGATTTAGGACCCACCTTGGGTCCTCTTACTTTAGCCACAAGGTTCCTGGGAACCCAAATATATTAGTAAATGAAAACAATATTAGTACCAACATATGTTGCATAGACAAGACCATAATAATCCTCAAAAAGAATTTCATGAAAATTGTTAGTTATTGCAGAGTTATTACGAGTGGTTTCTTCCCTAATGACAACACCACTCGCAATGAAATTATTCTTTGCTTGATCGGGCTTGGCCTTCTTCTTGTTCTTGTTCTTGGCAGCATAGCCAGGACCTTATTTTCCATTGTTTGGTCTTTGCATTTGCACAAGATCGTCAATAGGGCCCTTTCCCTTAATGCTTGCAAGGTCTTCTTTAAACCTAGCATTTTACTCAAGAATATTTGCATGATCACAATAAGAATTAGAGGAACTAGGAACATTAAATTGAGCTAGTTGAATTTGAAGTTGTTCATGCGACTTGGTGAGGGTACAGTGTTCACTCTCCAAAGCCTTGTGAACCTTGGTGAGCTTCTCTAGGTCCTCGTTTAGTGTAGCATGACCAACACTAAATTCAACCTTTTTCCTTTTAGCCAATTTATATTTAGCAATAGGACAGTCACGTTCCTTATTGAGTTTGGACAAGATTTTATTACGTGTCTCCTCAACAGTCTCAAGTTTTTCCTCAATAGATACTTGAAGCTCTTGCTCTTCCTCAAGAGCAACATTAAGAGAAGCTATTTCAATAGCATATTCCCTTTCACCTTCTCCCTTCTTCTCAAGAAGTTCTTGTGCGTCTCCATATTGGCTCATGAAAAGATCAAAGTGCTTTTTGGTTTCACCTCGCAAGCTAGCCATAAAGAGATCCGAAGAGTGAATTTCACCTTATACACTAATACTAGTAAGATCGTGCTTTTCATTTTGAGTCTTAGAGAGGAAAGAAGATGATACCTCGGAGGCCTTGTCCATGAAACATTTTGCGAATTGGATGGCTAGGTTCTCATTGGGGGATTCAAAGAGTGATGGAGATGATGAAGACACAATTGAAATGGCGGCCACTTAACTTGTGTTTTCTTCTTCTTCTTTACCATCACCGGATGCATACTCTTCTTGAGTCACCAACACAATCCTCGAAGATGGCTTCTTGTTGTAGGTGTTCTTCTTGAAGAAAGGCTTCTCGCAAATGATCTTTGACTTGTCTTTGAGGATAAGATTTCCTCCTTGAGCTTCTATATTCTCAAAAGGGCACTCGGCAACGATGTGATATTTTTCTAGAAAATTGAAGCAAGACCTTACTCTTTGAATTCCTTCCTTGGCACTACTTTACTTTGTATTTTCCTCTACATAAGCCTTGCCTTGGGGGATTCTTCCAAAACTTTATGGATGCAAGAGCCATGTAATCTTTATGGACCATCTCGTGGCAACCACTTGAAATGATGCCATCTCTTGCATAACCTCATTGGAAGTCATGAGATGGTAGATGTGTCTTCCTTGGAGATTCTTCAAGTCAACAGGCTCAAATGTCATGATAGCACTCACATACGTCCTCTTGATCCAAGCATTATCAATGTGTGTGTTCTATAGTCCACTAAAGGAAGTAGCAATGGTCTTGAGCCTCTAATACATGTCCTCATAATTTTTACCATAAAGCATATAGAACCCTTCGGCCTCATTGCTCAAGGCATCATATCTATTTCTATTCTTGCTTTCATTTCCTACAAATTTGGTGATAAGAACATCCCATATTTCTTTGGCGGTGGAGAATTGTTGAATGTGTGGCATGATCTTATCTCCGGCGGCTTGTTGGATCATGTGAAAAGCCAGAGCATTGAGTTAACAATTACCACTTATCTTCTTGTCAAGTTACTAGGGTCAAAGTCCTTGTATCCAACTTCAATAATTCTCTATAGCTCAATGCAAGAACTGTTCAAATGAGATTTCATCAAGTATTTCCATTGAGAGAACGAAGATGCATTAACCTTAGGTGGATCACCACTATTGTTTATATGAGGGCGTGGAATAGGAGGGTTGGGTGAGTACCAATTAGAGACTTCACGGTACCCCTCCTTCCCATTTTTAGCTTCAAGGGGGTCCTCATTTTTAGATTCTCAACCCCCTTCCTTCTCTGTGTTGTCAACTTGAGAGGTATTTTATGGAGACGTACAGGAAGGAGTCTTTTCCTTGGCTTTCATGAGTTGCGCTATCATTTCACGCAACCCATTCATTTGGGATTCCATGGATGAAGTCAAGGATGTTTGCATCTGCATGAGGTCATCCATGGTAGCCGCAACCAAGGGTACGGTGGTTGCCTCATCGATGACCATACTTTCTCTTAGGCAGTTAAACCCGAACTAAGTGTCGAGGTTCTGATACCAATTGAAAGGATTGTATGGGCACCTATAGGGGGATGAATAGGTGGCACCTCGAAATTTCAATACTTTTTTTTTATTTAGGCTTGACACAAAGATAAATTCTCTAGATATGCAACTAAGGTGAATTTACCTATATGACAAGGATTACACTAAGCAAGAAACAAGAACAAAGTAGTGGAATCACGCGGAGACAAGGATGTATTCCCGAGGTCCTTCTTGTTAGGCGAGTACGTCTCGTTGAAGGGTTGTGAATTTAACCATGAAGGCCTACTCAACGCCACAAAGGGATCACCCTTATTTTCCGAGAAACCTCGCCACAAAGGCCTAATTCACATTGGAATCTTCGAGGCGGAATCCGGTGCCTTTACAATAAGTTGGGGGTACACACCCACAACTGAATTGGGGACTCCGAACATCACCAAGAATCTGTTACAAGAAACAAGTGAGTAACAATAGGTCAAGATTTCCCTTATAGGTTGGGAACACACTAAAAAATATCCGCCCTCCTTCCACATTCTTATTTGCACTGCCAACACTTCAGGTTTGTACGCAGCTCCTCTAACATATGGTATCCTAACATGGGGTCTCTATCATGTGGGTCCACGTCTTGTAGTCCCAAATGTGAGGGACCATCGTGCCACCATTTTTTACGTCACAATATCCCCACCGGATTAGATTTCATATGCCATGGTTGTACACCTACCTCACTCTCTTCTGAAGCCTTCCTTTGTCAGACGATGCATATTTTCAACTCTTCACTATGATGGTTCAACAAAGATCCATTGGTTGTCGTGGAAATTTCTTACTCATTTGTTATGACTTGGGGAATTAATTATTGCGGAGATAACAATGATACCGCAACTCGTGATTTTTTTATTGTTGTTGCACAAGTTTCTTTGAATTTCTACAATGGACGTTTTTATTGCAATCTCTAGCAACTTTTATGCAATGCCTTATGTCTTTCGTGCAAGTTTATTTTCTAATTTTGCTGCAAGAATACAACTCTGATTTGCATAAAGATTTTTTGTGTGTGTTAATAGTTCATTTGGTTGCCATCATCTATAGCTCAATGAATTATGAGTTCTCCATTTATTACATATGTTTAGTAGTACATACTATATATTGTGAATTTTTTATACTAGATCCGCCATTCATGGAACAATCTAGTATTCTTTATGCATTATCCCATGACGAGTACAAAAAGGTAATATAATCAACATACAAGCATCCTCCTACCTCTCCCTTCTCATATTGCTCATCCGCTTTCCCCGCCCGCTCCTCGTCATCCTGATCCACTACTACCAACATCGTTGTTATCGTCCCAACAATTTTCCTCCTTTGCAGCCATTTGCTATCAACCTCCGTGCCGACACCACGGATTGCCGGTCTCTACCACCCCGTGTCCCGGATCATGCTCCAAATGTGGTCTCCCTTTGCACCTACTCAATGGTGGTCGTCTATGTAACCATAGGTCGTTACTGAACTTTATCCGTATTGGGTGGTGGGGCTCACTCTCATCACACAATAACAAAAATCGCCCTATATTATTAGGAGAAGGCACAACATCATTCTCCAACTAATCGGAACTTGGACCCTCGCAAGCATCTTCCTCCCTCTCCTTCTCCTACTACCCACCCACTTCCCCTTTCGCTCGTCGTCCCTCGATACATGGACTTTATCTCCCTCCCCTTCCATCTAGTAGCCATGCCATCTTTACAAGGCCTTATTCGGATCACGGAGGTGGAGCAGACTCTCATCTTCCAACAATAACAACGTCCTATCACCCACTTATTAGATATGCCCAAGAGTTAGGATACCCCAGAGCATAGCAAAGCAAAGCCACAGAGAGAGATACCCGAAATACAGCCGCATCGGATCAAGCTGCAGTTTAATCTCACAACGTCGTCACATCTAATCCAATGTCGCCATGTTAATTTAAAAAGTAATCAATACCTGCAGATTATTCCTATACGGAAGAACAAAAACTTTCCACGGTTTGTCATCTCAATTTAGGAAGAAAGTTAAGACGAACCGTGCGTCCATTAATTATCCATCCAGCTCGCAAGGAAAGTCGTACGTCTTTCTTTCTAAAAAAATAAAAAAAATAAACGTGGAATACAGGCGTGCGTTTCTTTCTACAAAAGAAAATAAAAATAAAAACTTGGAAGGCACAGCTATAGCTGATCGACTCGTTTCTATTTATACGCCATTCTTACGAGCACGGAGCACCACCAAGGAGCATACGACCATCACCAAAGATATATACGTCGTGGTAGTAGGGAAGAGCTAGCCATGGAGCCGCCGTGCAGCCGCCCGTGCCGCCGTGTCGCCATCGTTTTGGTCGTACACCTGCTGCTGCTGCGGCTTCCGTCAACGTGGAGCTCTCGATTGGCGCCGGAGCCGGCGCCGGTGGTGTGCAGGACCATCACCGTGGACCAGCAGGGAGGCGGGGACTTCAGGCACGTGCAGTCGGCGGTGAACATGGTGCCGGACGGCAACCGCGAGTGGATCAGGATCCACGTCAAGAGTGGCAGCTACAGGTATACATACCCAGATTTTTTTGAAACGAGTATACATACCCATACGTTTATCTGATGTCGCAACATTTGTCAGAATTTAGGGTTTTGGAATTTAAACGAACGACCGAGTTCTTAAAACTCCGTGCCGTCGTAGGTAAAAACTTGTGCTTTTTTGCGCGCTGAAGTAGTTAATTTCCAAAGTTTTGTGTGCTTACGACTTGCTACAACCAATCAATCCACGTCAGGCGCTCCCTTTGGCGGTGCGGTGGCGTTTTGGCATCAACCTCTTTATTCCTTTCCTTCTTATTATACAAGCACCACATTTTTTTTCCTGCGGTGTAACACAAAGCTATTGCTAATAGTACAAATTTATGATAGTAACTAAGTACCACAGTTTAGCATAGTCAACGCAGTAACCACAAGTTGACAATTTGATAGTAGAAAATTTTGTAACGGTAGCTTTGAAAGAAACGCGCCGAGTATGATGATCTTCTTTCAGATTTGATTTTCTTTCATATCTTCCTAGATTTTCTTTCATATCTTCCTAGATTTTCTTTCAAATCTTGTCTGTTTATACATAACTCTGCTAGTCTGCTTGATTTTCTTTCAAATCTTTCTTATCCGGCCATTGCATCTACATCCAACGATTGTCTTTTCGTGGGATATGTTTTCTTTTGTTTGGTAGCGTTCAACTTTTAGGTGGCCGAGAATTCTGGTAGAGATATCGTTTGTGCTAGATCTAAGTTGAGATGATTCCTAACGACATACGCTGAGCAAATTTGTCGGTACTACTTGGACGTGGTTGTAGGGAAAAGGTCACCATCCCAAAGAGGAAACGCTTCATCTTGCTGGAAGGGGACGGCTCCGGGAACACGGACATCAACTTCGATGACCACGCCCACGGCGACATGGACGACCTCGTCGACCTGATGCGACCCGACGCTAAGGCCAGAAAATGGCCGGCGACAGCCGAGAGCGCCACCTTCACCGTCCTCGCCGACGACTTCGTCGCCAGGAACATCTCCTTCAAGAACATGCACAACGCGCTCGACAAGAGCAGGGCCGACCAGGCGGTGGCGGCGCTGGTGGCCGGCGACCGGAGCGCCTTCCACGGCTGCGCCTTCTACGGCTTCCAGGACACGCTCTGCGACCTCGCCGGCCGGCACTACTTCCGCGACTGCTACATCAAGGGCGGCATCGACTTCATCTTCGGCTACGGCCAGTCCATCTACGAGGATTGCACCGTGGTCTCCGACGTGCCGTCGTGGTACCGCCAGCCCGGGTGGTTGACGGCGCACGCTAGGGTCCACGCCAGCACCCCTGGCGGGCTGGTGTTCAAGGGCGGCGAGGTCCGGGGGTCCGGCCGCCTGTACCTTGGCCGCGCGTGGAACCAGTATGCCACCGTCGTCTTCTATCGCGTCAACATGACCGACGTCGTCGTCCCGCAAGGATGGGCCGCCTGGAACTCCACCCAAGACGTGTAAGCACATCACAACTACTCCGTATTATAGAGTGCACCCTAAGATTTTCTCATGTCTTAGTCGACGCATTGGATGTTTGTTTGTCAGGTCACATGTGACGTTCGGCGAAGTTGGATGCAGCGGCCCAGGATCCGACAAGGCCGGGAGAGTGGCATGGGAGAAGCACCTCACCGATGAAGACGTGCAAAGATTCGTGGGCATGAAGTTCATCGATGATGGTCGCTGGCTATCCAAATTACCGTAGTAGTAGCTGGCTGCTACTAGCTAGCTAGCTAGGAGCTACTCCCTCCGTTCTAAAATAGTTGACTCTCAAATGAGTGTATTTAGACACTTTTTTTTATCTAGACACACTCACTTTAGAGTCAAACTATTTCAGAACGGAGGGAGTGCGTACTAAACTAAATCTAGATGTATTCAAGGTTCGTTATGCGATGGAATGGAAGAAGGCTACGGAATAGCCGAAAGAGTAATAGGTTCTCTTTGAGTCGTGTGCCTTCAGTGTGTCATGGAGGGTGTGGTCTCTCCTGTTTTTTCTCTTAACTTTGATCTTATTTGTAAGAGTGTTCTCCCGTCACCTTGTATCGGTTCAGCCGTGTGGCTTCATTTATAAAGCGGGACGAAATCCGTTTCAGGAAGATTAACTCAAAGAAAATGATATACAATTGAGTAAAAGTAATTTTTTTGCAGCCCTAGATAAATGATTAAAGGGTGTGACTAGTCCTTAGAGCATCTCTAGCAAAGCCCCTAAAAGGTCCGAAACTGAAAAATAACCGCCACATACGGCTTGCGAGTGAAAAAAGCGGCCAAACTAGAGCCTGTAAATGGTGATGGCCCGTAAAGGATTTCTCGGGTGACCAAGAATCCCGCCCTCCATCCCGTGAATGCAAAGGTTTCGGCGACGACCCGAGGGTGCCCCCGATTGGGGAAGAGCGGTTGGCGGGAGGGATATTTCGGCTCCGCTGCGCTCCCTTTCCCATTTCCACCAATTTCCGCTTCGCCCTACGCTGCCCCGCTGCCACGTCGCCAAGCTCCCTTCGAAACTCTAACTACTCCTCCGCTGTCGGGAAGACACCCCCGCGCCCAGGTCTGCCGGAGCCCCGGACCCACGCCTAGAGCCACCGCCCCGGAATTCGTCGGTGAGTCCGTTTCCGCGCCTTTGCTTTTCGTCGAAGCTTCCCGCCGCCTCCTTTCCTTTCTGGCGCCTCCACCCTTCCTTTTCGTTGATACTTCACTAGGAGATGGATTTCGTTTTCGTAGATGGAGTTGAGCTCGTGCGAGCATATTTTGTTGGCGAATTCTTCCTCCTCCGACGACTCTGATGTGGAGACAATGATGGCGGCGCGCCGGCAGCGGATGCTAGTGGTGGTCCTCGCCGTGAAGGAGTTCGAGGAGTCAAGTAGAAAGAGGCGCACGGGATCCACCTTGGCCGCCTCTGCATCCCCCGAAATCGAGTGTATGGCAACGAACTGCTGATGTGGGACTACTTCGCTGACGTCCCAACCTATCCGCATCACACCTTCCGCAGAAGGTACAGAATGCGCCATTCCCTCTTTGTGAAGATAGTAGAAGTTTGCGAGGAGAATTGTCGCTATTTTACCCGCTGGAGGAATGCCGCATGTTTGTTGGGGTTCAACCCGTACCAAAAAATATCAGTGGCAATGAGAGTGATTGCCTATGGTATCCCAGCAGACTATGCCGACGAGTATCTTCGCATTGGGGAAGATACAACCATCGAATCCATCCACCGTTTTGCCAAAGTGAGCATACGTGTCTTCGGCCCTACATATCTGAGAGTCCCCAATGAGGAAGACACAGTTCGATTGAAGGCAACGAATGAAAAGCGAGGATTTTTCTGGGCATGATGGGCAGTGTTGAGTGTATGCACTGGACTTGGCAGAAATGTCCCAAGGCATGGCGTGGGAAGTATTGGGGCAAAGGCGATGATGCTACAATTGTGCTGGAGGTAGTTGCTTCACATGATTTGTGGATATGACATTGCTTCTTTGGTTTTCCCGGTACTCTGAATGATATCAATGTATTGCACCACTCTCATCATCTCCAGAGGCTTGCTAGTGGTGATGGCCCTGCTTGCAAATACACAATCAATGGGCATGACTACACAAAAGGGTACTATCTTGCACATGGTATTTACCCGGCTTGGTCTACTTTTGTGAAGACCATGTTAAACCCCAGCAATAGGAAAGAATTTGAGTTTGCAAATCAACAAGAGGCTTGCAGAAAAGACATTGAGAGAGCCTTTGATGTTTTGCAATCTAGATTTTCCATTCACTACTAGGGAAAAGCTTACCCGTGACGCACCAATTTGCTTATCCGTGACGCACCTGGGCGCGTCACAGCTATCACGCCGCGCCTATGGGTTTAGCCGTGACGCACCTAGCTGGTGCGCCGCACCTATTTATACCCGTGACGCACGGGCGAGGTGCGCCGCGGCTACTGGGAGGCGCGTCACGCCTAACTCCGGAGGTGCGCCACGGCTACAAATTTAGGTGTGTCACGGCTATGTAATGCCTCCACGGCTAAGTTCCTAGATGCGCCACGGGTATCCATTTTGGTGCGTCACGGCTATCCTTTAAGGTGCGTCACGGGTATCCTTTTAGGTGCGTCACGGCTATACTATGATGTATTTTTCTAAAATACGCAGTACCGTATTTATACAGGTATATACAGCTCAAATACAGAAGAATATCAGTAGACAAAATGTATCATAACAGTTCTCTGACAAACAAATTATATATCATAGTTGATCATACTGCTTAGAATTCCGAATAGCTACATAAAACAGTTGATTATGAATACAAAGTGTTTATCAGAGTCAAATAGATACAAGTGACCTACATCAGACGGTTAATCATCGGGACCGATTACATCGATCGATGATGCTTCATCATCGGGACAAGTGACCTATCTAGTCACCGATAACCTAATCATCTAGCTAGGAACCATACCATGACGAGCGAGGCGACGGCGACAAGAGCGGCGGCGATGGTCTTCATCCACTTGTTGTTCTTCTTCTTCTTCTTCTTCTTTTGTTCCTCCTCGAGATGGATGAACCACCTACCTTCCGCCGCCACTCTTGTGTTGTAGGATTTGTAGGCATTCCCTTTGAACTTGTTCACCTGCTCGAAGCAGTCTTCACAGTGATCGTAGACTCATGGAACCCTGCCTCTAAACACCACGTAGCACCTCGGCATCTGTAATGACAAGAAAGAAAACCAAAAACAATAGTTTTAAACATGTCTGTAATAACTAGTAAATGGAGATATATTACATAAATAAGTTGAAAGTTAAACACAAAGGATCAAATTGGCCATTCATATCTTGTGCTTGTTACGAGATAGTACACGTGATGGCGATCCGGAGAAGGATAAAGACAAGGGTTTCTGAACTTCGTTGAAACTAAACAAAATTACATACGTAAATGTTTGTGAGATCCGAACAAAGTTGGACCATTTCGTGCACATGCATAATGGGGACATTCTCCATAGCCCCGTCCGGGGCTATGAAAAATATCCCCATTACGTATATGTACCAAACGGTGCAACTCAGTTCTGATCTCACTAACAATAGTATTACATATGCGACGTTCCTTAGTTCCAACCGAAACCCTCATCTTCATCCTTTTCCCAGATCACCACCGGCATGTAGTACCTCTTAACAGGAACAAGATGATCATCGGGCCTTGATGTGAAGTTGGACATTTTGTGCTTGCTACGAGGTAGTACACGTGATGGTGGTCCGGAGAAGGATGAAGACAGGGGTTTCTGGAAATCTTTGAAACTAAACAAAATCATATATATAACATCGTGAGATCCGAACAAGGTTAGACCCTTTTGTCCACGTACATAATGGGGAATTCTTCGTAACCCCGGAAGGGATTTCTGAGGAATGTCACCATTACGTATGTGGACAAAAGGGTTCAACTTCGTTCGGATCTCACGACATTACATATCTGACGTTGTTTAGTTCTAGAAACCCTCATCTTCCTCGTTTCCCCGGATCACCACCGCCTGTAGTACCTCTTAACAGGAACAAGATGGTCATCGGGTCTTGATGTGAAGTTGGACCTTCACATTTTGTGCCTGTTACGAGGTAAGTACACGTGATGGCGATGCGGGGGAAGGAAGGGTTTCTGGAAATCTTTGAAACTAAATAAAATCATATATGTAATATAGTGAGATCCGAAAAAAATTGGACCCTTTTGTGCACATCCATAATGGCGACATTGTTCATAACCCCAGACGGGATTTCTGAGCAATGTCACCATTACGAATGTGCACCAAAGGGTTCAATTTCTTTCGGATCTCGCAAACCATATTACATATGTGACATTATTTAGTTCGAAAGAAATCCAGAAACCCTCGCATTCGTTCCTTTCCCCGGATCACCACCTCCTGTAGTACCTCTTAACTGGAACAAGATGGTCATCGGTCTGTGTGCCTCATATTTAGGGTGGACACATACAAGCGGCCGTAGGTGGAGCCGCTGCGCCAAGTGGGATACACAAGATCCTAACTTTGTGAAAATCACAAGGCGCAACGGACCACCTAGGCCATCTGAGTGTGAACCAACTCTTTTAATTATCGACATTTATACAAAAGATCGAACGAACATAGGACCGGAATAATATAAAAGCAAGATAATCAAGCATTGACATAATTGAGCGTCAGTTACAGAATGGACGATTCATAACCGTAACGATATGTGCCTCATATTTAGGGTGGACACATACAAGCGGCCGTAGGTGGTGCCGCTGCGCCAAGTGGGATGCACAAGATCCTAACTTTGTGAAAATCACAAGGCGCAACGGACCACCTAGGCCATCTGAGTGTGAACCAACTCTTTTAATCATCGGCATTTATACAAAAGATCGACCGAACATAGGACCGGAATAATATAAAAGCAAGATAATCAAGCATTGACATAATTGAGCATCAGTTACAGAATGGGCGATTCATAACCGTAACGATGTGTGCCTCATATTTAGGGTGGACACATACAAGCGGCCGTAGGTGGTGCCGCTGCGCCAAGTGGGATGCACAAGATCCTAACTTTGTGAAAATCACAAGGCGCAACGGACCACCTAGGCCATCTGAGTGTGAACCAACTCTTTTAATCATCGGCATTTATTGAAGAGATCGAATGAACATCACAAGTAGGACCGCAATAATAAAAAGCAAGATAATCAAGCATTGACATAATTTAGCATCGGTTACACGATGGACGATTCATAACCCTAACGGTTGAGTTCAACTAATTTCGGAAAATGTAGCAAGCCTTACAATAGTTCTCACTCCTTCTGACTCATCCGCCCAGCGATTACAATGGGACAGCCCTTCGGAGTGATGAAGGGCCTATCGTCACATGCAGTTGCTAGGTAGGTATCTATGTCGCGGTTCGGCATGGCGAACCGGCAGTGGAATGTCCCGCTCTTGTTCACCACGTCATGAACGATTTTCATGGCAAAACACTTCTGGATATCATATATCTCTTCTCTAACCTTGTCATCGCCGACCATCGACAAGCGCGAGGCCCATTCTTGGACTTGACTAGGCAGGGTAAGGTACTGTTGACCCCGTACGTACGCCCGCATATGATGGAGGACATAGTAGGTGTCCCTGTTACTGCCTGCCGGCTGCTTGACGCACGCGAAAGTCGTCGTGTGGGTGAACACCCGAGCGCCCTGAACGACCTTCTCCCTAGCGATTCTGCCCCCCTTTGCATGGTAGCCTGTGAGAGCATTATTCAAAACTTTCTTCACGTTGGAGTAGTCTTTCTTCACCGCACTCCCTGAGTCGAGATACGTGGCATGCGAATGACTGATACAAATACAGATGAGTGTGCATTGTGTATATCTGCGCGGAACAATCCAAACAAAGTGTTGGAAAGGAGCGATGAAAATCTAAAGAAAATCACTTTCGATTCGGCTAAGAATATTGACTTACCCGGCAAAGTAAGGCACGAGGATGTAATCCTTGGTCTGGTTCGCCAGCATGAAGTCCCGGAGATATGTCGACGCGACTACCTGGTTCCCAACGCCGCACAACACGTCGTGGCGCATGTAGAAGGGGTCCGCTATCGCGATGCCCGGTGTATTATCCCTGCTGACTTGCACCGCCGGACCGAGCGAGTATAGGCGGACCATGGAGTAGTGCAGCGGATTGCTATGGAACATATCGAAGATGTCCGAAAACCGCAGTACTATCCTATCCGCGCCGGTTGACTCGACGAAGCCCAAGTCCTTTGGCACCATGGCAATGAAAACCGGGTATGATGGATCCTTGGATTCAATAAGGCGCGATTCAAGATAAAGAATGTTGTCATGCAAACTCCGCATATCCCCACTTGCGACCTTGAGCTTGTTCTGGTTAAGCATAGGCTGACCCATTGCATGGACCTTCGGCGTATGCTTAGATGTAGGTGGGCCATCCTGAACACGGAGCGGCATCTTAGCAGGCTGGCTCACGGACTTTGCGGCCTTGGATCTAGGTCCTCTTTTCCGCGGCTTCGGCGCTTTCGGAATGATCTCCTTCTCAATCTCCTCATTAGCCGCCTTACGGATTGTGCCAGGGCTGAAAATAACTCCTCCCTTCGCACTTTTTTGAGTCTCGATGCAGGGGGCGACATCTGGAGGCGTGTCTTCCTGAGAACCGAATAGACGCTTGCAATTGGATTTATCCGCGGGAGGAGCCTCATCACGAGCCTCCGTGCTATAGTAGGGTTCTTCTGGGGGAGGAGCAATGTAATCTCCGCCATCAAAGTCATCAGCGATGAAATCCATGGCATCAAGATCAACGTCATCCGCCGGGTGTTGTGCCATCTCCATGTCAGGGGTAGGCGACGGCGCTACGACTGTCTTACCATGGCTCCGCTCTGGCGCTTCTAGTGGGGTTGTTTTCGAGGTGGTGCCTCGCGCTGGTAGTTCTAGAGGCGATGTCTGCGGGGTGGCGCCCCTCTTCCCCAGGCGAATCTGGATCTTCGGCCATTCCATGTTCCAAGGTAGGCACTGGAGCAGCGTCAGGGTATCGGGGTCATCTTCTTCCTGGTAGGGTTGAATGGGAGGCAACAAGTCGTCGTAGCCCGCCAGCACCCGAAGCAATCGAACTCTATATACGTCTTTGCGCATCGACCTGTTGTGGAACCTGCGGGTTGACGGTTGAACGATCATACCCACAGCAACATCCTTCAACACGCCGTCCACTGTGTGTAGGAGAGTACATGGAACGTCGGCGTTCTGCGGAAAACATGCAGGGCGTCAGAGATGCCAGTCTAAGGCAAAGGAAGATCGACGCTCCAACGCTTAACTATTTACCTGGCTGGCGATGGCGTCGAGCTCCTCTAGTGGCGAGGGGCCAACGACGGCGGGCGTGCTACTGTTGACTGGCGAGGGACCGCCGGCGGCGGGCGTGCAACTGATGGCCAGGCGGCGGTCATTCGTTGGTGCACGCTCTTCATCCGGCGGAGGACCGCCCACTGTGGGCGCGCAACGGATGGTCAGACGGCTAGAGGCGGGCGGAGTCACCCTCGGCGCTGTGTTGTAGGCGGGCGGAGTCACCAGTGGGTCCGCCACCGTGGCGTTGGCTGGCGAGAATCTGGACAAGTCTCTTGAGTTGCTTCCCTGCACGCTAGGCACCGGGCACGGCCCCACTCGACCTCCTTCATTCCATCGAGTAACCACGTCGTAGATGGTAGGCAAAACACTGCCCATTTGTTCTGCCAAAGCTTCTTTGACAATATTAGGAATATCGGCAACTTTGGCCTTGAGGTCTGCAATCTCGCGATCGCGGGCTTCGTCACGTTGGATATCTTCGACGGTCCTCCTTCTATTTCTTCTCGCCTCCTTGGTCTCCTTGAAGTACTCTCTGAGCTTCGTCGTCGTGCCCAGGCCACAAACTCGGCCACCTGATGGCCTTTTGTGCTTTTCCTTCCCCTGCGTCACGTTCACCGCCATGTTTAAATTGTCGTCCCACGGGCCGTGCAGCCTCGGCATGGATGACGAGGTTCCACCACTTTCGATTTCTGTGTTCTGCACAATTAGCATGAACCGTTTAGAATTCCACCAGTACACTATAATGCAATCGACTTGATCGTCGAGAGCAAACTAACTAGGGTGGTGTATTTACTTACCAAGTTTTCATACAACTTCTTCACCTTCTCATCATCGGTAGTATACTCATTAGCTACCGGGTCATATGTAAACCGGGCCCTGATGAAGTTTTTTGTCCGCGGCGAGTACCTTGCGAGAGGGTCAGGGATGCCCTCTGCTGCACGTTTGGCGTCCTCCTTCTCCCAATTGGGAATCGCCGCTCTGTAACCGCCGCATCCTAGTTTGTGGGTACCTATGTTCAACCGCCGCATCCTCTGCCCCGAATCACTGTTAGCCTTGGCGACTTCGCTCTCGCAAAGTAGCTTGAAGTCCCGGAGTTCAGCTTCGGTGATGTTCGGCTCACTCGCTAAAACCTCCTCCAAGCTTTTTTTGGGGTTCAAGACATTAACCTTCACCCGGTGTTTCCAGTTGGACAAGGCGGTGTTCATCTTACCAATGGCGGCATTGTTGACCGGATTCCCCTCCAGATTGTCGTTATTGTACTTAAACGGCTCTTCTGGCGGATATGCGGGTACAAGTATCGTCCGTGCAGCTTTCTAAAGAGAACAACCCGATAATGGGTATTCTCTTTTTTCCTTAGATCGTCGGTGTTGATCCTGACAGTGTCCCGGACAATGCAACCAATTTGGTTTCCGAATCCTTTGACCACCGACTCGGGCGCGATTGGATACCCACCGCTATCAATTTCCGTGATCACTTCACGGTAGGTGCGGAAACTGTTTCTTTTCCGTTTTCTCGTTGTCGTCCTCTTCTTGGCTTGGCTACCACCATCTGTCTGACCGCCGGCATCAGTGGTGTCATTTCCGCCGGCGGCGCCACTAGTGGTATCACCCGCGCCACTAGTCGTGGCGTCATCCTCCTCGCCACCGCTAGTGTCCGCGTCAGCCCCGGCATCCTCCATCGGGTCGTATTGCTCATCTTCTTCGTCGCAGATTTGCCAGAACGGCTTAGAACCGCCGGCCTCGTCGTTGCGTGCCATGTTCTGAAGGGGGCAATTATTGGTTAATCTAAAGGCAACGAAAAATCGACATACTACTCGATCACGGGAAAACGGCTAAGTCCTAAATTCACGGGAAAATTTCGGCATGACCTTTGCTAATTTTCTAACACTAGAGTGCCCGATTCTCGCCGAAACGGAAATTAATCAACATTTCGGCGAAAATGGGCAACTCATTTGAATTCCCTGCAAAGTTTTAAACGGCTCGATGGCCGGAAAGATTTCCAAAACATGATTCACCAGCACCATCACCAACACAAGAAATTTTTACAAAGTCCATTTCTTCTCCTGCACCACGGCTCGAGCTACACAGCTCAAGCACACACAACAAAAACCTTCACCACAAATCAATCTCCACAAGTTAATCCAACCACCAGGAACCAGTGAAATCACAGATCCAGTGGAATCATCACAAGGCCAAGCTAGGAACTGAAGTAGCAGGCCTGATCAACTTGCCATTCCTAACTTACTGTGCACTATTATGACATGTTCGCATGCTTATTAAATAATAATCAGTCTTCTTACTGTGCACTGTTATGTGCTAAGCAATTAAAAGTAGGAGGCAAATTAAGCTGCAGGAATTCACATGCCAGCAAGCCATGACCAACCCTTTCGGATACAACAATGCAAAGCCTAAAACCGACAGTGGAGTGCACATGCCCATGATTGACAGTAGAACTTAAGCAGCTAAGCAGCAATTTTGCAAGTCCATTACTGGGTAGCAACGGTTTGATTGTGAAAAAAGACTACTACATAAGATGCATTTTTTGGTACTGTACTTAGTAATACTACTTTGGTAGCAAGTCCATTACTGGGTAGCAATGGTTTACAAGCCAAAACTCTCAACTCAACATAATACTAGTACTTAGTACTGTAAATCAGAAGAAAATCTTGAAGCTCATTTTGCTTTTCGACACAGCACCTATTCTAAAAAAGGAAAAAAAATCATAACCATGTTGCTGTACAGAAAACAGCAACAAAAGCTGAAGAATGCAGATGGTGCTCTTCCAAATCAAGATGGCAAAATATCTAGTAGCAGTGCTACTCAAAAATCAAGATGGCAAAGGAGAGAGTTGCCGTCCCTCACTGCTTTCCCTCTAGCAAGCACCAGGCAATTAAATCAAGCAAGATTCATATTTTAAAAAATACTCCAAGTTTCTGAAACAAGTGTGCAATTCATATTTTAAAAAATACTCCAAGTTTGCATTCAGAATCTATAGTACTCTATGATGGTCGATACAGTGATGGAGTACTCTGTGATGGTCAAGATATTGTACTGATACTCATAATCCTTGCAAGCTCGAATGTAAAGGAACCAACTCAATGACTCGAATGTAAAGGAACCAACTCATTAACCGCCAGATTTCAATCACACAAGAAGACTGCATTCTTTACTCATCTAAATTATTAACCAACATTTTGTTCATCTGTTGACTGGAGCAATGGAAAAAGAAACTGAAAAAGTACATTAGTTCATTGATGTCGCTTTTTTTACCAAGGGCGAGCTGTCAAGACAAACTTCAGAAAATATAAATACAAAGCTACCCTCACAATTCAGTTCTCTTTATGCAAAAATCCAGCAATACGAAGCCTATAGGCGTTTTCAAATTTGACTTACTACTCATGGCTGATCAAAACTGTTGGCTTTTATAGGTGATGATCCAGAGCGATGGTGATAGTGAAAGCTAGGCTCAAGTGTTGGAAGCGGAGTCGCTCAGGCAACGCAAGCAGCACTCGGAAGCAGAATCGTCCGCGCGACACAACGAACACTCGGAAGCTCGAATGTGTTCATGCGCAGGAGGCTTGTGCTTGCTAGTGGTACTGGATAGATAGAGTGATAGTTGTGCTTGCTAGGGAGTGTTTCTCTTGCGGGCATTTGCTCGAGCACATAGGGAGCCCGTCTGCATCGAGGGAGAAGAAGGGACTTACCCTGTAGGTGGAAGGCGTCGAGCGGGTCGATGCAGACGGCCGGCGGCGCGGCGCTCCTCCTCCTCCCTTGCTGCACCTCCTAAGCCGTGGTCGATGCAGACGGGCGGCGCGGTGCTCCTCCTCCTCCCTCGCTGCTCCTCCTCCTCCCTCGATGCAGACGGGCGGCAGACGGCGCGGTGCTCCTCCTCCCTCGATGCAGACGGCGCGGTGCTCCTCCTCCCTCGATGCAGACGGCGCTGTGGACGATGGTGGAGTCTACGGTGGCGAGCGAGGGCGGCGGTGGAGACTGGAGGCAGCGAGGAAGTAACGGTGGAGACGGGAGGCAGCGAGCGAGGGCGAAGGGGAATGGATCCAGATCAATGAAGGAAACGGCCGTGCCTGTTGGTCTCCGTATACTAGCTATACCCGTGACGCACCGAAGCTTGGCACGCCACGCATTCGATAGCCGTGACGCACCAAAGTTGGGTGCGCCACGCCTATCTGTGGATACCATTCAAAAAGAACTAGCGATGTGTTCTATCACAGCAGAGCAATAATCCCAGTGGTTAGCCCCCGAGTTTGGCCTCCATAGCCCCAGGTTCGAGTCCTCCTTCCACGACCCCCACCCCCCATTTTTTCAATTTTTTTCTCCTTACCAAATAAGCTAGAATCAATAAATGTATAAATAGAAAAAAAGTGTTGATTAATTTAAACATATGAAATAAATATGTTGATTAATTTAAACATGTAAAACAAATATGGTTATATAATTGTCCAAAATAGAAATAAATCTAAATAAATTCCACAAAATATGTTGATTAAATTAAACACAATATATAATACATCATCGTAACTTTGTCGAATACACGCACACACACGACACTTCGTGATTGCTAGCTGGCTCTCGGTTTTACAATTTTCTTTCCCTTCTTTGTCGCGGTTGAGTTATTCAGTCCCGGAACACCGTGACTTCTTCGGTGGAATGGGCGACCTGTAGGTAGCGTTGTCCTGCTTCTTTTTGTTGTGTATTTCGTTCCATCGTCGTTGTCATCTTCCATTTTCGGGTCGCCGTACTGGTCAAAGTCTTGCTCGTTGGCTACTCCATCCATTCCGATGATGCTTCTTTTGCCTCTCCGCACGACAACACGGCTAGGCCTTGTCGGGTCAGTAATGAAGAAGCATTGGTCCACTTTGTTAGCCAAGACCCATGGCTCATTTTTTGCGGTGACATTCGTGTCGGATTTGGCTTCAGGTATCACCATGGTGGTGAAATATTGTCCTTCTTTCCTGACGCTCTTTGCCCATGTGACACGGAACATTGGCACCTTCTCTCCGCAGTAGTCGAGTTCCCATATCTCGTCGATCCTACCATAGTATCTTTCCTTGACGTCACCTGTTAATGATTCCATCGTTACCCCCCGAGTTCTGGTATTCGCAATTCCGGTCCTTATTTGCCGTGTAGAATGTGTAACCATTGATATCGTATGCCTGATATGTCATGAGGTTATGTGCGGGTCCTTGTGACAATGTGAGTATGAGTTTTTCTTCTTCAGAATAAGGCGTCTCCGGGTGATCGGTCATAATCTTCTCCCTGAACCACTGTGTGAAATGGATGTTGTGCTCTCTGATTATTTCTGCTTCGGTCCTATGTTGTCCCCGGTCACTGTAATACTTTGCGATTAGCATTTTGTGCTTTTCCAACCAAGGATCGACCACTGTTAGATGTTGTAGCGCGACTAGGTTTGCTCTGTCAAAGTTGTTGCGTCGTCCCTGAAAGTCGACATTCATTTCGCGCTGGCCCTCACGGTGTCCCCATCCAGCGAGCCTGCCAAAGTGCCTGTTTACGGGCAGACCAGGGTTCTCATCTTTGTCTAGAAAATTCGTGCAGAAAGAGATGCACTCTTCTGTCAGAAAGCCCTTGGCAATGCTTGCATCTGGACGGGCCCTGTTGCGGACGTATCCTTTGATGGAACCATTCATCCTTTTGAACGCCATCATGGAGTGTAAAAACGGCGGCCCGAGCTGGATGATATCATCCACGACATGGACAAGGAGATGCACCATAATGTCGAAGAATGCGGGCGGGAAGTATATCTCAAGCTCGCATAGTATCACCACGATCTCTTCCTGTAGCCTTGCGAGTTGCTTCACGCCAATCGACTTTCGAGAGATGACGTCAAAAAAGTTGCAGAGTCCAAACAGCGTTTCGCGGACGTGCTCGTCCATTATCCCTCGAATTGCAACTGGAAGTATCTGCGTCATCATCACGTGACAGTCGTGAGACTTCATCCCGCTGAACTTCTGCTTTGGTACATCTAGGTATCTGCTTATCTTCCCCGCATAACCGTAAGGAAATTTCACTCCAAGGAGGCACTTGAAGAATTGGTCGATCTCCTTCTCGCACAGCGTGAAGCACGAAGGGGGACAGTAATATTCCGTCTTCTTGGCCTTTTTGCCTTTGCGGCGACCTTCCGTCCCATCTAACACATCATCATCATCATCGTCAAAATCATCCGGTTTTCCTCCGTGGAGCTCGCCCCTGATATTCAAAAATCTCAAGTCGTTCCTTGATTTCGGCCCATCTTTGGTCCTCTCCGGCATGTTGAGCAGGGTGCCAAGCAGACTCCCGCACACGTTTTTCGTGATATGCATGAGGTCAAGGCAGTGGGGTGTGCGGAGAATCTTCTAATACCTCAGCCCCCAGAGAACATACCTTGTTTTCCATACACCCTCCAACGGCGCCGGCGCCTTTCGCTTCTTTCCCGGCGCAGGGCACTCTTTCCAGTTCTTCAACAGCTCGTCGATTTCCTCGCCGCTCCTTTGACGTGGGGCTCTTCGTATCTCAACTTCATTGTTGAACAGATCTTTGCGTTTTCTCCACGGGTCATCCTTGCGAAGCCACCTTCGATGCCCCAAGAACACGGTTTTCGAAGACCCGGGGTTTCTCTCTAGCTAGAGATACATAGTGTCATCCATGCACCTAACGCATGCACAGAATCCGTGCGTCACCTGCCCCGCGACATATCCGCAACCGAGGTAGTCATGCACCGTCGTGATGAGCGCGTCTCTCATTGGGAAAAACGTTTCTCTATAGGCGTCCCACGTATTGGCTGGCTCGTCCCATAACGTGGCTAGCTCCTCTTCCAACAACTGGACATACAGATTGATGTCGTTACCTGGTTGTTTCGGCCCTTGAATAAGCATACTCATCTGTATGTACTTCCTCTTCAAGCACAACCAGGGGGGTAGGTTGTATATACATACAAACACGGGCCAGGTGCTATGGGTGCTGCTCTGGTTGCCAAAAGGATTTAATCCATCCGTACTCATGCACAACCTGATGTTCCTTGGATCGTCACCGAATTCGGGGTATTCGATGTCTAGCGCCTTCCACTGGCTAGCATCTGAGGGGTGTGTCAGCATCGTGTCATCCTTCTCCGGATCAATTCCATCATCCTCTTCTGGCTTCTTCCTTTCCGCGTGCCATCGCATGAGCTTCGCCTGTGTGGGGTCTGCGAAATACCGCTGCAGACGGGAAGTTATCGGAAAGTACCACACCACTTTTCGAGGAGAGGCCTTCTTCCCTGGCTTGTATCGAGTTGCGTCGCACACCGGGCATATGGTTCTCTCTGCGTCCGCGCCTCGATAGATGATGCAGTCATTAATGCAAGCATGGTACTTCACGTGAGGTAAATCCAGAGAGGCACACGACTTTCTTGGCCTCCTCGATGATCGTTGGACACTTGTTCCCCGTGGGAAGACGGCCGTGCCAGAATGCCATGTTCTCATTGTAGCTCGCATCGGTCCATCGGTGTTTTGTCTTCATCTCGAGGGTCCTTAACGTTACGTTCAGACGGGTATCCGCGCTCACGCATCCTTCATACAATGGAGTAACGGCGTCTATCTCCAGTTGCGACAGCTTCGATTTCTCTCTAGCAGCAGCTCTGGTGTTGCTAGTCTCCTTGAGAAGCAGAGCTTGGACATGAGGGTCCCGCACCCAGTCCGACGACGATGTCCCGACATCTTCATCATGATGTCCTTCGTCTTGATTATGATCATGTCCGACATCTTCATCACTATGTCCTTCGTCTTGATTATGATCATGTCCTTCATCTTGATCATGATGTCCTTCATCATGTCCGGGAGACTCTTCATCTTCATCACTTGTCGGGTAAAGAGTGTAGCCATCCATGAAACCACGACGGATAAGGTGCGACTCCAAGTCACCACAATCGTATCTGATCAAGTGTTTCAGTTTGCATCTTCGACAAGGACATCTTATCTCCGTCATGTTATTTCGAAACATTTCGGCCGTCGCATGTTTCATAAATCTAGCCACGGTGCCTGTGCTTATATGCATGGTTGCCTGCATAGTAAAAAAAGATCAAAGGACAAATTAATTAGATCATGAATCAAATTACGTAATATATGGATGATGCATGCATGGTCGTCGACGGAAAAATTCGGCATGACCTATGCTAAAAATAGGACATTCTCGGAGTGCGTGGTTGCCGAAATGGAAATGAATCAACATTTTGGCAACACATGTCAACTCTTTTTAAGACATCCACAACTTTCATCAAAAATACGCAACACAATTTCGCATATGTATATATGCAACCATATGAATCTTTTGTGACAACCGGTCGATACCGAGCGAGATCTATGAGAGAGAGCGAGATCAACACACATACATACAACACATATACATATCCCTCCAACAACTCACCAACTATAGATCTTGCCGACTCGAGACCGAGAGAGTACGTGTGTATGTGGCTACAGGGAGTGAAAAAGATGGAAGAGAAAGTGGTAAAGTGAGATGGGGGTGGAGAGAAGTGTTTACTAGATTCCCCTCACATATATATATATATATCAAATAAAATAGGTTAAATAAGTTTTAAATGGTGGGAAAATGGGGGAAATAGGGTGGTGAGGAGGTGGGGGGCGACCAGATCTAAAATGGGGTGGAGATATGAGGGGATGGGAGGTGGGGGTGGTGCCAACCACTTAAATTGCTCACAGGTATACCCGTGACGCACCGTGCTGCTGGTGCGTCACGGCTATGTGGGATAGGCGCGGCGCACCTGCTCGTGGTGCGTCACGGCTATAGATGCTACACGTGGAACAGATAGCCGTGACGCACCACGGGCAGGTGCGCCGCGCCTATCCCACATAGCCGTGACGCACCAGTGGCTCGGTGCGTCGCGGGTATGCCTCGGAGGCTCGCCACCCCGGCCCCACACATAGGCGCGACGTGCCGTCTGTTTGGTGCGCCGCGGGTAAGGCTATAGGCGCGACGCACCAAACTGTGGTGCGCCACGGCTATTAGGCGTGACGCGCCGTATTGCTAGTGTGTCACGGGTATCATCACTCCTATAGCTGTTTTCCTAGTAGTGATTGTTCGAGGTCCCGCTTGTTTCCGGGACAAAAAAAAACCCTCATAAACATTATGACATGTTGTGTCATTCTACACAACATGATCATCGAAGATGAGAGGGACTTGAACTTCGAGTTGTCCTATGACAATGTTGGAAGCGAGTGAAACCTCCTTAAGACCCAGATCGACTCCAAGCATTCCTTCAGACATACTGGGAGATTGAGGATGCCAACACACACACCCAGCTTCCGAGAGATCTCATTGATCACATCTAGAGTTTACATGGGGAGTAATTTCACATTTTTTATTATTTTTTATCCCATTCTTGTGTGATTTGAAACATTTATTTGATCTCATATTTGTTGTAATATTTGAACCATGTGAATTTATTCATGTGTAATTTGAAATATTATTTGATGTAACAGTCGGAAACATTATTTGATGTAATAATCAGTAACATTATTTCAACCATTTCATATTTATATTTGTGCTACCATTTCAACTTATGTATATGTGCTTAAAATGAAAACTTGTCACGGAAAACTGGTTTTACGGGTTGGAAACAGCTGCGCCGTAGCAGTCCCCGTAAACCCGACCTATAAAACAATATTCTTTTTTACAGGTCGGGTTTACGGGGACCGCTACGGTGCAGTTGTTTTCAACCCGTAAACCCAGTTTTCTGCGACCTGTATCCCGTGTTTAGAAATCCGCGGGATAGTGGCTCTGCTAGAGATGCATGCTCCTACTCGAATAAGAATTAGTTTAGTTCTTGGTCAGGTGATGTTGTCGAATATCAGTTGCAATCCATGTTGGAATAAGTAGATGATTATTTATTGTTATGGGGGAAGTAACCATACATATCAAACCAAATCGAGTGGACTAGCCATTACATTTCCTATCTACTCCAAATCCCTATTGTGTCGTTCCCCATCTCCACCCTATCCCAAAATCGGATCCCTAGTCCCGACGCTCTCCTTGTCCATGCAATGGTCATCTTTAGGTCATTCCCAAGGGAGCTATAGTACCAGTGACAAACTGGACCTCTGAACGGACTTGGGGGAGTACGTACTATCTCGCACCCAAGGCATGGTGGCTCGAGAGCAGGTCTTCCATGACCACTCTCTATCCACGACGGTGCTGGGGGTACATCCTCTAGTGTTGCCAACAGACATGGTGATGGCATTGGAGGAGCTGATCGACTGTGGCCCTTTCATCGCCGACATAGTGGTAGCTTATGTCGATGAAGACGCGGGCAAAGAACATCTACACGATTTCCCTGCTCTTTCTGGTAGGGTTGTTGGCACCGGTCCACCTATGTTTCATGATGGAGGCGTCGTCTTCAGAGGACGAGTTAGAGTGCAACCTTCTAAAGATGGAAAAGGTGAGAAACATCAAAGAGTTGGTATTTGTGTTGTATCTTATCTCATGTTACTCTCAAACTGAGTGATGTGGGTCTATAAAATCTGAAGAATTAATTGTGTGTAATTTCTTGTAATTAGCTAGGTTATAAAACACCTTGCGATCTACTCCTTCCGTCTCAAAATAACTATCGTTAAAATGGCTTAAAATGGATGTATCTAGACTCGAATATATCTAGATACATCCATCTCAATAACAATTATTTGTGGGACGGAGGGAGTACAATTTTGTTATTATTTCATTGAAGTACCTATAAAATTTGAAGAATTAACTTTGTGTAATTTCTAGTTTGATCTCAAACCTTAGTGTAACACACTTTAGGGCTTGATAAAATCCAAAATAGATAAATGGTAGACTTGAATAAATCAAGTACATCCATATCATGTCTGGAGTGTTCTCGAACCATAGGGTAACACACTTTAGGGCTTGAGGACGCCCAGAGATCGTTATAGGAATTATCAAAATTACAGAAGTGGAGAAAAAGGGAAGTCAGAAAGGTTCCGGGAAAGGAGCGAAGAAGTACGGAGTGTCGCGGGAATTATATGAGATAATAATTGATGCTCGCACTTCCACTAGTGGAAGGTACTTTAGAAGGAGCAAATGCAGGAAAGAAGAGGAAATTATGTAAAGAAATTGCAAATTCACTTGGAGTTTAGTTGGTCATCTCATGAAGTCGAAGTCAATAGAAAGGATCAACACTAGTACCTCAAAATAATAGTTATTTTGAGTTCGATCATTTTGTAATGAATATTTTGTGTTCATAAATCTTGTTGAGTCTGAATTATAAAATATGTATGGGAATTCCAAGCTTGGGAATTCAAAGTTTATGGTCTTCTTTGTTGTATTATGACATTAAGTTTTATTATTAATTCTTGACTGCTTTGATTTAATTTATTACTTAAGTTTGATTAATAATTTTAATGTCTTGTTAAATAAATTATAGATAGGTCCTTAATTGATTTATCAATGTTTTAAGATTGTCTCCAAATTATTTAGGAAAGCTAAGAATCATAAAATGTTAGTCACTTTTGAATTTCAAAATTCACATAAAGGATGGATGTTTTCCCAATAGACTGAATTCCATTGAAGACTCAATCTGATAAGTTGATCATATTGATGAACTAGAATAGATGACATAATTTAAGTTTTAAGTTTTCATCAAACTCAGTGGCAGTGCTGTGAATCAAAAACTAAGATCAAATAAATTTGATTGAAGAAGAATGGACTTAATAAAAATTATAACATGATTCAAAAAAGAAATTTTTCTTAGTCAATATTACTCATGATTACTTTTGGGAGACTCAAAATTATCATGATAATGAAATCTTTGACAAGGATTTGAACGATGTTATAATAATATTTTCTAAACGACTTGATGTGATATGTGAAGTGTGAAGCAAAAATAATTCTCAAACCACTAAGAAAAATATTTTGTTTGTTAAGGTTGGAGCTTTATCATTGAATTAAGTTAGAGTTATTTAATGAAAGTTCCAAGTAATCTATATTTATCAAGTATAGTGCATAATTGATTAAGAGGGTTTTGCATAAAACCAATATGATTACTGGTAGTTAAATTTCCACTTTAACTCCAACTTTCTAACATGTTGGATTAAGGAGAAAAGTTTCTTTTCGTGACAGAGAGGTGGAAATTATATTAAGTTAAGACTGCGAATATTTGGAGCAAGGACTAAAACAAAGGGTTGACATGCAAATGTTTCTAGGTCATCACCTTGTCTAGAAATTTATGTATGAGATACACAAAGTTCAAACTTAATATTGTATACAGGTCATATGAGAATTTGATGTAATATTCACTTTCTGATGTAGTCATCAAGATACCCAAACAATGATGATGAAATTCAAAACAAAACAAACAAGATAATAATGCTCATATATGACACTAGATTGTCATATAGATCCAAGAAAAGGATATGTTCATGTTAACTTCAAGATTTCACCCTCTAAGTGGTTGTGGTCATATTAAATCTCACGAACATGAATATTTCATAAGGGAAATAGATATGAATATGTATGATAATCATAAATCTAGTCTTGATTAAAAAAAATCAAGAACGAATAAACGATAATGATGAGTTGAAAAACTTATCATATCAATTTCTTGGTGCTGCTGGGACATCCCTGATTTTTGGATAGTTCAAAAATCACTAAAAATTAAAACTTCTATTTTCTTGATTGAAGCAAGCCACCAAAAACAAATAAAACTTAAACATGAAGGAAATATTATTATTATTCCAATGATATTGGGATTGACAATTCATTAGACCTCAATTACATAAACGCTAAATGCCTTTTCAAAAATAAGTATTTGATCCAAAGTGATTATTTTCTTACACAATATTTTAAATCAAATATTACCATGAAAATGATTTATAGCTTTCAAAACTAGAGGATTATTTTCTTCAACAATTTTATAAAGACCCAAAATATTTGAAGAGAAATAATAGATATTTATAATTATTATTAGATGTTATTCCAAGTTTTAAACATAAAGTGGTGTTCATAAAATATTTTCTTTGAAAACAATATAAAACGGGACTTTGAAACCAATATTATGGCTTGTGGAATTTTTCTAAATTTTCTTAAGCCACATTTATAATTATTATTTTTTCTATTTAGAAATGGCATTATGGTGCTATTATTAAATCACTCATATCTTAAAAATATATAATATGAAAATTAGGTAAAATGACTTTCAAAATTAGTATTTGACATGTTTAATGTCTCTAAAATTTATCTAAACAGTAACATCATTTATTATTATTTTTTTCAATTTTAAATAACATTATGTACTATTAGTGATTTGTTTAGATTTGCAAAATAAAAAAATTGTTTTTTGTTGGAAACAGCAAAATTAGGTTTCTATTTGATAGATATTTCAATTACAAAATTTTACAAAACTATTTGAGGTCATTTGGGTTTATAGAACAAAAGATGTGAATTAAATAAGAAAAGATGAAATAAAAAAGAAAGGAAAAAGAAGTGATGATGTCATTGATGACGTAACCCGGTCTTCAATTTCCTGTAAGGGATGAACTGCCGAAAACGACCGTTTTAATTGGATTGATTTCGTGCGTAATTGATCCCTTTAATCCCCTCGAGCCGTGTGTTTAAAAACCCTCGACCCCCTCTCCATTTTCCCTCCCATTCCCTTTCGGATTTTGCCTCCAGGCCGCAAACATATCTTGCTGGAGTCCACATAGGCCGTGACTGTGTTCTTTTGATTCCGGTGACGCAGAAGGTTTGCTTCGCCCTCCTTTTCTCACCATTCGCTTCCCCATTCCCGTATGCACCTCGGTGACCGCCTGTTTTATTTTTTGCGTAGAGGAGCCAACTCCTAGACGAACATCTCAAGTCACCGGAGCAACGGTGAGCACCAGCTGCGTGCGTTGATGCAGATGTCACCAAGGCTTCGCGAGGTTGCCAACATTTTTTGAAACATTTTCTACTACAGGGGAGTCCCCCACAGCCCTTTATTGCCATCCAAAAGAGAGTTACGGTTATGTACAAATATACAGGAGAGGGAAAAGACTAAGGCAGTCTATCCCAGGCTAACTAATTTAGGGAATTAATCCATAAAGCTAAGTCAGCAGCCACAGAAGCACTCAACCTATGCTTAAGCATAAGAAGATCTAACAAGAAGCCCACTTTCCATCCCATAAAGGAATGCCTTTCCGATTTGAAAATGACTCAATTCCTATGCTTCCAGATGTTGCCAGCATGCGAGGTTGCCAACATTGTCGTCGTGTCACGCTTTCCCCTTGCCAGGAGGACCACAGCATCATCGCCGGCATCGATATCCGAGCCACGGGCCATCGGAGCACTGCCCAATCCTCTATTTCCGGCCAGTCGCCAGTGAGGTGAGAAACCGTAGCCTCCGTAGCCATTAGATCCGCATCGAGCGACCATGATTAAATCATTTTTTCGAACAGGTATTGGCCAATAGGAGCACACCATGTGGCACACAGTCAGCACCCAACCACTTAACCACATCAGCGGCACGTGGTAGCCCAGTCAACGCCATGTGGCAGCCCCGTCAGCAGCCACGTTAGCCCAGCATTTTTTGTTGTTTTCCCGAATAGAATAAAATTGGCAGTTTTACAGAAAAACACCCTGCATATTAGAATCATCATATCTTTGTATCCACAACTCCAGATTTAGCAAACTCTGACTTCTTGAAAATCCCTTGACATGTAAAAACTTTTAGGACTGTTAAAATTTAAATTTGACAAACTTAAATTGGTTCAAATTTAAATATGTTTTTTTGATGAATTTTGGCATAATTCAAAATCTACAAATCCAAATATTTAAAATAAAATATATTTGGAAACCTTCAGATGTGTACTTTCATATCCTATGTCCCCAAATAATTTTTTGAACAGATTAAAAATGAATTTAGATTTAAGTTGTCCATTTGAGTATTTTGACATATATTTAATTCCATAAATAATTTGAAGATGGTTCCTTAAGCAAAACTATAACATTTGGTAACCTTGGACCAGAGAAATCAGTACCTAAACGTTTTGGACAACCTTGAACCATATCCATGTAATTTTGGCCAAAAACTCAACATAGTGATCCACCCACTTTTTCATGTCTTAGAATATGTTCCTATCTTGTTACCATTGTTATTATGGCCATTTTGGAATCCACGACAAGTACCTAGCATATGTCCGTCACATAAAAGTCCAACTAGTGAACCTTACACCCTGATGCGCATGTAACACATGTTTGTTGGGAGACCCCAAGAGGAAGGTATGAAGAGCATAGTAGCAAATTTCCCTCAGAAAGAAACCAAAGTTGAATCGACCAGTAGGAGAAAGAAATCACTTCGAAGGTTGATGCAGCTGATGTCGCAGGGAGCACTACTGGTTCAGAAGCAACATGGAGCCTACACAACACAATCAAATCACTTCGCCCCAACGAAGCAGTGAGGTTGTCAATCTCACCGGTTTTGCTGAAAACAAACAGGTTAAACGTATGGTGTGGAAAACAGTAGTAACATTATGAAAACAAAGATTGCAGTGGTTGTATTATCCGTATGAGGAAAATGGACCGGGGTCCGCCGTCTAGTGGTATCTCTCCAAAACAGATAGATAGCATGTTGGGTAAACAAATTACATCTGGGAAATTGACAGATATAAAGGCTGCACCATAGTGCATATGCATGACATGATGATTACTATGTGATTCATGCGGGCATTACAAAAGGATACATACACTGTCATCCAAGTGCATCTATGACTAATAATCCACCCTCAGAATGTCATCCGAGCAATCCTTGGGTATTAAGTTGCAAGCAACAGATAATCGCAGTATGAAAAGTGTGTAATGCAAACAATGTAAACATCGGTGTTTTCTGCCTAGTGGAAACAGCACATCCCCCACCCATTTACGTTTTTGTCACTCGAGAAAGGGAGGCATGAACCCACTATCGAGCATAAATACTCCCTCTTGGAGTTACTAGCATCTACTTGGCCAAAGTATCTACTAACAACGGAAAGCATGCAAGATCATAAATAACATACACATGAAAAGAACATGATAGATTGATAATCATTGGACACATAATTCAATATTCATCGGATCCCAGCAAACACAACATGTAGCATTACAATAAGATGATCTTGATCATGTAGGGCAGCTCACAAGATCTAAACATGAGGCATAAAGAGGAGAGAACAACCATCTATCTACTGCTATGGACCCGTAGCCCAAGGATGAACTACACACGCATCATTCCGGAGGCGGGCATGGTGATGTAGAGCCCTCCGGTGATGATTCCCCCTCCCGGCAGGGTGCCGGGGGAGAGCTCCAGAACCCTCCCGAACTAGGGTTGACGATGACGGCGGATACAGATGTTTTTCGTGTAAAAGGCTTCTGTCTTTAGGGTTAACCCTTCGAGGAGAATATATAGACGCGAGGGAAACATCGGTGGGCGGCCAGGGGGCCACACCACCTCGAGGCGCGGCCGGGGGGCACGCTCACCCATTGTGTGGGGCCCCTGTGGCTCCCCTCCGGGTCTCCTTTGGACTCCGTGTGTGTGACGACTTTCTAACACTTCCGGCTTTGAATCGTCCAATTCCGAGAATATTCCTAGAACAACTTTTCTGAAACTAAAAACAGCAGAAAACATGAACTATCTCTGTGGCATCTTGTCAATAGGTTAGTCCTAGGAAATCGATAAAAGTGGCATAAAGTGTAAAGGAAACATGTAGCATATGACATGAAAACAACATGGAACATCAGAAATTATGGATACGTTGACGTATCAACATCCCCAAGCTTAGTTCCTACCTGTCTTCGAGTAGGTAAACGATAAAAACAAAAAATTTATGAGGTGACATTCTACCAACATAAACTTGATCATCGTCGTAATGTAAATCATGTAAACTAGGATCAAATGAATAAAGGTTGTGGTTTATAGTTGATATCAAATAGAATAATGTATAAACCATTAGGAAGAACAAAGTAAAACTTTTCAATGAATCAATACTAAAATACAATCCACTGTGCAAGGTTTATTAAAGATGATTTAAGATTCAATAACAAAAATATAATCATCCAAGGCATCAAACTCTCACAAAACCTCATGTTAGGATCAAGTCAAGTGAAAACAATATGCACGTAGGAAAATCATTAAGATATTTGTGCACTCAAAATAAGCAAGCGTTCTCTATTGGTCCCTGGCACCAGGATGTTATGGCTAAAAGAACATTATGGGGGGTTTGGATGGTCAATGGAAGAAAGTCTCACACAACTGTAAGCGATCATTAGACAAGAAGAAGTCCTATAATCGAAGTTATGCAAGGAGTAGAGATTGCCACACAACGTATGCACATAGAGATATAAGTGTATGAAAGATCTCCAATGGACTAGTGGGGGTGCATCCAACTTGCTTGCTCACGAAGACCTAGAGCTCTTTTGAGGAGGCTCATGATTGGAATATACAATCCAAGTTCTATAATGTAAGTTCCCAACATAGTTATGCAAATCATAATATGAAAACTATCTCCAAACCGAAGTAATGATGCTAACCAAGCACAAGTGTGGAATAAATGATAGTAGCGTGCCCGCTCTCTCTTAATTATCTCTCTTTTTCATTGCTTTTTCTTTTTCTTTTTGGGCTTTTTCTCTTTTTTTGATATAAAACCTAACTGGTAGGGGCAACACTCTATTTTACAATGAATCATCACACTTTTGGTACTCATAACTCAAACTTAAATATCTCTGATGTATATAAAACTAAATGCTCCTGCCAGTGTAGCAGTATGCAAAATAACAATGAAGCATGACAAGTAACATAATGAAGATGGATGTTGTATGGCAATATATCTCGGAATGGCTATGCAAATGCCATGGTAGGTAGGTATGGTGGCTGTTTTGAGGAAGATAATTTTTGGCTTATGTGTAGAAGAAAAATGTTCTCCCATAGGGTTTGGATGCACTGGCGAAGTTTGCACCAACTCTCAATGTGAGAATGAGCAATGCACAGTACCGAAGAGGCTAGCAAATATGGATGGTGGAAGTGCCAGAAAACCGTAACATATAACTCACAAGTAAAAAGATTACAAATAAAATTATGATCTTACAAGGCATAATGAAAATCACTCCAAGAGGGTCCGTGGTAGTGAAAAGTCACTGTTAGCTACCCCGACCATAGCGCGTAACAAAAATCAATTGCGATTGATATTATCAAAGGAAGTCGTATAGCATTATCCCATCAACTCGCTATTTGAGTGTGGCACGGTTTCAAGCTTTTAGACCAACCATTAATTGTTTTTACTCTACTAAACCAGATACCATTAATCATATTAATATCTCAAAACAACAGCAAATAATCAAGCGAAATAGTTTAGCTATCTACAAGAATATACAAGCTTTTTCTGTTATACCATCTACCACATGTAGCAAATTCTATTTCCATCAAGCACCAAACAATATATATTTCAACACAAACTCTCCAAAAGATATAGCAATGAAACAAGAGAGTACTAACATAACTCTACTAGAACTAACAGCTCTGAAGATGCATGAAAAACATGAGCTAAAATGGATTGCAGCAGCTAGAAGAAAGACTAAGAATACGAGCATAACGAGTATTCATATGAAAAAGTGGAGCGTGTCTCTCCTCCACACAAAGAATGCTAGGTTCCAACAATATTATTGCAGCAAGGAAAACAAAAGAAAACAAACAAACGTCCAAGTAAAATTCATATGATGTGACCGAATAAAAATATAGTTTCACTAGAAGTGACGTGATAAATTGTTGATGAAGAAGGGGTTGCCTTGGGCATCCCAAAGCTTAGACGCTTGAGTCTTATTAGAATTTGTTGGGATGAACCACGGGGGAATCCCCAAGCTTTGGCTTTGCACTCTTCTTGATAACATTATATCACCCTCTTCTCTTGACCCTTGGAAACTTCCTTCACACCACACTCAATGTAATTCACATTAGAGGGTTAGTGCACAATCAAAAATTCACATCTTCTACATGGACACAAGAATTATTGATACTTTTAAACATTATCTATAGCCACTGATGTTTCATGGAGCAAAGAAATCAACTTGACATAGTAAAAGAGAGAATGCAAGTAAAAAATGCAGAATCTGTCAAAACCAGAACAGTCTGTAAAGACGGATTTTTTCGCGGCACTAACGTTGCTCAAATCGAAAAACGTAAATAACAAAAGATTTTTGGAATTAGCTGAGGAATAAGCAAAAAAAATTCAGGTAATTTTGATCTTTCTGTGAATTATGCATTTTTTTACGGTGGATAGCAGAAATCTGTTTCCTGCGCAGAAATCCAAAACCAACACCAACTTTCGCTAGAAACTTACTTGGCACAAATAATACTTGAAAATAAATATACAAAGGAGTTGCTACATAAGTAAACAACACCTTGACTCAAAGAAAACAGATAAAAACAAAGCAAAAAAATAAAACCATGGGTTATCTCCCAAGAAGTGCTTTTCTTTAACGCCTTTCAGCTAGGCATAGAAAGCAAGAAGATGCTCACATAAGAAATATGAATTAAGCAAAAGAGAGCATCGAGAAGCAAGTATAAATAAAATTTAAGTCTAATCACTTAGTATTAATAGGAATCTTGTAAAGGAATAAATTAAATAAGCTCAAACTAGAAATCATGGGAAGATAGAACAACAGCAACTTCAAAACTTTCAACAAAAAGAGAGGTGTTTTAGCAACATGAAAATTCCTACAACCATATTTTCCTCTCTAATAATAATTTTTAGTAGAATCATGAACAAAACCAACGACATAATTATCACATAAAGCATGTTTGTCATGATCTAAAAGCACACAATTCAGATCAAGCTCAAAAATAGTGGGATAAAAATTTAAAATCAGCTCCTCTTTTCCCCACTTTTAGCAATATCAAAACGAGACGATTGGTCACTCTTAAAAGGTATGGGACTACTAATATAAATACCATTTTTGGTAGCATTATGATTTATAACATCAAGTAGCATAGGACCATCATATAGAGCATTATCATATAAATTTTCCAAAAAAAAATCCTCATTATCATGCATATCATAGTTAGAATAAATAGAGGATTATCATAGGATTTATCAAAGTAGCACGGATTATTATAAATAATAGTAGCAATATCATTCTCACAAGTTTCGTTCATAGTAGTATCAAGGTCACAAGTATAGAAAGTATCAATTTCATCATAAAGGTATATTTCAAAATAATCAATATGATCATCAATATAACACTCATCCTCCTTTGGTGAGCATGGAGGGCAATCAAATAAGGTATGAGTTAAAGAGTTACTCTAGTTGGGAGGTAGACATGGGTAGCTACTCCATTCTTCCTCTTGATGATCACTCTCCTCCTCTTTTTCATCCAACGAGCTTCTAGATTCAGCTATTTCTTCTTCCATAGGTTCCTGCAAGGCATTATTCTCTCCCTTTGGGGGAGAGAATCTATTAAGATATTTAAATATGTAGAAATTAAAATCCTTGTAATTATCAAAGCAATATTCACGTATAGCATAAATCACATTTTTATAAGGTGCAACATCAATACTTTCAAGCAAATAGGCAATTTTGAATGCACCCTTCCAAGCAATAAACTCCTCAATTTGTTCCACATCATAAAAGTCATATATCCCTTAACATAAGAAGATATGGTAACATTATCATTATACTAACATTGAAAAGGGAGGTGTTTATACCTCCTACAGCAACAAGCTTTATCAAAGCAATAAGTAACATTATAAGTAGAGCGCAAGTTTTTAGCATAGTTATGCAATTTATTAATTTTCTCCCATAAGTGTATCCCTTTTTGTGACAAGTGGTGTTCCTTATAATATTTTTGTTGTTCATCCGTGAACCCACCTTGCTAATAAGATATAGTTTCAAATACATCAAACATTGCTAGCATAAAGCAAGTAAAAAGAAAAACAATAACAAAGTAAAAAATGATTGGTGGTGAGAAACTCCCCTTGCAGAAATCTTCTTTCTCCCCAGCAACGGCGCCAGAAAAATAGCTTGATGCGCGTGTAACACACGTTCGTTGGGAGACCCCAAGAGGAAGGTATGAAGAGCACAGTAGAAAAACTCCCTTAGAAAGAAACCAATGTTGAATCGACTAGTAGGAGAAAGAAATCACTTTCGAAGGTTGATGCAGCTGATGTGGCAGGGCGCACTACCGGTTCAGAAGCAACATGGAACCTACACAACACAATCAAATTACTTTGCCCCAACGAAGCAGTGAGGTTGTCAATCTCACCGATTTTGCTGAAAACAAAGAGGTTAAACGTATGGTGTGGAAAACAATATGAGAACAATATGAAAGAAGGAGATTGCAATGGTTGTATTATCAGTATGAGGAAAATGGACCAGGGTCCACAGTTCACTAGTGGTGTCCCTCCAAAACAGATAGATAGCATGTTGGGTAAAATAATTACAGTTGGGCAATTGACAGATATAAAGGCTGCACCGTAGTGCATATGCATGACATGATGATTACTATGTGATTCATGTGGGCATTACAACAAGATACATAGACCATCATCCAACTGCATCTACGGTGCAGCCTCAGAATGTCATTCGAGCAAACCTTGGGTATTAAGTTGCAAGCAACAGATAATCACAGTAAGCAAAGTGTGTAATGTAAACATCGTTGTTCTCTCCCCAGTGGCAATAGCACATCACCCACCCGTTTACGTTTCTGTCACTCGAGCATGAGTGAAAGGGTGGCACGAACCCACTATCGAACATAAATACTCTCTCTTGGAGTTACTGGCATATACTTTGCGTGAGAATCTACTAACGACAGAGAGCATGCAAGATCATAAATAACATACACATGAAAATAACATGATAGATTGATAATCATTGGACATAATATTCAATATTCATCGGATCGAGAAAACACAACATTTCACATTACAATAAAATGATCTTGATCATGTAGGGAAGGTCACAAGATCTAAACGTGAGGCATAAAGATGAGAGAACAACAATCTAGCTACTGATATGGACCCGTAGTCCAAGGATGAACTACTCACGCATCATTCTGGAGGCGAGCATGGTGATGTAGAGCCCTCCGGTGATGATTCCCCCTCCTGGCATGGTTCCGGGGAGAGCTCCAGAACCCTCCCGAACTAGGGTTGACAATGACGGCGGCTGTAGATGTTTTTCGTGGAAAAGGCTTCTGTCTTTAGGGTTAACCCTTCGAGGAGAATATATAGGCGCGAGGGAAACGTTGGTGGGAGGCTAGGGGCGCGCCCACCAATGGTGTGGGACCCATGTGGCTCCCCTCCGGGTCTCCTACGGACTCCGTGTGCGCGACGACTTCCTAAGACTTTCGGGCTTTGAATCGTCCAATTCCGAGAATATTTCCAGAACAACTTTTCTGAAAGTAAAAAACAGCAGAAAACAGGGACTGGCTCTCTGGCATCTTGTCAATAGGTTAGTCCCAGAAAATGGATAAAATGGCCTAAAGTGTAAACGAAACATGTAGCATATGACATGAAAACAACATAGAACGTCAGAAATTATGGATACGTTTATGATGTATCACACCTGAAGTACCCATATCTACCATCTACCTCTCAAAAATTCTTATCTTCTATAGAACACTAAGTCCCTAAAGTACTAGAGGGCACTTTAGATGACATTTTTTTCAACTCAACAAGAAGCACTACATGGGAGATCATTGAAGCATTTAGAGAAGAACAAATACTTCACCAAAATCAGAAGAAACTTAAGGAGTGGAAGTACTAGAAGAAATCAAGAGGAACTTCAAGAAGACTAACAATATCTTTCTCTATTCTTTCTTCTCTTATTTTCTTCCCAAATTAGACTTTGTGGTGTGATCATATTGATCAAGACCAACACTCAAAATATGTTAACCAAATAATTTAGTAGAATGTTGAGTTCAAGACTAAGCCAAGATTAACAAAGACATCAAGATCAAGTGACTCCAGGTAGAAGAACCTCTACATCATCAAGCATGAATACATCATCTAGAACTGAAGAAGAGGAATGGGAAGAAGACGGAAGACCTTAACCCAAGACCATTCCCAAAATTGATAAGTCATAGTGTGAAATTTTTAAGAACCCCTAGTAGAAAAAACCTCTTAGTAGATTCATGTAAACCTGGTTTGTTTCCAAACACTTAAGCCAAAACCATGAAGTTCTACAAGAAGCAATGAAGTCACTACAATAAGGAGGAAGCTACAAAGGAACCTGAAGATGATTTTCAATAAGACCAACAATGTGAAGCCTTTAAGCAACCATACCATCTATCAAGTTGATGGGTATCAAGTTTGTTTTCTCCAACCATAGACCCAAATGGAATGAATCTTTCAAACCCAAACCTTACCCATGAACTAGCCAACTTGGTTAATCCCATTTTGCTATGTTTGATGGTTTGTATGTTCTCTTCACTTGTATGTTTGCTTGCTAGGACGCCTGTTTATTTTGTTTTTGTGTTTTCAATGTATAGATTGTATGGAGAGAAATGATATTTTGTGAAGAGTGTGATTTCTTCACCAGCTTCAACAATGTAAGTACCACACCATCCATCCACCCATTATTTTCTATATGCATTAGTTCATTTTTGAGTAGTATGCATGATAGGAAATTTTACTAAGTTATATTATGCTATGCTATTATCCTAGTAGTTTGTAGCCATATCTTTTACCTTATATTTATATCCTTTGAAACTTGGTAGATGCTATGCAATGCTAAAGTGGTTTTTACTTGATGTTGTGGAAAATTCTAAGTATGAACTTAAATGAAACACCTAGGTGGAATTTGGATGTGATTGGTTTATGTTGAGTGGCTCCCTAGGTCCATGTCTATAGTGTTTTATAATGAAGGAGTACACTTGCAGATGCCGATGTCCTTCTAAGTTTAGTGGCTTCCCATGCATCCTTCAGACATATGGGCTCTGTCTTGATCGACTAAGTTGCATGAACTCACCAGGCTTACAAGTAGATGTAGCATAATTATAGGTGGAACGGGTAAGCCAAATGGTGGTGGAATTTCTTACGAAAGATCATGTCTCGGTCTTCTCCTTTCCTTAATGCACTCATGGTGTATAGGATGTCTGGGTTGATTTGAGTGTGAAGGTGAAAGTGCACAAACTCTACAGAGACAACAAACTAAGATCTTAGCTGTGTCCCGGTTATGGACAACTATGAGCAGCTGGACAAGGAATGACGAAAGAATCTCAACACCATTTTTAATAAATAAATTTTTGGCTAAGTGAACAATAGTTGTCGTGCTTGTATTTTAATGCAATGTTGCCACCATTTGAAAAGAAAAGTCTATTTTACAAAAGAGATAGGAGAAAACCGGCTTTATGCAAACTTAGCCAAAACTCCACTCAACAAGATAAGCATCTAGTTATAGTCTTGCCATATATATCCACCATAGTGTTACTTGCCAATACATTAAATTGTATTGACCCTCTTGTGGTTGCATATTCCATCCTGCAGATGAATCTGCAGACGAGTGAGGATTTCGTTTAGGATCTCGAGTCTACCGCAGTTTTTCTGAAAAACAAAATTGAATTCCATTGAGACAAAATAATTTTTTTCAAATGTAAGCATGACATTATTCAATAAACTTGACCTTCATATTCTTGGTGAGCAAAATAGTAAGGGTTGAGATCAAGTCACAATTTTTTTTACTTTACCAATCTCGTTGTCATGAACAGGCACATAAGAACCGGTATGCTTACGATGTGCTAATTTTTTTATCAAACCGGTGGAGAAAAAACTTAAGTAAAAGTTTTCTTATAAATTAGTTAACTGTTTGTAATTAAGCCCATAATATTATGACGAGATTTTTCTCACATAGATATTTACGGTGGCATTACAAAGTGAAAACGACTCAGTGGGATTTTTTAAAGCTTCAAATAATATTGTGAGATGTTTACTCATATATGTATTTGTAGTGGGATTACGAAATCAAATATTTATTGATTTTAATTCAAATTATGATTCTACAACTGATAATATTGTATGTTGCATAATTATCAACGTTAGAGTATTATGAGTGGACTCTAGGATATATTCCTATGGATAGTTGCAACACAATGTGAGACATTGTGGATTTCAAGTTATTGGATAAAATTCATTCGACTTGGCGAGGTTTGAAAAGACGGTATGATAATTCATTTGGAGACGTTTGATTAATTAATGCTACTATGGTGCCAGATTCACACAATTCCAATTCCTAATAAATTCAATGAAATTTTATCACAAGTTGATTAGATTAAAAGATGAAATACAATGGTCTAAAGAACCACATGCAAAGTGTGAGTAACACAAGATTTTCATAGGTGTTATGCCATCATACTAACTAGAGTATTATTGACTTTAGTGCCAGTGGGAGACTCTTGTAGATATGCCCTGGAGATGATAATATTCAATTATTATTCTATCTCCAAATTCAGAATTAAGTTTATGTCATCGGGCTATAATTGCTATGTACTTGAAATTGATTTTCAAATGAACACCGTTATGCGGGTGTGAAGACATAAAAAAAATAAGAGTTTCTAATCGGTTCTCTAAGATTATATTATGGTATGTGAGATGATCACGTTTTCCTGGTCATGGAATTTGATAAAGTCTAGCAAACACAAGAGTTTATTGTTAGGGTAACAATAGTACGGAACCGACCCAAGTATATGATCTTGCTAAGAGACTAAATAATTGTAATGTATTTATCAAACTACATATGGAGTTGTCATTGACAATAATTCCTGTACTATGATAATATCTAGTGACCGCACAATTGACAGTAATGCTATGGATGTCTTCAACCGTCCACCGTAACAAGGGATCATAACACAGACGTCTAGGTATAATCTAGAGCATGTAATGGGCCCTATCGGTATCACCAATGTCAACCAATTGTCTGTCCAGACACATTGTGATTTATAACAGGGACATAAGGGATATGGATGCGAAAAGAGAACAATATTGGTATGAGTTTTATACTCCCTCCTCTCCTAAATGTAAGGCGTATAGTTTTCTGCACGAACATTAAGACGTGGGTATTTGGCATACGATCGACTTATTTTATCTTCGACAAATTTGCGAGAGAGAGTCCCTACTAGTCACAAATTGAACACAATATGTGAAATCCTTATGGAACTCATTTGTGGATGGCTAATATTGTCTATAAATCGTAATAAACCATATATTTTGGAAATTTTCTCAAAAAACTATACACCTTACATTCAGGAATGGAGGGAGTATGTGTTATGGTGGTTTGATCAGACTAGAGCCCATAGTCTCACCTTGTGGTATCGTGAAGTTAAGTAAATAAGTGCAATGAGTAACCTAAAAGTTCAATCGTTCTTCGTGGAGACACAGGAGCCATCATGGGCGTCCACGGCTCTATTGTTGGTTATTGTTCGGTAAGTTCCCGAACATGTCTATATGTTATCAATCCTTTACGGGTCACATGCTTAAGCCATGGCAACCTTTAATTCAGATAATAAAGTTTTAGATAATGGTTTTATGAATGTTAGATATCAATACGATGTCACAGAAATAACTCCGATTTTAATCGGAGGGGTCTCGAGGAATTTGCTATGAGAGAGAAATAATGTCGGTGGAAGGCAGAAATTTATATGAGAGAAAACGGAAGACATAAGATATCCCGGTATGTAAAAAATATGCCTCTAACATCAGTAGATAAGGTCGATGATCTTATATATTGGGGCCACAGGGTTGCAAAGGAGTTTCGGGCAAACCCAAGAAGGGGGGAAGTGTCAGGAGGGGCAGATTTGCCCCCATGGCCGCTGATACGTCTCCAACGTATCTATAATTTCTGATGCTCCATGATCATATTTTGCCAATTGCTACTCGTTTTTTCCCTTATTTATAGCATTTTTATACGTTTTCTAGGACTAACCTATTAACAAGATTCCAAGTGCCAGTTCCCTATTTTCTGTTGTTTTCGGTTTCAGAAAAGTTGTTCTGCAAACATTCTCGGAATTGGATCCCACAAAGCCCGAAGTTCCTATTTTCCACAGAAGCATCCAGAACACCAAAGAGGAGTCGAAGAGGGGCAACAGGGGGGCCACACCATAGGGTGGCGTGGGTCCCCCCTGGCCGCACCACCTATAGATGTGGGGCCCTAGAGCTCCACCGTCTTTGCCCTTTCGCCTATTTAGGGCCTCTTTGGTTTACAGGATTTTCAAAACATAGGAATAGGAAAAACAAAGGATTGCAATGTCATGCACTTCAATTCCTACAAGATTTTAAAACATAGGATTTTGTAAGAGATGTGTTTGGATGGCGCGCAGGAAACAAACACAGGAATTTTGTAGGAATGGGGAGAGAGAGTAGAGAGAGATAGAGTATGAGTGCATTGGACTTCTCAAAGGAAAAAATAAAAAGAGGTTGGACCTCATGTTGAGATTCATATGGAATGGAGGGCAAAGGAATAGATTCCTTAGGAATTTGGTGGTGTCAATCCTACAATCCAAAGACATTCCATAGAAAAAATTCCTGTGGTTTGGAATCCTCCAAAATTCCTATGAAATTCCTTTGATCCAAAGAGGCCCTTAAGCCCCCCGGATGGAAAACCCTAAACACCTGATCAAAAATCCCCAAAAAGTTTCGCAGTCGCCGTCACCGTCAACCCTAGATCTGGGGGGTTCTGGTGCTGTTTCCTACACCCTACCGGAGAGGAGATCATCACCGGAGGCTTCTACGTCACCATGCCTGCCTCCGGAGTGATGCGTGAGTAGTTCATCCTTGGACTACGGGTTCGTAGTTGTAGCTAGATGGTTGTATTCTCCTCATATGCCTCCATGTTTAGATCTCGTGAGCTGCCTATCATGATCGAGATTGATTTTATGCAATTCTATATGCTGTGTTTGCTGGGATCCGATGAATATTGAACTTATGCCAAGTTGATTATACTCTTTATTTGCATATGCTATTTGTGATCTTGCATGCTTTCCGTTGCTAGTGGTTACTCTGGCCAAGTAGTTGCTAGTGACTCCAAGAGTGAGTATTTATGCTCGATAGTTGGTTCATGCCTCCTTTTCGCCTTGCTCAAGTGACAGAAATGTGAAGGGGGGAGGATGTGTTGTTGCCATTAGGGAGAAAACAACATTGAAAGTACCCGCGTGCATAATCATTGCTTAATTACACACTTTGTTTAATGCCATTATCTGTGTCTTGCAACTTAATACCTAAGGGGGTTCGGATGATAACCTGAGGGTGGATTATTAGTCATAATGCAGATGGATGTCAGTCTATGTATCTTGTTGGAATGCCCGCACTAAATATCATAGTAATCTTCATGTCATATTGTGCACTACGGTGCAACCTCTGTTTGTCAATTGCCCAGCTGTAATTTGTTCACCCAGCATGCTAGCTTTTATGGAGAGACACCACTAGTGAAACTATGAACCCCGGTCCATTTTCCACACTGTTAAACAAACCACAACAATTTCCTGCTTTCTTTACTTACTACAAGGATACACTGTTTTCCACACTATACGTCTAATCTTTGTTTTCAGCAAGACCGGTGAGATTGACAACCTCACAGTACCGTTGGGGAAAAGTATTTTGGTTGTATTATGTGCAGGTTCCACGTTGTTGCTGACACCGGTGAAGCGCCAGCACCACCATCAGTGGCATCAACCTTCCGAAGGTCCTCTTTCTCCTACTGGATTGATAACCCTGGTTCTTAACTAAGGGGAAAACTCCTACCGATGTGCTCATCATACCCTCCTCTTGGGGTTCCCAACAAACTGCATCAAGGATTTTTCTGGCGTCGTTGCCGGGGAGAAGGAAGTCTTCTGGCAAGGGGAGTCTCTCACTCTCAACCTCTTTATTTTGTTTATTGTCTTGTTTTTATTTTTGTCTTGTTTTGCTTCCCTTTATTGAAAACACAAAAAAATTAGTTTACTTCATAGCTGTTATTTACTTGCTTACTTTTATTCTGCTAAAATGAGTTCCTGTGAGAATACCAAGTTGTGTGACTACACTAGCACAAACAACAATGATTTTATTTGCACACCTATTGCTCCACCTGCTCCTACTTCTGCTTTCTATGAGATTAAACCTGCTTTATTAAATCTTGTGATGAAAGAACAATTTTCTGGTATTAGTACTGATGATGTTGTTGCCCACCTTAATAATTTTGTTGAACTATGTGAGATGCAAAAATATAAAGATGTGGATGGAGATATTATTAAACTGAAATTATTTCCTTTCTCTTTGAGAGGAAGAGCTAAAGAATGGTTGCTATCTTTGCCTAGAAATAGTATTGATTCATGGACTAAGTGTAAAGACGCTTTCATTGGAAAATATTATCCTCCTTCTAAGATTATATCCCTAAGAAGTGAAGTAATGAATTTTAAACAATTTGATAATGAACATGTTGCTAAAGCTTGGGAAAGAATGAAAACTATGGTGAAGAATTTTCCCGCTCATGAACTGACTAATTGGATGATTATACAAACCTTTTATGCAGGACTAAATTTCTCCTCAATGAACCTATTGGATTCAGCTACTGGGGGTACCTTTATGTCCATCACTTTGAGAAATGCAACAAAGCTTCTTGATGATATGATGATAAATTATTCAGAGTGGCACACTGAGAGAGCTCCACAAGGTAAGAAGGTAAATTCTACTGAGGAAACCTCCTCTTTGAGTGAAAGGCTTGATGATATTATATCTATGCTAGTTAATGGTAAAGCTCAAGTTGGTCCTAATAATGTTCCTTTAGCCTCTTTGGTTGCTCAAGAAGAGCATGTTGATGTGAACTTTATTAGAAATAATAATTTTAACAACAATGCTTATAGAAATAATTTTGGTGGAAACAATTATAAACCCTATCCTCCTACTAGTGGTAGCTGTTATTCTTATGGTAGATCTGGAATGCCTAGTCAGGAAAGGATTGTAGAAGTTGAAAAAGAAACTAAGAACTTTATGCAAATGCAATATGAACAAAATAAGTTGTTTACTAAAACTATGGAAGAACAATCTGCTATGTTGAGAACTATTAGCCAACAAATTGGAAATTTGAATAGAGAAATCTCTGGTTTGCAAGGTAAAATTTCTAGTGCTAAGATTAGTATTTCGGCCCTGTCAGAGGCACAATTTTCTTTAATAAATAAAATGGTTGCTAAAACTGAAACCATTGAAGATAATCCTTTTGCTGCAACCAATGCCATCCAAGTTCTAATTGATGATAATGTTAGGTTGATGGCTGAATTACGTGTTAGGTGGGAAAGAGAAGATGAATTGGCTAAAAAGAATAATATTGCTAGAGTTTGCACTATCACAACCACTAGTAAAACTGAAGTTCCAAGTGCTAGTAAACCTCCTACTATCAATGGTAAAGTAGTTGGTGTTAATAAAGTCCATACTCCTTTGGTGAAACGTGCTAAATTGCCTCAACCTGCTGAAATTGCTTTTAGAGATATGGGAGATAATGGTTCCATTACTTTTGATGATAATAATATTGATTTTGATGATTGCAATATCTCTGAAGTTATTATGTTTCTACAAAATCTTGCTAGAAGTCCCAATGCCAGTGCCATGAATATGGCCTTTACTAAACATATTACCAATGCTCTCATGAAAGTTAAGGAAGAAAAGTTGAAACTTGAGACATCTATCCCTAGGAAATTAGATGATGGTTGGGAGCCTATCATTAAGATAAAAGTAAATGATTTCGATTGCAATGCTTTGTGTGATCTTGGTGATAGTATCTCTGTTATGCCTCAAAAGCTTTATAATATGCTGGATTTACCACCGTTGGAACACTGTTATTTGGATGTTCATCTTGCTGATAATGCTAAGAAGAAACCTATTGGTAGAATTGATGATGTTCTTATTATGGTTAATAATAACCTTTCCCATGTTGATTTTTTGTTATTAACATTGAATGCAATGCTTCTTGTCCTATTTTTTTGGGAAGACCTTTTCTTAGAACTGTTGGTGCTATTATTGACATGAAAGACGGGAGTATTAAATATCAACTTCCCTCAAGAAAGGTTTGGAACACTTTCCTAGAAATAAGATGAAGCTACCTTTTGACTCTATTATTAGAGAAAAATATGATGTTGATGCTTCTTCACTTGAAAATACTTGAGTTTCCCTTTTATGCCTAGCTGAAAGGCGTTAAAGAAAAGCGCTACAGGGAGACAACCTGTTTTATTTCGTTGTTTTCAACCTGTTTTCTTTTGTTTTCTTTGGTGTGCTTTGCACCTGGGTGTTTTCTATTTCCTTAGCAACCCCGTTGTATCTTTTATTCTGATTTTTTGTTGAGCCAAGTAAACCCTCTAGTGGAAAGTTGAGCCTATATTTCGGATTTCTGCGCAGGAAACAGATTTCTGTTATCCACTGTTGATTCCGTTAAAAATCACAGAAAAATTATACGCAACTTTTCTTAGAAGAACACTTTTTTTATTTGAGCAACAGAAGATTTTTGAAAAAATTGATCTTTACCTGTTGTTCTGTTTTGATAGATTTCTGCCATTTATCGCATTTGCATCTTAATCTCTTTATTTTGGTGTTCTTTTGAGAAAAAGAGTTTTGAAGGAAGTTGTGACAGTATCTAATGTGTTTTTGAGTGTTAGACTTGTGTTGAAACTGAACCATGTGAATTTATTATTTCAAGTGCACTAACGTTGCTAATGAAGATTATGAGAATTTTGATGTGAAGGAAGTTTTCAAGGGTCAAGAGAAGAGGATGATATAATGTGATCAAGAAGAGTGAAAAGACTAAGCTTGGGGATGCCCCGGTGGTACATCCAAGCAAATTCCAAGAAGACTCAAGCGTCTAAGCTTGGGGATGCCCAAGGCATCCCCTTCTTCATCAACAAATTATCACGTCGCTTCTTGTGAAACTATATTTTTATTCGGTCACATCTTATGTGCTTTACTTGGAGCGTCTTTTTTTCAGTTTGTTTTTACTTTTCAATAAGCTTGGTTGGACCCCAGCATTCTTTTATTGGAGAGTGACACACTCCACTTTTTCATGAGAATACGGTGTATTCTTTATCTCTGTCTAGCTGCTGCATTTATTTAGCTCATGTTTTGCATGCATCTCTTATTAGAGTTGTTGATTTTAATAGTGTTATGTGAGTACTCTCATGTTTGCTTGTTGTATCATAAAGAGTATTTTTTGTTAAAGCATGTTTTGTATGGTGCTTGTTGGGAGAAAGAAAACTGTTGCATGAAGTACAATAACAGTACTAGTAGAAGCTTGTATAGACTGTGGCTAGGACTTTTTCATGCCATGCTAAATGTTATTTTAGTTTTAAAGCCTTGTGGTTATCGAGTAGCATGATTAGCCTCAAATATCTGAGAGTTTTTAATATGTATTGAAAGATTCATGAGTTGTTCTTGTCATAGTAAAGCATCAATATATGGCGTTCTCTTTCGAATGTTTTATTTGGTTGACTTAGCGCATGATCACACCATGTTTATGACTACAAAACAGTCACGAATAGCCTCCATGACCACTTAGTTTTGAACTTTTGATACTTCTTATGTTTTAATTAATGATGCTTATGTCGCTATGCATGATTATGCCTCTTATGCTCTCTTGATTTGTCGCTCCCAGTCTTTTGCTAGCCTCCACTTTTACTGATTATGAGCTCTACTCGTGCATCCAAACTCCCTTAAACCAAAGTTTTTCCCATTGTGTCCACCATACATACCTACATGTGACATTTACTCCATTCCAAAGTAAATTGCTCATGTGTTACCTTTAAAACCTTCAAAATTACTCCTGCTTTATGTTCCTGTTTTTGCTCATGAGGACGTAAATAGAGAATCTGTATCTCACTTGTTTATTGGATTTCACGCCCTGGACTAGTGGCTTCATCCGCTTATCCAAATGATAGTAGAGCTGACAGCGGGGTGCCCAGCCCCGAATTAATGCAAACAAATTCTCTTCACTATTTTTCCCTCATTTATCAGTCAAAGCATAATTGTGTAAACAAAAGAGAAAGAGGGATGACCTTCTACACTAGTTGTGTCCTTCACCATGGGAGCCGCTCTTGTGAATCCAGTTGGCTTGTGACGTACTGTATTTTATGTTTACCATTCGTTGACATTAGCATACATCTCCCAAAATATAGACACTCCTCCATGGTATGTGATTGTTGGCAGGCACCCGAGGATTCGGTTAGCCATGGTTTGTGAAAGATGGATGGGAGGAGTGTCAAACTTTTAATACCTCTGTTTAATAAAATAAAATAAAAGCTCCAGCACATGAGTGATCCCTTATTCCCTCAGCGAAGGGAATTTCTTTTAATTTTATGTTGAGTCTCCATCTTCTAACTTTATGCACAATTGAGAGAGCATTTTTGCCATTCTGAGTTCTATGTGCATTTGTCCCATAAGCATCAATAATTACTTCATGTTGTGATATCATTTGTTCTAGTCTTCCTCATGAACTTTGAAGGTGTCCTATCATTTATGTTTTGCCCCACTCTTAAGGACTATCGAAACATCACTTTGTCGTGCTTTCTCTATACATGAAACAAACGTTTACCTTTCTTTGCATTATTATTCATGATCCTTTATTTGAGTTACCCTTCGTGATGCAAAGTAATTGTTATGCTTTATTATTAAAGTTTTATTTATCATGTTTGTGTTTGAAGTACTTTGATCTCAGCGTCATATGCTTTTACATTAGATTGATCAAGTTTATGTTACTAGCATGTCACCTCAGAAATTATTGTGTTTTATCGTTTACCTACTCGAGGACGAGTAGGAACTAAGCTTGGGGATGCTTGATACGTCTCCAACGTATCTATAATTTCTGATGCTCCATGATCATATTTTGCCAATTGCTACTTGTTTTCTCCCTTATTTATAGCATTTTTATACGTTTTTTGGGACTAACCTATTAACAAGATGCCAAGTGCCCCTTCCCTGTTTTTTGCTGTTTATGGTTTCAGAAAAGTTGTTCTGCAAACATTCTCGGAATTGGACCCCACAAAGCCCGAAGTTCCTATTTTCCCCGGAAGCATCCAGAACACCGAAGTGGAGTCGAAGAGGGGCAACAGGAGGGCCACACCATAGGGTGGCGCGGGTTCCCCCTGGCCGCGCCACCTATAGGTGTGGGGCCTCTGGAGCTCCACCGCCTTTGCCCTTTCGCCTATTTAAGCCCCCCGGATGGAAAACCCTAAACACCTGATCAAAAATCCCCGAAAAGTTCCACAGTCGCCGTCACCGTCAACCCTAGATCAGGGGGGTTTTGAAGCTGTTTCCGACACCCTGTCGGAGAGGAGATCATCACCGGAGGCTTCTACATCACCATGCCTGCCTCCGGAGTGATGCGTGAGTAGTTCATCCTTGGACAACGGGTTCGTAGCTGTATCTAGATGGTTTCTTCTCCACATATGCCTCCATGTTTAGATCTCGTGAGTTGCCTATCATGATCGAGATTGATATTATGTAATTCTATATGTTTTGTTTGCTGGGATCCAATGAATATTGAACTTATGCCAAGTTGACTATAGTCTTTATTTGCATATGCTATTTGTGATCTTGCATGCTTTCCGTTGCTAGTGGTTACTCTGGCCAAGTAGTTGCTAGTGACTCCAAGAGGGAGTATTTATGCTCGATAGTGGGTTCATGCCTCCTTTTTTCCTTGCTCGAGTGGTAGAAACGTGAAGGGGGAGGATATGTTGTTGCCATTAGGGAGAAAACAGCGGTGAGAGTGCCCGCGTGCATAATCATTGCTTACATTACACACTTTGTTTAATGCAATTATCTGTTGCTTGCAACTTAATGCCTAAGAGGTTCGGATGATAAACCTGAGGGTGGATTATTAGTCATAGATGCAGATGGATGTCGGTCTATGTATCTTGTTGTAATGCCCGCACTAAATATTATCCATTTTCCACACTGTTAAACTAACCACAACAATTTCCTGCTTTCTTTACTTACTGCAAGCATACACTGTTTTCCACACTATACGTCTAATTTTTGTTTTCAGCAAGACCGGTGAGATTGACAACCTCACTGTACCGTTGGGGCAAAGTAGTCTGGTTGTGTTGTGTGCAGGTTCCACGTTGTTGCTGACACCGGTGAAGCGTCAGCACCACCGTCAGTGGCATCAACCTTCCAAAGGTCCTCTTTCTCCTACTGGATTGATAACCCTGGTTCTAACTAAGGAGAAAACTCCTACCGTTGTGCTCATCATACCATCCTCTTGGGGTTCCCAACAAAGTGCATCAGTCGCACCCAATTTTGGGGGGCTTTCAAGTGGGTCCGGGGCACACACACAAGGCGCATCCATCCCCAATGGTTCCTTCCTTATTTAGTTTAAGAGAGACAAGTAAAGGAACAAAGGAAAAAAGGAGAAATGGGAAAAAGGAAGGAGAAGAGAGATTGGACTCCCAAAGGGAGTCCAATCAGATTTGAGCTAGGAGGGGGTGCGGCCATGATGTGTCCCTCGACGGGAGGCTGACGTTGGTAAACCCAAGAGAAAGGTTGTGAAAAGTGCAGCGGCAATTTTTCCCTCAGAAAAGAAACCAAGGTTGAATCGAGCAGTAGGAGGACAAGCAATCTCTGAAGGTTGATGCAGCTGAGGTGGCAGGGCGCACTACCGGTTTAGCAGCAACGTGGAACCTACACAACACAATCAAATCACTTTGCCCCAACGAAGCAGTGAGGTTGTCAATCTCACCGGTTTTGCTGAACACAAAGAGGTTAAACATATGGTGTGGAAAGCAATATGAGAACAGTATGAAAGCATGAGCAGTAGTGTGAAAACAGTGGAAGCAGTGTGTGTATTATCAGTATGAGAAAATGGACCGGGGTCCACAATTCACTAGTGGTGTCTCTCTGTGAAAAATAAATAACATATGTGGTGAAGAAATTACAGTTGGGCAATTGACAGAAATGAAGGCTGCACCGTAGTGCATATGCAAGACATAAATATTACTATGTGATTCATGCGGGCATTACAACAAAATACATAGACCGTCATACAACTGCATCCATGACTAATAATCCACCCTCCGAATATCATCTGAACAAACATTGGGTATTAAGTTGCAAGCAATGGATTATCGCAGTAAGCAAAGTGTGTAATGTAAACTAAGTAAACACCGTTGTTTTCTCCCTAATGGCAACAACACATCCTCCATCCGTCACATTTCTATCACTCGAGCACAGATGCAAAGGAGGCATGAACCCACTATCGAGCATAAATACTCCCTCTTGGAGTTACTAGCATCTACTTGGCCAGATCATCTACTAATAACAGAGAACATGCAAGATCATAAATAACATATGCATGAAGATAACATGATATATTGATATTCAGAAGACATAGCACTCAATATTCATCAGATCCCAGCAAACACAACATGTATCATTACATAAAGATGATCTCGATCATGTAGGACAGGTCACGAGATCTAAACATGAGGTACAAAATGGAGAAGACAACCATCTAGCTACTGCTATGGACCCGTAGTCCAAGGATGAACTACTCACGCATAACTTCGGAGGAGGACATGGTGGTCTAGACCCCTCCGGTGATGAATTCCCCTCCCGGCAGTGTGCCGGGGAGAGCTCCAGAACCCTCCCGATCTCGGGATGACGATGATGGCGGCCTTGGGTGTTTCTCAGGAAAAAGTGGTATACATTTAGGGTTCATGTATCGGGGGGATTATATAGGCGAAAGGGCGATGGCGGTGGACGCCCGAGGGGCCTACACCACCCCCAGGCGCGGCCAGGGGGCGCAGCGCCCAATGGTGTGGCCCTGCTGTGGCCACTCTCCGGGCCTCTTCGGGACTCCGTGGAACCCTCGGGAAATCTAAGACTTCCGGGTTTCGAATTTCCCAATTCCGAGAATATTTCCAGAACAACTTTTCTGAAACTAAAAACAGCAGAAAACAGAGAACTGGCTCTGTGTCATCTTGTCAATATGTTAGTCCCGAAAATTGATAAAAATGACATAAAGTGTATAGCAAACATGTAGGAAATAGCATGGAAACAACATGGAACATCAAAAATTAAGGATACGTTTATGACGTATCAGGCCACCTCCTTGTGGATTGGGAGTTGGATCCCTCCCCCCAAGGCAGGTCTCCCCACTATCTCTACTTATAAAAGGAAACCAAGATCTTGAGGCAAAACACATCAGTTGTCTCTGAGACCTCTCTATCTCTCTCTAGTAGAATTAGAGTCTCTAATTAGACTATCTAATTAGGGCTTCTCTAATTGGGTTTTTGAGGTGTACTCTCCCGATTAGACCTAGATCTAATTGATATTATCTATCATGTGTTAAGAAACTTTCAGAATCATATAGCTTTAATCATACAGTTGATTAGAACTACCAATTAACAATACCGAAAGGATGTCTCTCTTCGTCGGTGCCTAATCCTGGACGGCGGAGCGCTGGCGGGTTGACACGAGCGTACACGTGCACGCCATAAGAGGGATTACACGTGTGATACTTGACGAGGAACTTAGCGACATCCTTGCAACTAGTCCTAGTTGTGAGGATCTACGATTGTTTAGAACTATTCTACGACTACATCGATCTTTCGCTGCCCAGTGATTCGTGATTTAGGATCATTGCATGTATGGGCATGCTTCATTATCTCCATAGCGATCTTGAAAGTTACATAGGGCAACAAAATTAAATTCTGCAACGTACATCGGTATAAATTTTCCCTCGTTCGGAGAGTCCAAATACTTTAATTTACATGGGGTCCACCTTAAAAGTTGGATGCAATAGCTACATATTAAAAAAAAACTAATATTGGAGGCTAAATATGGGTCCTACTTTAAAGCTTAGAGACGGATCAAACTCTACATATTGCTAGTGCCCTAATAACTACTATCCGAAACCGCGTAGCTTTCTAATTCGTACAAAATTCGCATGGTCACGACCTGCCTTCGTTCGTCGCCGCGTGTCATTAGTTTCCTTCGGTTTGCGTTAGTTTGTTCCGTTCGATCCTGTGGGTGCGCTTGCCCTCTTTTGATGCGGTGGATCCGGTAGTTGTGGGACAGCTTCCAGATTTTTCTTCTACGCCTCTTACCGTGCGTGTTTCACTCCAGCAGTCGACACCTGTTCGCTCTTGCCACGGCCTCCCGAATCTTATCCTCATCTCCCATTTTCTCCTCCAACATCCTCTCCGTGTTGGAGCTTCTTCCTGCCTAATCCACATACGCCAAACAAAGCCGTCTTGAGCTCTCCGCTAGCCATACTCCCCTTGTACGCCGGCCTCTCCCAGCCTGAGCCGCGGCCTACCCGATCTCTTCCCTGCCATCCTCACCGCCGACGTCGCCCATCGATGGCCGAGGGACAGCGGAGGCAAGGACCTCCGGTTCAAGCTCGCGAGCCACCTGCACGACGACACAGCAGGCCTCTGTACTTCCCTGTTCGCAGTCCCCACGGCCAAGGTGGTCGGCCCACCACCAGAACTCGCACTGCTGCCTCTACCACATCAGCCACAGCTGGCCAAGGTGCTCCATGGGTGCGGACCGACCATATGAGAAGAGGAAACAGCACGACACCAGCAACTAGCGCCTCATCCCCAAAATCGTTGGTGAGTCCGCCGCCGCCAAATGCATGCTCGCCCGAGCGCTCTGATTAATTGTTGTTGGCTCTGAATTAACTGGGTTCTACTACATGCCAGATTTGCAGCGGTTCCGGATGAGCTACTGGCTGGGGCGGACCAACTACCTGCGGCCCGACCTCAAGCGCCACAAGTTCACTGACACTGAGGAGTAAACTATCTTGAAGCTGCATCGCGCCATCGTTGGCAACAGGTGGTCGGTGATCAAGGCGCAGCTACCGGCTCGGGCTCGACAAACAACTTAGATTGCTACCGCGCTCGCGCCCCCACAGGTGGCCCATATCGCCGGTGCAGCTACCGGACTCCACCACCACCTCCCACGCTGCACCTGAAGGTAGGCGTCGTGGATAAGCCATGCAAGCTGTGGGAGCGCTCGCGTCAGCAGTCGGACACCTCCACAACATGCTCCGCAGAAAGATAGGATGCATTGGAGAGGACTGAACTATTCACGTATGTTCGGTCTCACTCAATTACAGAATTGCGGTTTTCATATTTATTTGTCCGCTCCATGCATAATCATCCTTCAGACCATGTACTGATATGCCACAAGTAGCAGGGTGCATTGTCGTGTGCATTGCAAGATGACTATGGTGATTTGATTATACTATTGAGCTATTTAGCACTAAGAATGACAGATAATGATAGGATTCTACTACTTTTGGCAGGTCGGCAGGGAAAATGATGTACCCCAGATGATCCATGTTAGTACCATTCAGACCACCCTGTGGGAGAAGTTTGGTTTTGATGTACAGTGTATGTCAACTTTATTAGTCCTTTATTATTGTCCCGGTGAAGTTTTCCAATAGACCACAAGTCAATTTAGCTATAGTGCCGAGTAAGTAGGACACCATCTTATATAGTGAAGATAATGTATGTGATCTAACCTCATACTTCGTATTACCTATTTTGTGACAACACTGCAGATATATATAAACTTTGAGATCCTTACTGAGACCAGTTGTGCTGGTATATGATTAATCTGCTGTTTGTGATCTGTGCCAAATTTATTGCTAGAGATCATATTAGCAGAAAGGAAAGCATTTTATATTTGTTCTGTGGTCACAAATTCATCATCTTATCCAACATTTAATATTTTGATATGAACTGTGGCGGTGTCTAACACTATTAATAGATGGTATTTCAAAAATTTTGCTGCATCTGTCAGCTTGGAAACCTGCAACATTTATTTTTCATTTTTGGTTTATACAACAATTATGGAGGTAAAATGTCTGCATGGTTGGAGCTTACATGTGATTGTGATCTGGTCCAGTTTTTAAATCAACTATTGTTATTGTCCAATTTCTTTTAATGTGAATATAATCTATTATCAGTTAACAAGTTTTAGTTTGTTGGCTGCACTCTCCATCCGATATGAAGAATTCTCATTTTGTAAATTATTCGGCTCCCAACTTTCTTATTTTTCTTTAATCTTGCTCAAGATGAACATTGATAACATACAAATCCTAAACATGACCATCACCACATTAATATTGGTGAAAGCAAAATATGTTCATTTTGCACACGAGCAGTAATAGAGGCAGATCGCCTATCATGTGCATGTTTGACTTGCATATGTCCGGTGGTTCGTAACGAATAATTTCCCTTGCAGAATCAGCTGTGTTTTATTTTTACAATTTGTAAGTCAGCCATGGTGATATTGGTTTATTCCACATCTCTCGCTATGCCCTGTCAATTTGAAACTCATTCTCAAGTTCATTTCCTCATGTAGGATGTGCAAAATTAAAATGGCTCTGAACTGGATAATATGGAGTCACACATAAGAAAGCTTTGCTTAATGTTATTATATAAGCGTAAATAATAGGGGGCAAACAGTGGAATTAGCTGTGAAGCCCGGCCTTTGTTGGAAATTAATGTGGACTTGATAATTCTCCTGATCATGGGGCATCTAAGCAAGTAGATTCGGAAAAACTCAGTAGATGCAAGAATGCATAGTTTCTTGAATCAGGCGGTTGTCCTCAAATCAATTATGACTTCTTCAATATGGTAGGTTTTTTTTTATGGGAAAGGCTTTCTCCTTATGAGCTTCATTACAGCCTTAAGGTTGTTTGTGTTACCGTTACAAAATTTATAAAGAGAAAAAAAAACATAGAAAAGAATGTAAAATGGTCGTCCAGCCTAGCTGTCGAAATGAAAATCCCAGACTCTTATGGCTGTTCCTGTATGAATATAACTTAACATGACTGAGATTAGCCTGAAGAAGAACACAATGGCTGATGCGGAATTAGGAATCTAACCATTGCCTGGGGAAGCCATCTCGACGGCGTGAGTCGTGGTACGACGGCGAATGTCCGCTGCTCTCTCCAGCAGCGGATAGCGGTGGCCTTCTGGTCGCCAACGGCACTGCCCAGGGCGTGTGTGGCGTGGAAGAGGGCCTTCGGTTCCCAGAGCGCTAACTTAGGATCGGTGAGGTGTTTATCGGGAGAGAGGAGCTGTGGCGAGATCGTCACCTCGTACAGGCCGGACTCCCTTTTAATATAGCGCTAGGGAAACGGGACCCACTCCAAATAACGTTGGAGGCGCCTCCGATCGTGGCGCTGAAACTACGCACGTGAAGTAGTCGTACGTGGGTTTTGACCCCTTATTTTCGTTCTGTTAGGATTAGGAGATAAGCCTTATCTTATCTCTGTTTAAACCTCCTAATCATTTTATTTATCTGAACAGGTACGAGATTAAAAGTCCAACATTCTCCCACTTAATCGAAGTGCTAATACCCACACTCAATAGAAAAGCAAACTAAAGCAACGTGTTACAATGGCTAATGAAAACGCCACTGAAACTCCGTTACCTATAGCCCACTAAACTATCTTGATAGGATGCTTACTTAGTCTCAACGGGAGTTGGATTAATCTAATGGTCCTATTTCCAGAATCAAATTCAAAGGCTCTCTAATACACCCATGCCGGCTATGTGATCCTTAAACTGAGTAGGTGGTAGTCCTTTGGTAAGCGGATCCGCGAGCATTGCCTTAGTGCTAATATGCTCGATCGTAATGGTTTGATCCTGGACTCTATCTTTCACAACATGATACTTAATGTCGATGTGTTTGGCAGCACCACTCGACTTGTTGTTACTCGCATAGAAAACTGCGGCTTTATTATCGCAGTATAATTTTAGTGGTTTTGAAATGCTATCGACCACTCTTAAATTCGGGATAAAGTTCTTAAGCCATACGGCCTGCCCGGTTGCCTCATAACATGCCACAAACTCAGCTTGCATCGTTGATGACGCCGTAAGGGTTTGCTTGGAGCTTTTCCACGAAATGGCTCCGCCTGCAAGTGTGAAGATATAACCTGATGTGGATTTCTTAGTATCAACACACCCTGCAAAGTCTGCATCTGAGTAACCTATAACCTCAAGGTAATCAGATCTCTTATATGTAAGCATGTATCCCTTAGTGCCCTGCAAATATCGCAAGACTTTCTTAACTGCTTTCCAGTGGTCTAGTCCTGGATTTGACTGAAATCTGCCAAGCATCCCGGTAACGAATGCTAAGTCAGGGCGTGTACAAACCTGAGCATACATAAGGCTTCCGACAGCTGAAGCATAAGGTTTTTCTTTCATTTGATCGATCTCTAATTGATTCCTTGGACTTTGGAATAAACCAAACTTATCACCCTTAACAATTGGAGCAGGTGTGCTAGCACAATTTTGCATTTTGTACCTCTTAAGCACTTTCTCAATGTATGACTTTTGACATAAGCCTGATACTCCTCTAGACCTATCTCGGTAAATCTCAATGCCCAAAACATAAGAGGCATCACCAAGATCTTTCATATCAAAGTGCGAGGAGAGAAAACTCTTAGTCTCATGTAGCATATCCTTATCGCTACTTGCCAAGAGGATATCATCCACATAGAGAACCAAGATTATAAACTTGCCTCCCTTAATCTTAATGTAGATGCAATTGTCTACTTCATTTTCCTTAAATCCGAAATTTCTTATTATCCCATCGAATTTGAGATACCATTGTCTGGACGCTTGTTTTAAACCATAGATGGATTTCTTAAGTCTACATCCCATGTGTTCCTTGCCTTCTACAACAAAACCTTCTGGTTGAGCCATATATACATTCTCATGCAAGTCACCATTAAGGAAAGCAGTTCTAACATCCATCTGTTGTAATTCTAAGTCATAATGAGCGACCAGTGCCATGACAATTCTTAAAGAGTCTTTCTTAGACACGGGAGAAAAGGTATCATTAAAATCAACCCCTTCTCTCTGAGTAAAACCCTTTGCTACAAGCCTTGCCTTGAATCTTTCGATCTTCCCTCTAGAGTCATGCTTAGTCTTATAGACCCATCTGCAGCCTACTGGTTTGACTCCTTCGGGAATTTCTACTAGATCCCAGACATCATTAATGCTCATGGACTTCATCTCATCCTCCATGGCAATGAGCCATTCGGAAGAGTGCTTACTCATCATGGCTTCCTTAAAGGAATTTGGATCATCTACCTTCCCAATGTCACTCTCATTCAGGTAAACCTGATAGTCATCAGAAATGGCAGATTTCCTGTTTCTTTGTGATCTCCTTGGTGGCTCGGGAGGCCTCTCAGGAGATGGCTGAGGAGACGGCTGAGGTGATGGCTGAGGTGAATGTTGAGGTGAACGCTGAGGTGAGTCATTAGTCTCCTCAGTTCGGTCTGCACCTCCATTATTATTAGTTGGAGATGTGGGAATAAATGGAATAAAGTTCTCTTGGATAATCGGTAGTGGAACATTAACCCGAATTTCCTCAAGATCTATCTTCCGGGGTTGTGAGCTCCCACTGATTTCTGCATTCTCTAAGAACACAGCGTGTGATGTTTCCACAAACTTAGTGACACGATCTGGACAATAAAACCGGTATCCCTTTGACTTGAGAGGATACCCGATAAAGTGACAGCTCACGGTCTTAGGGTCTAATTTCTTAAGTTGTGGATTAAAGATCATAGCCTCAGCAGGACAGCCCCACACTCGTAAGTAATTTAAGGTGAGTTTCCTTTCAGTCCATAATTCATAAGGTGTCTTAGGGGCTGATTTAGTAGGAACTCGATTTAATATGTGAACAGCTGTCTTAAGAGCTTCAATCCACAAACTAACCGGCAAGCTAGAATGACTAAGCATGCTACGCACCATGCCCATAAGAGTGCGGTTACGACGCTCTGCCACTCCATTTTGCTGAGGCTCGTCGGGCATGGAATACTGAGCCGCTATACCATTTTCCTCAAGGAATTTGGCAAAAGGCCCAGGGATTTGCCCATAGGGCGCATGTCTCCCATAATATTCACCGCCTCGATCTGAGCGCACCACTTTAATTTTAAGGTCGGTCTGATTTTCTACTTCCGACTTAAATATCTTAAACTTATCAAGTGCCTCAGAACGATCACGAATGGGGTAAATGTATCCATAACGGGAGTAATCATCAGTGAAGGTAATAAATGAGTCAAAACCGTCCACTGATTTCACAGGAAAAGGACCACAAATATCAGTGTGGATTAATTCTAAGCGTCCTGTGCTTCTAATTGCCCCTTTTTTCTGATGCTTAACATATTTCCCTTTAATACAATCAATACAGTGGTCTGAATCAGAGAAATCTAATGGGTGTAATATCTCTTCTCTAATGAGACGTTCCATTCTCCCCTTCGAAATGTGGCCTAAGCGACAGTGCCACAATTTCGACGAGGTCTCATCACCCTTACTCTTCTTATGCTTATTTGTACCATCGCACACATTCATCACAGAGGAATCATTCAGGAGAAGCATATAAAGTTTGTCATGCCTGATAGCAAGACCAACATTATTACTATCAAACTCAATAACACACTGATTGTTTCCAAACGTACAAAAATATTGTTTATCATCTAATGCGGAAACTGAAATCAAGTTTCTCCTTAAACTAGGAGCGAAAAGAACATTATTAAGTAGGAGAATATGGCCGCCTGCTAATGCTAATGGAGCAACTCCAACAGCTTTGACTTCCATCTCCTTGCCATTGGCGACTTTAAGGTTTCGCTCCCCCCTTCTTATAGTCCTGACGGAAAGTAATCCCTGCAATGAATTGGTAACGTGCACGGTGGCACCTGAGTCAATCCACCAGTTATTAGGGAAAAAATCAGCATAAAGAGACTCGTCAATGGACGAAATTATATCATTACCCTTCTTGGCAAGCCACTTCTTAAAGCCCGCACAATCCTTCTGCATGTGTCCGGGCTTCTTACAGAAGAGGCACATTATTTCTCCTTGAGGCTTAGGCCCTTTTGACTTACTGGGCTCATCCTTGGGAGAGAAGTGACGCTTCTTCTTTGCCTTAGAGGAATCCCCGTTGTGCTTTCTCTTATTATTGGGACCAGAGGAAACGACATTGGCAACGCCTTGAGCACGTTGTGCCTTCTGCCTTTCCTCCTCTTCAACACAATAGCTCATTAGATCAGTGATACTCCACTTCTCCTTTTGTGTGTTGTAGCTTATCTTAAAAGGGTCGAACTCACTTGGAAGTGAGGTCATGATGAAGTGCACCAAAAAGTTGTCACCAATTGGCATGTCCATCCCCTTAAGCTTAGCGGCCATGTCCGACATCGACATAATATGCTCTCTAATGCAACAAGTGTCGTTATATCGTAAAGTCAGCATCTTCATGATCAATGTGCTCGCATAAGTTTTGGAAGAGCCTTTAAATTGCTCCTCCACTGAGGCTAAATATTTCTTAGCATCCTCGGAATCGGGGATTGCTCCCCTAATTCCAACAGATATTGAGCTCTTAATGATCATAAGAGACATGCGATTAGAGTGCCCCCACTTTTCACACTTAGCATCGTACTCCTTCTTCTTATTAGCGTAATCTGAGTCTGAGGCAGAAGGAGCAACAGGGGCATTCTCACGCAAAGCAAGGTCGAGACTTAGGACCCCAAGATGTATCATGACCTTCTCCTTCCACACAGGGAAGTTGGTCCCATTTAGCGGCTCAATCCCATTAATGGCATGGGCAACGTTGTTGGTGTTCATGGCTGAAACAAATCACAACTTAGTGAGAATCATAAGAATAAGCATGAAAATAACCTTACGTTGGTATGATTAAAACATGCTCAAAAAAAAAAATATTTCCATTCCAAAAACACCGTTGGGCAGAAAATGGAAAGGAAAATATAACTAAGATAACACATGATTATAAACAACTTTAGTCAGATTATAATCACATGAAAAAAAATTAAACTCTAAACAAAACTTAACGTTGGTTTCATTTTGAGCAGAGGATGATTTTAGCCAAACACCAATAACAGCAGTTTAATTAAACAGGGGATATAAAACAGTGATGCAATTTACTAAAATAGTGAATAACTAAGTAAAGAGCTCATACGTGCAGGGGAAAAAAAAATTGCAGCTTAAGAGCCCACGCTCACTCACGCCCAGAAACTGATAGCAAAAAAAATAAACCAGCCCAAAGACAAAACCAGCCCACTAACATGCTGTACGTGCAACTTTAGCCGTCGGATCAGATCGACGGTTCACTGCCTGCCCGGTGCTGAACAAAACCAGCAGCGGTCAAGCCAACCCTAAATCCTCTTCTTCTTTTCCCCAATCCATTCCACGCTCAAGAGAGTGTGGCGGCTGCTCGGGACTGAGTGAGGTAGCTCATCACGTTGGGCTGATGCACGCGTGCACAGAAGCGCGTACTCGTGTGATGAAGCGAAGCTGGCTTAGGTGCAGGCCGGCGGGCCACACGGCGGCGCTGCGTACTGAGGCGCGAGGCGCGCGTCCTCCTGATGTGCGGCGGCGAGCCGGGCAGCCGAGCTGAGACGACGGTGGTCGTGGGCTGAGGTCACGCACCGGCGCGTACACGTTCTGAGGCGCACGCCCGTGGAGACGGGCGCAGTGATGCGCGCGGAGGCACGTACCGAGGCGCGGCGACGCGAGGGGCGGCCATCACCGGGCGGCGCGGACTGATGCGCGGCCAGGCCAAGGTGCTGAAGGGCGCACTGATGCGCTCGGAGACGCGGACTGATGCGCTGCGGCGGCTTCCCTCGCCGGCGCAGCGTGCCGTGGCCGAGGCCGGCGCGCTGTTCCGTCGAGGATAGCCTCCGTGGTGACTTCCGACGCGCCTCCGACGAGAGAGACGACGACGGCACGGCGACGGCGCCCTCGCACACCACCTCGGTGTGCCGGGGTCCCGGAGGACTTAGACGTCGACACGGCGTCTCAGGTGAGCACCTCTGCAACTTAGTTTCTTAGCTTTCTTTACGGGAATGCATCTGATCCGAAACTGAGAATTCATCTAGTTCTAACTGACGTAGCTAAGCAAGCAATTAGATTAAATGGAACCGATCTAATTGTATCTTAACAGGGACAGAACAACTTAATAGGAAATGACTGAAAATCTGATCTAAACTGACGGGAAAAACACTTAACTGAAACACATCTAAACAGTTAAGATCAAAACAGAAACTAATCATGCAATCAGGTCTAAGCAGCATTAGCCGAAGCAATTAAACCACACTAATCCAAACTAACAGAGAGATTTAGATTAGCAATGTGCAATTCGGCCAAACAAAAGGCAAACTGAAAAAAAACTAATCTAAACATCAGATCAACTGAAGTAATCTAATCAAACATGATCTGAGAAACGAAATTAACGATCTAAACATGATCAACACAACAGATCTGATAATTAACTGAGAACTTAAGAAACAGAAAGCATTGATCAAATAGGCACACGAAGGCAATGATCAAACAGATCTAAACATGGTTCTAATCAGACTAATTAGGCTCTGATACCAAATGTATGAATATAACTTAACATGACTGAGATTAGCCTGAAGAAGAACACAATGGCTGATGCGGAATTAGGAATCTAACCATTGCCTGGGGAAGCCATCTCGACGGCGTGAGTCGTGGTACGACGGCGAATGTCCGCTGCTCTCTCCAGCAGCGGATAGCGGTGGCCTTCTGGTCGCCAACGGCACTGCCCAGGGCGTGTGTGGCGTGGAAGAGGGCCTTCGGTTCCCAGAGCGCTAACTTAGGATCGGTGAGGTGTTTATCGGGAGAGAGGAGCTGTGGCGAGATCGTCACCTCGTACAGGCCGGACTCCCTTTTAATATAGCGCTAGGGAAACGGGACCCACTCCAAATAACGTTGGAGGCGCCTCCGATCGTGGCGCTGAAACTACGCACGTGAAGTAGTCGTACGTGGGTTTTGACCCCTTATTTTCGTTCTGTTAGGATTAGGAGATAAGCCTTATCTTATCTCTGTTTAAACCTCCTAATCATTTTATTTATCTGAACAGGTACGAGATTAAAAGTCCAACAGTTCCATCTAACCTTGGTCCCAGAATAGGGTAGTTTCACTTTATCTGATGCGTCTATTTTATTTATTACTTCTGATGAGAGGAGAAATGAGTAATGTTTTTCCTTCGCTGGAATACAAATGTGTATAGATTCCAGGAGATCTTTAGTTGAGATTCTTTTCTTTGTTAGTACTGAAAGAAGAAACCGAGAGAATGCACTTTTGCAAATTTTGGATTTTGTTTAGCTGGTGAACACTGAACAAAATGGGTGATCTTTCTTCACCTTGTGTTTTCTGGAGCGCCATATCCCGTTTGTATGCAACACTGCGCTCATTAGAGTTACCTCCTCTTAAGTGTTATGGTGATTTGTTGTTCTTGTAATCTCTAGCTCTTTACTGTTTTGGCCTGTCTGTTTAACTAATCATTGTTTTGAGGAGATTCATACTGACGATTAAGTGACAACAAGCTGAGAAAATAAAAGGGATGCATGAGATAGATTCTTAGCAGGATGAGATGACCAAGTGCACGCCGTTAGAGCAGGGCATTTCATAATGGGCTATTGCGACCAAGCTATCATTTGTAAGAATATCATTTACAATCAGCACCGTGATGGAAAATTTTATGTGCAAGACTCAGGTGGATTTTCTATCTATTTGTGTTGATTATACTTTTTGAAAATAATAGGGATCTGATCCGAAAGGCAAGAAAGCTGGATTTGATCCGCTCTGCAAACCATCAGAATACCAGAATTGAGAGCCGACCAGAAGGTTCAGATCGCCCAAGTCTTCCTGAAGGTTCTATAAACATCAACACGGATGCTTTCTTCATTTCTTCATCTGGGGCTGCTAGCACTGGAGTGGTCGCCCCGGAATACTTGGGAAGCGTCAAGTCTGTCCGATGAGAGACTGTACCAGCGTCGAAGAAGCAGAAGGTTGGGCCGTACTGCAGAACATGCATTACAAGGACATGTAGCTTTGTGTAATATAGTATAGCCTATGAGTTGGCCGCCTTGGTGAGAGGCTCAAGTTTGTCTGAATCCTGGTCAAGCACAGTGTGAAATAGTGTACGTCCAAGATTTGAAATTGATTGTAATATTCTTGAGTGCCAATAATAGTGCACCTTTTCAACTTAAAAAATAGAAGATTATCAAAGTTATTGTCACTCCAACCAGAGGTGTTCACTTCTGTCTTCATTTTAATGGAATCACACGAGTTATTTAGTACCTGTTGATAGTAAAAGAAATTAAGCACTTAAAATAAATTAGGCGCGTCGTCTTTTCATTTCAAATGTGATACTCTTTGGAAAATACTCGGTGTATACTCTTAGCTGAGAAAAACATCAGCATCTGTTCTTAAATCCGAACTCACCTTCATGAAAAGGCGTATGTGAGCATGTATGTATTTTCATGAGAACTCACCCTCTGTTCTACAAGTGGAATAACCATCTTCTGTATGACACGGCTAGACGAAATGCAAAACTGCGGCAAGGCAAAATGTTTTTCCGAAAATTCATATTCTACTATAGCGGTGGTTGGTTGCGGATGTGAATTCATACGTCTATGACCCTGTCCTCCGCCCCGAATCAGTGGTGGAGCCAGGAATTGAATTGAGCCGGGTCGGACAAATAAGCTCAAAAAAAAATTTAGGTGGAAAAGTAAGTGTATTCAACACAAGAAAGATTCAAACAGATTCAATTTCACCTACACGAGACTTTAATTTTTTTGATGCTTTCTTCCAATTTTTAAACCCCGTCTTTGTGAAAACATCATATCCAAAATATGAACTATCAATTGAAAATTTGAAAAGAAAACAATGGAAAAATGTGGAGCATCTTTCTCCATCTTATAGTCTAACCAATCATATTTGATATACCAGGCATCTAGAAATGGCAGCCATCCGGACCAATTTTTTTAATTTTTTTTTGGTAAAATTGTGACCAGCAGCTAAATGATTACAACCTCTTGACAAATTGTGACCTGGCGGGGCACGCGGCGACTGGCCGGTGGCCGGGAGGAGGTGTGGCGGTGGCCGGGCGGGGCACGCCTGGCCGGTGGCTGGGAGGGGATGACGGCGCCCGAGATATTGCGGGATCAAGAGCAGTTTCATGTGGGTAGTGCGTGCGGGAGAGCCGGCGCTCGCGAATTTTTTTTTTCGGAGATGATTTACCTTTTCAGTTTTTACGTAGCTATTATTTTTTCGCCCAGTCTGAGCCGGGTCGGCCGACTACCCTCGACCCCCTACTGGCGCCACCCCTGCCCTGAATGGTTCCTGCGAACTGTATACTCACGTGCTTACTTCGGCAAGCTACCATATTTTTTGTCTACACTGACTAAAACTGATCTATTATGATGCATCACTCATGCAGCGCGGCGTGACGCCGCGCCGAACCTGGCTAGTGAAATTTAAAGAATGCGTGCCATGTTTCCTTAAAATAAGGTAGACTATGCATGATAATGGAGGTCATCTTTACATTGACTGTCCTTGTTATCTTCTTGGGGTTATTTGTAGTGATTTGTATGGTGTGATTGCAAATTTAGCGAACAACTGCAGATAATAACATGGAAGAAACCACTTAGTCATAGAAGAGCTCACTAGTTCTATGAGAATGTCAACGCCATGCATTTGGGTGGATGATCATCCCACTGGTTGTTGGAGCTCTCTTGGTAGATGTGCTAACTTTATTTGATGTAATGAAGTTTCCATAGTTTCAAAAAATGTGAGTGTTAAGAAAACTCAAGTTATAAAAAGATGAGGATTGGAACTATCATTGTAAAAATATAAATGGATTTGAATACAATTAGCTAGAGACTATTAAAATTTACCCGATCTTGTGAAGACATTAAAACATATGATTCTTGAACTTTTTCCGACTAATAAAAATGTTCGGCTCGACCATAATTGTTGATAGGTGTTACAACCAAAATTTATTTAAATTCAAATGACCGTAATTAATAAATGATTGTTGGCATTAAAGATTCACGAGGATGCTCTGTGCTTTATATCCCCTTTTGAGCATGTGTATGGGGTCTACATTACGACCATATCTCTTTCTTGAGCGTTATATATGCCCTTCTCTTATCGTTCTTCCTTCTTCCTTCGTTACCGAAAAGGGTCTAGTCGATGTCGTCTTCTGCCATTCTCTAAGAAATGATTACTTCCCTCCATGTTGTAATCGCTACCGGGAGAGGCGCATTCCGGGCAGTATATGGTGAAATCTAAGCCCAGACTTGTTGAAGAGACATATGGATGGACAAAGATGTATGATGGTAGATCTGTTTGAAAAAAATCTTTCTTCTTGGTTTCAGTGGTTGAAACTCCACAATTTCTTTGAAATATGTGCTTTTCTGGTTAAAATCTTGGAAGAATGCATGTGTTAGAAAGTTCTTGGTTATTTTTGTGCAACTCCACAACTAGTGAGATCGACTGAAAGATGAATTTAGTGAAACAATGTTTTTTTTCTTGAAAATTTATTATTTGTGGACTTGGAAGTTCAAGATATAGTCGGATGAAAGTTGCATTTTTTGCCTTCTTTATCAGCGATGACCAGTACCGGAGTAGGATACATAGGAGAAAGGTTGGCACATCTCATTGGGGATGGCATCAAGACAAACAAAACAAGGGATATAAAGGTAAACTGTGGACCACGCTACAAATGACAGTATGACTCTTAGGAAAAAAATATTGAAGGAATATCGTTCAAATTTTACACCTTCCATAGCACAAAAACAATTAAGTCCCGAGTTAAAACCTCTTTTCTTTTCCGCGCCGTCAGGAACCAAGCCACGCCTCCACCTCCTCCTCCTCCATACATCGGTTCTCCCTCCTCCGGCCGGCCTCGTCGGCGTCGGGAGGGATGGGGAACCCGATCTATGAGTGGAGTGTTTAGTAAATTTAGTGTCTTCAACATATTAGGGTTTTGGTAGTCGTCTTTTTTGTTGGCCTCAGCGTCAATATGGTGGTCCCCCGTGCGACGACGAGATCTTCATCCCAACGTCAATGGTTGTCGGGGGATTACATCTATCTAGGTATGGTCCTTCAGCTCTTGCTTCGCCGGATCTCTTCTCATGGTTGCCGCGAGGAGATTTGTCCTCGCAATATTTTTCCCGGCTCCTACGTCCTCGACAATGGTGATTCGTACTCTCGGCTCCCATCGACGTGGATCAGGCTATTCGGTTGTTTGTTTTTTCCTGCAATACTGGTGTTGTTCCTTTTGCCGATGTTGTTTGATTAATTTAATGACTGTTTACGTGCTCGTAGATTTGGCATTACGGTTTAAAATTAAAATTATGGGAGAACCCTCGTTGGTATTTACAGGTTTATGGTTTGGTATTCATGTCCTTGGGCCGCCTATAGAAAAGTAGAAGATTGTGATGGATGAAAAAAGAGTTTGAAAATCTCATAGATTTGATCGTTTCTGATAGACTTTACTTTGTAATCGCTATAGTCAGGTTGTGTATTTCAACCATCAGTCCCTCTCTGCCATGTATTATTTGTTACAATAAATATATGATATTGATTGTCAAAAAAAAGTTTACACCTTCCATTGCTTCGGAAAAAAATTAAGTGCATAATAATAGTATTGATTCCCACATTGCATTTGAGCACGTCAAAAGCACTTTCTGCATTGATTAGATAGATATCATGAAATATATTGGTTCAATTAACTCCAAAATCTGCTATCTCCTAAAATGCGTAGCCACTCTACAATATTAGTCCGGCCATATATATTAACTGGATCACCGGCCGTAGATCAATACATGTCTACATATAAATTAAGGTAGATTACGTACCAGAACAAAATCTCCCAATTAATGCATGGAAAACAGCCAGATCTTCAGCCCAATTAACTTTCTTCTAGCTAGATGAGTTGCAATTGCAATCATAATAATGCAAGATAAAATCTCCCAAATGATAACAGGCTGAGTTGCAATCAGATATGCAGATACACGTCGATACCGATGGAGAGAATTAATACACATGGCAAGTGGTCGCCGCGCTGCACAAATAGCTAGTCAGGGAACAGTTCTTCAGGACTAGAAGTAAGTAGACACACGAAATGCGGCCGTTCTGCGTCGTCGCCGGCGTGGTCCTGCTGCTGCTCCGGTGGGCGGCGGTGCTGTGCCTCGCCTGGGCCCCGGTTTCGAGGACCATCACCGTGGACCAGCATGGAGGAGGGCAGTACACGACGGTGCAGGCGGCGGTGGACGCCGTGCCGGATGGCAACAGCCAGTGGGTCAGGATCTACGTCAAGAAAGGGAGCTACAGGTTCGTGCACGTAGTAGTACTGTTATACTGCACGTGCACCATGGTCACTTTTCGATTTGGGACACGATTTTCGGCGAAAATCAGTCTCGCGAGTCGTGATTTTCCTTACGATATTTGACCGATTTTCGTCGAAAATCGTGTCTCAAATCGAAAAGTGACCATGGATGTACATGCAGTATAAGTTCAGTTACTGAATATTTCGTTTCAAGAGTTTGGGTGACTAATCTGCACGCGTGGGACAAGTTAAATGACTCCTGGTGCCATTACTTGTTAATCAAGTGCATTGATGTAATCGTGAGAAAATATGTTCTGTATTTGGAAAATAAATGTTGTGTCATAAATATGTAATTTCGAAGGCCTCGTTATTTGTCATCATTGGAGTCTTCAAAATCTTTTTTTTTTTTGAAATGGAGTCTTCAAAATCTTTGTTACACTTAGCATTGCGTTGATAGAGACGCACCTACGCGTGCAGGGAGAAGGTGAGAATCCCAAGCCTGAAAGGCTTCATCCTGCTGGAAGGTGACGGCGTCTGGAGCACGGAGATCAGCTTCAACGCGCACGCCTACGACGCGCCCGGCGGCAATGGCATGGCCGACGACTACTCGTCGACGTACAACAGCGCCACCTTCACTGTCCAAGCCGACAACTTCGTCGCCCGAGGCATCTCCTTCAAGGTGATCTCTCTATACGTACACAGGTGTACACGTTCGTCATTCTTTTTCATTTTCCCATTAAGTTAACGTGCGTGCGTGCGTACGAATTAATATGCAGAACACGTACAGCGGCGGGTTCGACAACCCGGCGGTGGCGGCGCTGGTGGGCGGCGACAAGAGCGCCTTCTACGACTGCGCCTTCCACGGCTTCCAGGACACGCTCTGCGACTTCACCGGCCGGCACTACTTCCGCCACTGCCTCGTCGAGGGCGGCGTCGACTTCATCTTCGGCTTCGGCAGGTCCATCTACGAGGACTGCACCCTCGTGTCCAATATGCCGGCGTGGTCCTCGCAGCCCGGGTGGGTGACGGCGCACGGCGGACCAGGCAGCGACGCCGGGCTGGTGTTCAAGGGCGGCCAGATCGTGGGGTCCGGCCGCCAGTACCTCGGCCGCCCGTGGAAGCAGCAGGCCACCGTCGTGTTCTTCCAAGTCACCATGGCTGCCATCGTCGTCCCGGAAGGATGGGAGAAGTGGAACTCCACACAAGACGTGTAAGATCGAAGAACATTTCCTGTTCTTGGTTGTACAATCGGGAGCACCTGTATTGTTTTTTCATGTGCACTACCGGTTCTTGCTGACGTGTGTGTGTGCTTACGCACGGTTTTTTTTAATTGGCAGGTCACAGGTGACGTATCAACAAAGTGAAGAAATTGTTTAGAGCCCTGTTCGATGAATATTTCTCTAAACTCAATAATGGCAACACCGCCATCTCACAGCAAGCAAACCAAGGTCATAGACAACTAGGCACACAAGATGATGATATGTTTGGGGACTGGGATAAACACCTCAATGAGCAGCGGCAAGGTCAGGTAATGGAACTTGATAGGTACTTGAATGAGAGCCCAATTTCGAGATCCGGAGAATTTGACATCCTAAAATGGTGGAGCGCTAATTCTCCAACCTATCCCACACTCGCTGCCATCGCGCGTGATGTGCTAGCAGTGCCTGCATCTACGGTTGCGTCCGAATCTGCTTTCAGTATGGGAGGAAGAACCGTGAACGACTTCCGTAGCAGGTTAAACGTCGAGAGTGTTGAGGCCCTTGTCTGTTCGCAGGATTGGTATCGAGGCTCGGGTAATGAAACCATTTAGCTCCATTGTTTCATGCAATTTGATTTGATTGAAACTAATATGTTTTGATTCTTTATTTCAGCTTCTGACTCGTGCTTGAGCGCAATTACTGATCTTGTTGACATACAAGATGCTGAAGTTGACTCACCGTTGGAAGCAACCCCCACATGTATAATCTATCTCGTCCCTGTTAAATACTTGCTAACTTCTGTTCATACCGCTCATATTAGTTCAGGACTTGCCAACTGTTTTATATAGATGTACAACTATGCATTTTGATATCTATGGAATAGCATCTAGAATTTGATATATGTGGAATAGCATCTGCAACTCTGTTAAATGCTATTGCTTTACTTACCTAGTTGCATCCAGATAGATTGCATGGAAAGCACATCTCATTTATTAATGTGCTTTTCTGTCTTCTTTACAGAATAAGTAGATGAAATGGTTTATCAAGATTTCAAGAATCCACTTGTCTTGCTGTGTGAAAAGATGCCAAGGATTTTTTGTTGCTGTGATTGTCAAAATAGCAAGATTTGCCAAGTGATAATGTAAGCAGCTGAGCACTTCTGCAAAGGAACTTGTAAGTTTGATGGATATTTTTGATCTCTGTATGTATCGCAGTGATCAGAATCATGGTTATCTGCTTCAGTACTTCCGCAATGCAAAATCTGCTAGGAGAGAGAGCAATTATCCCAGATCAGAATCTTTAAGCTGATTGATTTAACCATATTACTTGGAGACAGCTGTGACAAATTATGCACCTGCAAAACGTTGCTGAAACTATCACAGAGTTCAATATATTCTATATTTATATTCTGGGCCTGAAATTTGTTGTCTTGTCAGGTTACCTTGTAGCAGTGAAATTCTCTGTATTTGATTGTATTCTGTGCATTCATGCTGTTAAGATACGAAGTGATGCAGGCTCATATCCATAATACCATAACGATTGGTATTCATTTCCTGTTACTTAACAGATAGAGCCCCAACTATGAGACATCTACACATAATGCTTCTTGTTTGAATGTGAAGGGAATCCTAGCATGACCTTTCGTACATGCGTTTGCTCATTTTCTTGGAATTATCCAACCTGGCCACTGGTTCCTATTCCCACACTCTTTACAGAATAAGTTGCTGGTATGCATGGCACATGCTGTATGACTTATTATCCTGATGAGGCTAGTGGTCAAATACAGTACCGGAATACAGGTGAGGAAGCACGGAAGAAATGTTGATGTACCCTGTGTTGTAGAAATTTGCAGTAAATGGTCCGAACCTGGGATTACCCGGACCGGACCTGGCAGTGGTGGGGTGCAAACCTTATCCTACCTTTTGTTTAAAAGGTTCGGTGGTCCAGTAACTGGTCCAACCCGGACCGGACCTAGCCCATCCTGAGTGACGTTTGCGGAGGTTGGATGCGCAGGGCCAGGGTCCAACACTGCCGGGAGAGTGCCATGGGAGAAGCACCTCAGCTACGAAGAGGTGCAGAGATTCGTGGACATCAGGTTCATCGACGACGGTTGGCTGTCCAACCAACCGTAGGTGTGTAGCCGGCTAGCTAGCGGAACTTGGTAAAGTAAACCGAGATGTGCGTTTTCTCAAGGATCATTATATATCGATCCGATGAAACGGAAGAAGAACCTGAGGCTTCGGATTAAGCAACAGAGCGGTAAGGTATTAGAGTTTTCCTAGTAGGAGAAGTTTAGAGAACCCGGCCTTAGATTTTGTTTCCTTATGTGTATTGGCCTCTTTGATTCACAAAAAGTTATTTTGGAGAATATTGTTCCTTATGAATTTTCAAAGAAGAAAGTCCAATTCCCGTCAATGAAACCTTAAAAGAAGTTAATTTTCGTTCTAAAACTTTTGTTCGGTCCACAACGAACCTCGGACTCATGAAAAAATTCACATCCCATCTTTTCCGAGAAAAACGATGGCGTCAACTGCCCCATCGCGTCGTCCTCTCGAGACTGACCGGCTAGTTGTGCCTCCCAATTTGAAGGAAAGAGATTCCTCTGACGAGGAGGACAACAACGTTGAGCTTGACATTGGTTCATGTGAGTAGATGGAGATGTGGATAAGGTAGGGGTGCTAGAGAGCAAAGCTATTGATGGATCTAACGAGCTCGAGAGTCGGCTAGGTAGAGCGGGTCATGCGAAGAACTATCTAGACTATGACGGAGTGAGACGACGCAGGTGATCGTTTGGAGAGGTTTGCAGATTGAGTGTCCGGGTCGGGATTTTGACCTAGTGGAACGGAAACATCCAAATTTGGATAAGATTTCTTTCTCATGTTAGATGGGATCAAGGTTTTGGCTATCGGTCTGTAAATCCGGTTACGGATCGGTAACCGAGTTTCCCAAGCACCCTTGGTAAATGTACTAACCGGTCAAAAAATCTAGAGATTGTCCTGAAAATTTTGAATTTGCACTTGGAAACATATCTCGCTATAACATATTCTCAATATAGAATTCGAAGATGTAACGTAGTCGAAGGTTCGAGTTCCCCGTCTGTCTCCATTTTTAACTATTATTGTCTCTATACTAGATTAAATCTCAATAATTATGCAAAAAAGAAAGTGGGAAACAAGTATTAAACCTACGACTTCTTAAGAGCGTAAGAAACCGAACGTAGGCATACCGCTATACTATATCAAGTTTGTGCTAAGTTGGAGTTTAAATCATAGATAACCCTTTCCAAAAAAAATGGAATTCAAATTTTGATTTTCCAATTTTCCTCGTAATCGTTCGGGATTTCTCAGCGTAGCCGTAACCCGGAATCCCGAGCCTACTCAAGAAAAAAAAATCTAGAACCAGAACCTTGGATGGGTTATTGACTTTTCCCAAAGTTCGGGGTTCATCTCCAAATAAATAAAAGTTTTACCAAAAGTGAACTTACGGTGAGTCCACTCATGAAAAATGGCGTTTCATCTTTTCTTTAAAGTGAGCACAAACTGAATTTAAATTAAAAAATAAATCTACAACAATGAAATAAAAAAGAACACGCAAACATAAAACAGTAACAATTTTACAATTGTTTGTAGCAACTTAATAATTTCACTAAGGGTGCAATCATTATAATCAAAATCTTTGTAATAAAAAACAATGGAAGCAACACTATTTAAAGCTTTACCCTCTTCAAACCCAGTTTCAGCTCTTTTATTGCAATAAGATTGATCACTCTTCAAAATTTTGGACTCCTTCTAGCTGAAGTTGAGACCTCTCTTGGATCATTTTTCTTATAGTTAGTAAGAAATTATCCCATAAAATACCAACTACTATCCATGGTTTTAATTTATTCACTAACATGAACAGACAAAATTTAGCATTACCACGAGAATAAATTTCAACATCTTTATACTCTCTTTCTTGTCAAGTTTTCCACTCATCAATCATCGTATCTATGTTATGAAGAGTATTTTGAATTTACTTAAGAGACTTAGGCATATCATATTTGGGATACATAACTCTTATTTTAAGCATTACAACATCATGAGTAAGATTATCAATTTTTTGAGGAATACTTATCAAGTTTTTCAAGTTTTACTCCTAGTGTAAAACTGAAAAAAAAAATGAAGAAATGAGATCTTTAATGACACTTTCAAGATCATTAGGTATACTTCTAATTTTTATTGTAGGAATTATCATAATAATTACCATAAGAGTATTCATGATTAGGAGGATATGGCATAACATTATTACCAAAGTTGTTCCTATAAGCATTGTTATGAAATTTATTGCGTGCTCTAAAACTAACATCAACATGATCCTTATCTTGTTCTACCAAATAGGCTAGGACCAATATAAACTTGTTTAGAATCAAGCAAAGACATAATCATATCAAACTTTTCAATCAAAAAAGAGATATCTTCAATACAACTTACCTTCTTACATTTGGAGATCTTTCACTATGGCACTGAGATTAATTTGCTATCATATCATCAAGAACTTTATTCGATTGTCCTAAAGTGATTAACATGAAGGTTCCACCTGTAGCAGAGTCCAACAGATTTCTGGACACATAATTAAGTATTGCATAAAAAATTGTACTGCCATTCAATTATTTAAACCATGAGTAGGACAATTCTTAACCATAGATTTCATCCTTTCCCAAGCTTATGCTACATGTTAATGCTTAAGTTTTTTGACATTCATGATTTTATTTCTCGTATTTATGATTATTTAAACCATGAGTAGGACAATTCTTAACCATAGACTTCATCCTTTCCCAAGCTTGTGCTACATTTTAATGCTCAAGTTGTTTGACATTCATGATTTTATTTCTCGGAAGTATGATTTTAGCAAGAGGATAATATTTCTATATGAAAGCATCTTTGCATTTTATCTAAGAATCAATACTATTTTTAGGCAAAGATATCAACAATTATTTAGATCTAGATCTTAAGGAAAATGGAAATAGCTTCAGTTTTATGATGTCTCCTTCTATCACTTCATATTTTTTGCATGTCACATAACTAAAAAAAAAATAAGTGAGAGGAAGTATCTCCATTATAGGAACTAGAAAATTGTTCTTTCATCACTAAGTTTAGCAAATATGGTCTAATTTCATATGAGTTTTTCTATGTAGCATGTGGAGAAATAGGTGTACATATGAAACCATTGTTATTGGTACTGGTAAAGTTAGAGGGCTTGGATTTTAGCAGAATTAAGTACCCATGATAGAAAATTTTAAAAAAATTGGTAGCTATTGGAATTTAAATCTTTTTGTTGGTTTTGAGTTTTTAAACAAGAGAGTAAAGTGAAGGTGTGTAGATCCATAGGTTTATGATAAGTCCCTGACTTTCGGAGAATTTGTTGGGAACCCCCAAGTGAAAGGGATGATGTAGCCCAGCAGTAAGGGTCACCGCTAGTTTAGAACCAAGGTTTAAAGAACCGGTACGAATTATCAAGAGGTCAACTAAATTAACATTATTTGCACACAAACACAAAATACAATTTTTCCCCAACATTCTAGGAAGGTTAAGTTTCACGTCTGCCCTTTATAATTATTAAATGTATGTTGTGATGGTAAAAGGGTCAGTATGTAGATGGTGGAGAAAACAAGCAAAAATAGGATGTAAACAATATTTAAAGATGGACCGAGGCCACATGTTCACTAGAGACATCTCTCCTAATAAATGTTCACTAGAGACATCTCTTCAAATAAATATAACATTGTTGGGTGAACAAATTACAGTTGCAAAGCGATTAAATTATACTTATCTATACTTTATGATTATGACTATTCATGGTATGATTCAAGCATTACATCCATAATATATAGACCGTTACTGAACCGCATCCATAACTAATATTCCAATTCGAGATCGTTATCCAGTATTCATCTCTAAAACTTAAGTTCGTGCGACCAGAGTATTGCCTTAAGTAACATGACATAATCTAAACAGTAGGAACATCATCCAAATGTGGCATAATAAAAATTGTTTTATCCTTAGCCGCAACAACACAATGAACATCTTCTCTCTTTCTGTCCCTAGCATAGCAATGCAAGTTTGAACTGACTATCATATACCACTCAACATCATACTTGGCCAAAGTAGATAAATAAATTGGATATTGCATATGTACATATAAATATAAAGCATGAAAAAATCTAATCATAAAATGACAATTCATCATATCCCAATAAACATAACAACTATTACATCAGATGGATCAATCATGTAGGACAACTCATGAGACCTTTAAATGAAGAACATGGAAGAGAGAATGTTATGAAAGATATATATATATAGGTCTCGAGATGTAATGGAATGGAGGTCCAAGGGGAAATCGTGTGGTGCCCTCGCGACCAATTGGTGGTCAGCAATATGGGTCCATTGCTAAGGGGTGTGGACCCCCTAGCCCCCTTCGGTGCCCTATGGCTTCTCCTGAGAGAGATATAATTTCGGGAAAAATCTGTAATTTTTGGAATCTGTAATTAGTGATTTTATGCGAAGTAAAAACAAGTAGAAAACATCAACCGACTCTGGGCACTTGGTTCATAGGTTAATCCAATAAAATGATATAAAACAATAGTAAAAATATGTAGCAATTATAGTAATATCATGGATCAATAAAAATTATACGTGTGACTGCCAAATCCGTCCATCTCTACACCGTCTAAGATACCCTACCCCCTCAATTGGCTTAAAGGACACGATACTGCCTGCAAACAACAAAGCTCACCCAGGAGTTCAAATAGGGAGTTCTGCACAATCACCATGGGAAGATAAATTGAGTACCATTATCAAATCGAAGTCAGAATCACACCTCGAGGAACAATCATGTTGTCCACCCACAAAAACACGTCGGGACTAGCTGAAAGATCATGGTGCCCCATGTGTTGTTTTAGTAATTAATGGCAATCACTATAGACTAATGGTTGCATTGTGCTATACTTGTAGAGTTTTTCCATAGGCAATGCTTGATGTCCATGCGTTGGATTCAGGATGATCAAGTGATGACCAAGGTGCTATTCATGTGAATATCCGAAGATTGGTTATGAGAGAGTTGATTATATTGCAAGTATGTCTTGAAGAATAATAATGTGTGAACATTCATGTTTACCTTCAAGACATCATTATAATGAATAGAAGAGAATAGGTACAAGATTGGTCAAGGAAAAGTGCTAAGAGATGATTGAAGTTGATCAACTCACAAAGCTAGAATATGTACCATGTGGGTTCATGGTATGGTAAGTAATTGTGCAATTAGTTTTGTGGACTAACCGATGATATGTGTGTGTTATATGTATGAGGGATTATGTATATTTCCATGGGCTCTCATCAAAATGAAGATTTCATATAGCCCATGGTGGATGACGTCAAGTAGTGATCGTCATTAAAATTGAGATGTGCAAGTCTAAGACTAGAATCTCAAAGAGATCACATGATTGGAGCTTGCCACCATTTTGGAGATAATGTCCAAGTGAATATGGACTTAATAGAGCCTCTCCCATAGTGACGTACTGGGGAGCAATCCATGTATCTTCACCGAGCAATGAAAAATCAAGAAAGGTGTTCCATCTTGAGGAGGTCAAGATCTTCATCATCTAGCTCAAGTGGAATCCTCAAGTCAAAGGTATGGTATTGATAGGTTTTATGTTTTACCGATATCGTAGAATTATTTGGGAGACCGAGTTATAGGATAGATAACTGTACCATCAAGAGGGGCTCTCCTATTAGCAACATGATCATATCATTCGGAGAGAGATCAAACCTTTGCATACTTAGAATCATCTTTCTTGGTTCTTATTTGGCTTTTATCTTTATGTGGTTTTGATGCTTTCCGTAACCTTCATGACAAGATCAAGTTCGCCGAAAACGGATTTTGTATGAAAAGCTTATTGTGTTTTTGATGTTAGAGGTTTTACCTGTTGCTCTTTTATAGATAAGTCAAACCTTTCATCATTTATTTTTATCCTCCCTTGTTTAAATATTATGTTTCTCTGCATAATCTTGTAGTGCTAATTTTTTCCAACGAGCCCAAGAGCATCAAAAACAGAGTTCATATGCAAAAGATATCGTGTTTTTAGTATTCACGCTTTTCTGAAAACTAGAGGCCGGACTGTCGGGCTGAGGCCGGCCTCGGTGCCCCTTAGGCCTACCGGCTTGGGTGGGAGCCTACGCGTAGAGAGCCATCCTGGCCGCACCACGCCGGTATGCGCAGGGAAGCTGACCTGGCCAGCCCCCAACGGGCAGATTTTGGGAGGACCTATTTAAGGGGGTCTTCTTCCCCATTAGTTTCTCACTTCTCAAGAAAGTTTTTGCCCACCATTGTTGACCTTTTGAATCTTGTTTTCTCTCAGTTCCTCCATGATTTTTGCCTCTAATAGAAGGAAAACGAGAGAGGAGATCTAGATCTACTATTCCACCAATCCATCTCTCCTTTTAGTAAGGGGAAGCATTTGGATCTAGATCTTGTTGACTCATTTGTTGAGTTCTTCCTTGTTCTTCCTCTCTTTCTCGCTTTGGTGGGATTTGAGAGTGAAGGATTTGAGCACCTATTGTGTTCTTGCCATTGCATTGGTTACATCGGTTTGAGTTCTCTAGGAGGATTTAGTGCAATTGAAGTTGAGAAGCTTGTTACTCTTGTATTATTGGATTTCCCTAGAACTTGTCCTCTTGGGTACTTGGAGTGCCCTGGACGGTTGTTGTTGTCTCGGAGCTTCGGAAGCTTTTGGGACCTTATTGCTATCTCGGAGATTTGGTGGCTCGAGGGATATTATTGGGAGCCTCCAATTGAGTTGTGGATATTTCCCCAGCCTTGTACGAGATAGGTGACCGCCCTCAAAGGTTCCATAGTGGATCTTGGCACTCCGCATTGGTGGAGGCACAAGGATAATAAGGTGAGCCATTGATGCACTTGGAGCCATTGTGACTCCACACCTCTCAACGGGGATTAGCTTCCGGAAGTGAACTTGGGGATAAATTATTGTCTCCATGTGTCTCACTTATTTCTATACCTGATCTCCTTACTTAGGCAATATACTTGGTGATAGCCATCGAGCTTGAAGTAACATACCTTGTTATCACATAGTTGCTTCTATTTGTTAGCATAAGTTGTTGGTGCACATAGGTGAAACTAGCTTGTTTAGGATTTGGATTGATAAATTGAATGTTAGTTTTATTCTAGATTTAATCAAGCCTTAACCATAATTATTTTAAACACCTATTCACCCACCCACCCCCACCCCTGTAGGCGACATCCATGTCCTTTCAATTGGTATCAGAGTCTGTTATCTATTTATAGGGCTTCACTGCCTAGAGAGTAGGGATGCTTCTTAGGGGATTAGTGCATAATGACACTTTTACATTTGATGGCACAAATTATGATGTTTGGAAAATTTGCATGCTTAATCTTTTTAGGGACATGAGTCCAAAAAAGATAAAATTGTAGATATAAGTTTTCCTCCTCGAAAGGATCCTGAAAGTTTATCTTTTGAGGAGAAGGAAAACTCTTATCTCAATTCTCTAGCATTTGATGTGATTATGTATGTTTTGGGACATACAGTTATTGAGTCAATCATGCCTTTTTGGAATGTTCATGAGATATGGACCAAGCTTCAAGATAAATATGATGTGTCCAATAATTCTGGGAATGATTGTTCTCCCTCCACCTCCGGGCGTAACGAGTTCTCAACTTATTCTACTTCACCAACATGTAGAAAGCCACAACATATTGATATGGTGAGTAGTGATAAGTATTTCAATCTTCATAGTGAGATTATTGTTTATGATCTTTCATTGATATCTTATTGCAATACTTCATATATGGACCTAAACACATCTAGCAATCAAAATTATTTACATGCTTGTGTTGATAGTCCATGCATATGATGTAGCAATTCCTTCACTAAATCTTCTGATGATAATGGTTGCCATAATGAAAATGGTTGTATTTCCTCTAGTATTTGTGTTACTAACCATGTAAAGGAAACACAACATTCCATGGAACAATATGTGGATTTGACTCGTGCTTCAAGTAATATTCCATCACCGTCTACCATCTCTCACTTTTTCCTTATGGCTACAACTTCAAAGGTAACTCCTACTTTGAACCCCCAATGTATCTAATGATGGTGATGATGAAAGCGATGTTAATGATGATGATGATTTGTTAATAGAAAAAGGTGAAATGAGTCACAATATTTTTTATGAGAATGAAAATGCTTGTGCCAATTTCCTAGAAATCATTAGTGCCTTTGCTAGGTGTGATACGTCATAAACGTATCCTTAATTTCTGATGTTCCATGTTGCGTTCATGTTATTTCCTACATGTTTGCTATACACTTTATGTCATTTTTATCGATTTCCGGGACTAACCTATTGACAAGATGCCACATAGCCAGTTTCGTGTTTTCTGCTGTTTTTAGTTTCAGAAAAGTTGTCCTGGAAATATTCTCGGAATTGAAAAATTTGAAGCCCGGAAGTCTTATAATTCCCAAAGGTTCCACGGAGTCTCAAAGAGGCCCGGAGAGGATCCACAGGGGGGGCCACACCATAGGGAGGCGCCCCCCTCCCCCTGGTCGCGCCTAGGGGTTGTGTGGGCCCCTCGGGCATCCACTGACATCGCCCTTTCACCTATATAATCCCCCCGATACGTGAACCCTAAAGATATACCACTTTTCCTTGAGAAACACCTGAGGCCGCCGTCATTGTCATCCCGAGATCGGGAGGGTTCTAGAGCTCTCCCCGGCACCATGCCGGGAGGGAAATTCATCACCGGAGGGGTCTACACCACCATGCCCTCCTCTGAAGTGATGTGTGAGTAGTACATTCCTGACTACGGGTCCATAGCAGTAGCTATATGGTTCCACTTTATGCCTCATGTTTAGATCTCGTGAGCTTCCCTACATGATCGAGATCATCATTATGTAATGCTACATGTTGTGTTTGTTGGGATCCGATGAATGATGAATGCTATGTCTTATGATTATCAATATATCATGTTATCTTCATCCATATGTTATTTATAATCTTGCATTCTCTCCGTTATTAGTAGATGCTCTGGCCAAGTAGATGCTAGTAACTCCAAGAGGGAGTATTTATGCTCGATAGTGGGTTCATGCATCCTTTGCATCTGTGCTCGAGTGACAAACGTGACGGATGGAGGATGTGATGTTTCCATTAGGGAGAAAACAACGATGTTTACTTCGTTTACATTGTTTACATTACACACTTTGCTTACTGTGATTATCTGTTGCTTGCAACTTAATACCCAACATTTGTTCGGATGATATTCGGAGAGTGGATTATTAGTCATAGATGCAGTTGGATGACGGTCTATGTATCTTGTTGTAATACCCACATGAATCACATTGTAATCTTTATGTCTTGCATATGCACTACGGTGCAGCCTTCATTTCTGTCAATTTCCCATCTGTAATTTGTTCACCACACATGTTATTTATCTTCTATGGAGAGCCACCACTAGTGAATTGTGGACCCTGGTCCATTTTCTCATACTGATAATACACACACTGTTTTCACACTGCTGCTACTATTTTCATACTGTTTTCCACACCATACGTTTAACCTCTTTGTGTTCAGCAAAACCGGTGAGATTGACAAGCTCACTGCTTCATTGGGGCAAAGTTATTTGATTGTGTCGTGTAGGTTCCAAGTTGCTGCTGAACCGGTAGTGCGCCCTGCCACTCAACTACATCAACCTTCTGAAGTTACTCCTTCCTCCTACTGGTCGATTCAACCTTGGTTTCTTTCTGAGGGAAACTTGCTACTGTGCTCTTCATACCTTCCTCTTGGGGTCTCCCAACGAACGTGGGTTACACGCACATCAAGCTAATTTCTGGCACCGTTGCCGGGGAGGAAGAGAATTTCTGCAAGGGGAGTCTCTCACCTCCAATCATTTTTACTTTGTTATTGTTTTGCTTGTTGCTTTCTTTATCATGCTTGCTAGCAAAGTTTGATATCTCTGAAACTAGATCTTACTGGCAAGGTGGGTTCACGGATGAACAAAAAAAATATTATAAGGAACACCGCTTGTCACAAAAAGGGATACACTTATGGGAGCAAATTAATAAATTACATGACTATGCTAAAAACTTGTGCTCCGCTTATAATGTTACCTATTGCTTTGATAAATCTTGTTGTTGTAGGAGGTATAAACACCTCCTTTTTCAATGTGATTATATGTTGGATTGCGTAGAGATAAACAAAACTTTTTCCAACGCGGTACTTCCAAGATCTAGCCGAGGTAGAAGGCCACGATGATTACCACTAGACGCGCGGTTGAGGATTATCGATGCAGCGCGTCGGGGCAGTGTAGTCCCTCGATCCGATCCAGCCGATCCAATCCACGAACGTTGAAGTGCTGAACGTACAGCACCTCTGCCGGTATCCACACGTACGAGGAGGAGCTCCGACGGCGGGCTTCTAGGTCCGGTGCGACGGCTGGACTGAGTGGGGCTAGGGTTCCCAACGCATGGGAGTGGACTCAACTGCCCATTGGGCAACCTGCGCTCCTCTTTATATAGCGAATGGTAGTGGGCTTCACGACACTTGTGGCCCATTCCCTCTGTGAGTCCGACTCACAAAATCAGTCCATTTCCGGTTCGGGTCCAACCCAACCAATACATTTGCTCCCGCTCTTAAGTGTGCGACCCTGCAGGCTCATGGCGACTTGGACACGATTGGAGTCCAACTCCTAATCGATCAATCGGTAGCGGCTCCTAGCAGAACGTGCCGAATCCCAAGTCCCATTGAGTCATGACGACATACCTTTCAATGTGATATTCATCTTAGTCCCTTTTGCCTCACGATATACCTTGTCGAACTATAGGCGTATCGTCATCCCTTTAATCGTTCAACTCTCTTCTCGATCCGTGATATGTGATTCATCTGACTAACTCTTAGTCACCAGACACAGTTAACACTTAACTGAGTCGCGCATGGCCATGCTTTCTGAATCATATCACTCGAGAGGGCCCAGAGAATATCTCTCCATTCGGAGGGGCAAAATCCCATCTTGATTATCCACATCACGCAGCTTGTTTCTCATTCGACCCGAACTCTGCCTTTATAACTGCCTTGTCACAGAGCAGCGTTTAACAGAACCTAAGTCGGTGATCCACAACTCGGATTTTGCGACAACCTCAGGTCTAAGGATTACATTGATTGAGACATGCAAATGACGACTTGCTCGTTGCATCTCAATGTGGGTCAGTCCGACTTGCTAAACTCTTTAGCCAAGTCCGTGAACGTTGGAATGGCATCACCATGCCCATGACAAGTGGAACCATGTCATCAGCCAACATTCACATTAGTCTAGGGTGTGTGTCCAGCACAACCTTAATGACCAAGGACAATCTAGTATGAACAACATGAACATATAGTTCCACAATCGAATCACATATTCAATGACATATATCAGATGTTCAAAACAAGGACAACTTAATAACTTTATGAATACATTGGGAATTACATCGTCCATGATTGCCTCTAGGGCATATTCCCAACAGTCTCCCACTTGCACTAGAGTCAATCATCTTGGCATCATATGCCTAGGCATCTAATGCCCATACCTCTCGTGTGCGCCTCATGCTTAGGCTGTGGTAGCGCCTTTGTCAACGGATCTGCAATGTTTGCATCCGTGTGTACTTTGCATAACTTGATATCACCTTGTTCGACAAACTGGCGAATGAGGTGGTACCGCATGAGTATATGTTTGTTCTTCTGATGTTGTCTAGGTTCCTTGGCCTGTGCGATAGCACCATTGTTGTCACAATATACGTCCAAAGGATTGGACGCGCCCTGAACCACACCAAGATCTATCAGGAGGTTCCTGATCCAAACAGCTTTCTTTGCCGCCTCTGAGGCACCAATATACTCAGCCTCTGTTGTAGATGCAGACACCGTATCTTGCTTGGAACTCTTCCAGCTCACAGCCCCTCCGTTCATCACGAACACGTATCCAGATTGTGAACGAGAATCATCTGAGTCGGTGAGATAGCTTGCATCACTATAACCCTTTACACTGAATTCCTCATCACCTCCATAAACTAGGAACATTTCCTTAGTCCTTCTCAAGTACTTAAGGATGTTTTTAACCGCTGCCCAGTGGGCATCGCCAGGGTCAGCCTAGTATCTGCTCACTTAGAGCATAGGAAACATCTGGCCTAGTACAAATCATGGCATACATGATGGATCCGATTGCCGAAGCATACGGGATCACACTCATCCGACTTCGCTCATCAGTCGTCGAAGGACACTGAGTCTTGCCAAGTTTTATGCCATGGGACATCGGCAAGAATCCCTTCTTGGACTCTTCCATTTTGAATTTCTTCAAAACTTTGTCCGGATATGTACTCTGACTCAATCCAATGAGCCGCCTTGATCTATCTCTATAGATCCTGATTCCTAATATGTAAGTCGCCTCGCCCAAATCCTTCATTGAGAAACTCCTTTCCAATGACTCTTTGGTTTCTTGCAACATCATGACATCATTTCCAATCAGTAATATGTCGTCCACATATAAGATTAGAAAATTTACTTTGCTCCCACTAAACTTCTTGTATAAAGAAGAATCATGATCGCTCTTGATGAAGCCAAACAATTTGACTACCTCATCAAAGAGAATGTTCCAACTCCGAGATGCTTGCTTCAACCCATAAATGGATTTCTGAAGCTTGCATACCTTGTCAGCATTAGCCGAATCGACAAAACCTTCGGGCTGTATCATATACACGTCCTCAGTTAAATTTCCATTAAGGAAAGCCGTCTTGACATCCATCTGCCATATCTCATAGTCGAAATAGGCTGCTATGGCTAACATGATCTGAACTGATTTAAGCATCGCTACTGGCGAGAAGGACTCGTCATAGTCAACTCCTTGAACCTTTCGGAACCCCTTCGCGACAAGTCGTGCTTTATAGACAGAAATATTTCCATCCATATCAGTTTTCTTCTTAAAGACCCATTTGCACTCGACGGGTCTTGCACCGTCAGGCAGATCAACCAAATTCCAAACTTGGTTTTCATCCATGGACTTTAACTCGGATCTCATGGCTCCAAGCCATGACTCAGAATCAAATCCCACCATCGCTTCCGAATAAGTTGCCGGCTCATTACTGTCTAATAGTAAAACATCATGAGCATTTTGTAATCTGGCAGATCTCCGTGGTTCAGGTGCTGTTACCGGCGTAGGTACCACGATCGGCTCAGCCTCCAAGGCCGTTGCCGACTCGCCCCTAGACGGTTCCTCTCGAATTTCTTCAAGTTGCACTGTGCTCCCACTGACTCCCCGATTGAGAAACTCTTTCTCAAGGAAGACACAATTACGAGCGACAAACACTTTGCCTCTTCTCGGTTGTAGAAGTAGTACCCCAAGGTTTCCCTCGGATACCCCACGAAAATACACTTATCCAACTTAGGCGTGATCTTGTCCGACTGAAGTCGCTTGACAAATGCTTCACAACCCCAAATCTTAAGAAAAGACAAACTTGGCCTTTTGCCAGTCCACATCTCATGCGGTGTCTTCTCTACTGACTTTGATGGCACTCTGTTTAGTGTGAACGCTGCAGTTTCTAGACAATAACCCCAAAATGATAAAGGTAGATCTGCCCGACTCATCATTGATCGTACCATGTCCAACAAGGTCCGATTTCTCCGTTCCGATACACCGTTTCTCTGCGGTGTACCCGGCGGAGTGAGTTGAGGAACTATTCCACAGCTCTTTAGATGGTCATCAAACTCATGGCTCATATACTCGCCTCCACGGTCCGACCGTAGAAACTTTATTTTCTTGCCGAGTTGATTTTGTACCTCACTCTGCAATTCCTTGAACTTTTCAAAGGCTTCCGACTTGTGTTTCATTAAATAGATATATCCATACCTACTTAAATCATCAGTGAAGGTAATGAAGTACTCATAACCACCTCTAGCTGTCGTGCTCATTGGACCACATACATCACTATGTATTAATTCCAACAAGTCGGACGCCCTTTCACAACTCCTTGCAAAAGGTGTCTTGGTCATTTTGCCTAGTAGGCATGATTCGCATGTCTCGAACGACTCTAAGTCGAACGAAGTTAGAAGTCCATCATCATGGAGCTTCTTCATGCGCTTCCAATTTATATGACCAATCCGACAATGCCAAAAGTAAGTCATATTCAGATCATTTGGTTTCAACCTTTTAACATTTATGTTATAGACCGATTCACTATCAAGATTCAAAATAAATAACCCGTTTTGAACGGGTGCAAAGACATGAAACATATCTTTTAAATATAAAGAACAACCATTATTCTTAATATTCGACTCATAACCTTGTCTCATCAAACATGAGGCGGAAATAATGTTTCGACTAAGCACTGGAACATAATAACAATTATTTAGTTTCATTAAAAATCCTGAAGGTAAATGAAGTTGCATCGTGCCGACTTCCAACACAGCGACTCTCGCCTTGTTGCCGACCCGAATATCAACCTCTCCTCTTGCCACGCTCCTAGTTCTTACCAGTCCCTACAACGAGTTGCATATGTGAATAACTGATCCGGTATCATATACCCAAGAACTGTTAGGTGCATCAGCAAGATAAATGTCTATAACATTGCACACAAGCGTACCTGAGTTGGAAGTCACACCTCCACTCTTGGCTCTGTCAGCCAAATACTTGGTGCAGTTCCTCTTCCAGTGGCCATCCTGCTTGCAATAGAAGCAATTGGCTCCGGCTGTAGGAGAAGTCTTAGTATTTGAGGAAGCGCTCTGGACAGGGCCATGGGCGTTGACTCCTGACTTATCCTTCTTCTTCTTAGTCCAAGAAATCTTCTTGAACTTAGCCTTATTCTGCACCATCAACACTTGACTGGCGCCTTTCTTAAGATCAGCCTCTGCCGTTTTGAGCATCCCATGTAATTCAGTGATCTTCTTATCCATACCATGCATGTGGTAGTTCGAAATGAATGGACCATACGCACTAGGAAGAGAGTTCAGAATTATATCGGTAGCGAACTCTTCGTTAATTGGGAAGCCCAGCCGATCTAGAGACTGCACGTAACCAGTCATCTTGATTACATGCAGACTCAGTGGATCACCATCTTTAAGCTTACAGCCCAGCAAAGCTTGAGAGACTTGATACCTCTCGGTCTTTGCCTGAGCCTGGAACATACTTTTGAGGCTTTCGATCATATCGTAGGCCTCAACATTCTCGAACTGCTGCTGCAAGTCCGGTTCCATGTGTGCAAGCATAAGACAGCTAATTTCCGTAGACTCATCTCTAGTCTTACGGTAGGCATTCATGACTGCGACAGTCGCATCGTCATCTGGCTCTTCTGGAAGTGGAGTTTCTAGAACATGTTCTTTCTTGTCATGCTTGAGGACTATCCTCAGATTACGGTACCAGTTGGTGAAATTAGTTCCATTAAGCTTATCTTTCTCTAGGATTGACCTCAACGCAAAAGTGGACAACTGAGGAAGGTTGCTAGGTGCCATTGATCTACAACAGAAAATATGCAAAACACTTAAGACATGTATTCATAAAAGAGCAGGCATATTAAACGTTTTAATACTTATGCTCCCACTATAACCAACACCCCTCCGATGGTTGCTAAGTGATTCAAAATCCTAAATAAGCAAGCCGACTAGTGAGCTTTAGCATCACCGCTAGTCGTCAAGTGATCTAGGTAGGCAACACCTTGCCAATCGTATCCAATACGACTCCTGTTAGTTGGGTGGCATCAAATGCCCCGGCTCCCAACCTATCTCGCCCCGAGCCCCACAACCGTTGTGATGGACTCGTCTAGATTACCAAGTGCTTCCGCTGTAAAAGTCCGACTCAAACCCACCTAATCGGAAAGAATTGGTAACACCTCAATTTTATGAGCCCACTACCAAGAATGTCCGACTTGTGATGGTGCAGCACTGGCGGGGCGACCGACTAGACCTTCTTTGAGGGATTAAAATCTACCAACTATCTAAATAGAGGTAAAAAAGAGACATAACAATAACACAAATAAAGCAATTATAATGCGAAATGGTATGGCTCTCTTCATGGTGATATCCATCTCCACGAAGCTTGTAAGTCGACTCGTGCCAACTCTTGTCACGTGCCATCTTACTCTGTGTAGCCGACTTGTATATCGACTTGCATGTCATCCGGGTTCTCCAAGAAGCTACACTAGCTACTAAATGAAAATTTACATAGAGAATCCGACACGCAGGTCGTTATACAATAAAATGATAGCACCTAGGCTCCAGACGGCTGACAAGAACATGATACGCAGATCATGTATGGATTACACACATCACATGCACATAAGCCATACCATTCACAACTTTCTGCAAAAACAAGTTATGCATAGACACGATATCTACCGGCGTTGTGAAACTCGTAACGACATCTAAGACGCTACGACAGAGCGAAGCCGGCGGTCCGATCATGGATCATGGATTTTGGAAAACGCAGATCTCATCTGCATTCCGATCATGGATTTCTTCATCGGATAAAACGATTTTACCCAAATCTGATCCATATTCCGATTCGATCAAACTCTTTGATCTTCGATCACCGCAACTGGATTTATGTGTCACAGTATACCCCGATGGCGGAAACCGACCGGTAGGGGTAAGTTGTTCCACGATCTTAGCAGTATGATCACGGAAACCAGATCATCCATTAACCCCGAGTATGATTGATCCAATCAATCTTGTACAAAACCGATCTATCTCATAGACCGACCACCAAAACAGCAATTAGATCACATCTAACGCTAACTACATATCACATATGTATGGATCTCGGGCCTAAACCAGAAGCTATCGCTCTGATACCACTGTTGGAACGCGTAGAGATAAACAAAACTTTTTCCTACGCGATACTTCCAAGATCTAGCCGAGGTAGAAGGCCACGATGATTACCACTAGACGCGCGGTTGCGGATTATCGATGCAGCGCGTCGGGGCAGTGTAGTCCCTCGATCCGATCCAGCCAATCCAATCCACGAACATCGAAGTGCTGAACGTACAACACCTCTGCCGGTATCCACACGTACGAGGAGGAGCTCCGACGGCGGACTGCTAGGTCCGGTGCGACGGCTGGACTGAGTGGGGCTAGGGTTCCCAACGCATGGGAGTGGACTCAACTGCCCGCTGGGCAACCTGCGCTCCTCTTTATATAGCGAATGGTAGTGGGCTTCACGACACTTGTGGCCCATTCCCTCTATGAGTCCGACTCACAAAATCAGTCCATTTCCGGTTCGGGTCCAACCCAACCAATACATTTTCTCCCGCTCTTAAGTGTGCGACCCTGCAGGCTCATGGCGACTTGGACACGATTGGAGTCCAACTCATAATCGATCAATCGTAGCGGCTCCTAGCAGAACGTGCCGACTCCCAAGTCCCATTGAGTCATGACGACATACCTTTCAATGTGATATTCATCTTAGTCCCTTTTGCCTCACGATATACCTTGTCGAACTATAGGCGATGTATCGTCATCCCTTTAATAGTTCAACTCTCTTCTCGATCCGTGATATGTGATTCATCTGACTAACTCTTAGTCAACAGACACAGTTAACACTTAACTGAGTCGCGCATGGACATGCTTCCTGAATCATATCACTCGAGAGGGCCCAGAGAATATCTCTCCATTCGGAGGGGCAAAATCCCATCTTGATTATCCATATCACGCAACTTGTTTCTCATTCGACCCGAACTCTTCCTTTATAACTACCTTGTCACGGAGCAGCGTTTAACAGAACCTAAGTCGGTGATCCACAACTCGGATTGTGCGACAACCTCAGGTCTAAGGATTACATTGATTGAGACATGCAAATGACGACTTGCTCGTTGCATCTCAATGTGGGTCAGTCCGACTTGCTAAACTCTTTAGCCAAGTCCGTGATCGTTGGAATGGCATCACCATGCCCATGACAAGTGGAACCATGTCATCATCCAACATTCACATTAGTCTAGGGTGTGTATCCAGCACAACCTTAATGACCAAGGACAATATAGTATGAACAACATGAACATATAGTTCCACAATCGAATCACATATTCAATGACATATATCAGATGTTCAAAACAAGGACAACTTAATAACTTTATGAATACATTGGGAATTACATCATCCATGATTGCCTCTAGGGCATATTCCCAACATTATAATGATAATGTTACCATATCTTTTTATGTTAAGGTAAATTGTGACTTTGATGATGTGGAACAAATTGAGGAATTCATTGCTTGGAAGGGTGCATTTGAAATTGTCTATTTGCTTGAAAGTATTGATGATGCACCTTATAAATATGAGATTTATGATATACTTGAATATTGCTTTGATAATTACAAGGATTGTAATTACTACATACTCCAGTATCTTAATAAATTCTCTCCCCCAAAGGGAGAGACTAATGCCTTGCAGGAACCTATGGAAGAAGAAACTGCTGAATCTAGAAGCTCATTGGATGAAAAAGAGGAGGAGAGTGATGATCAAGAGGAGTAAGAATGGAGCTACCCGTTTCTACCTCCCAATGAGAGTAACTCTTTAACCCATACATTATTTTATGAAAGTGATGATCATGTTGATTCTTTTGAAATATCCCCTTTTTTGATGAAATTGATACTTTCTATACTTGTGACCTTGATACTACTATGAATGAAACTTGTGAGAATGATATTGCTACTGTTATTTATGATAATCCATGTTACTTGGATAAATCCTATGATAATCCTCTATTTATTCCAACTATTGATATGCATGATAATGAGGAAGTTTGTTTAGAAAATTTATATGATAATGCTCTTGATGATGGTCCTATGTTACTTGATGTTATAAATTATAATGCTACTGAAAGTAGGATTGCTATAATGTGTCTCATACCTTTTATGAGTGATCAATCATCTCGTTCTGATATTGCTAAAAGTGGGGGAAAAAGAGGAGCTGGTTTTTAATTTTGATCCCACTATTTTTGAGCTTGATATGAATTGTATTATTTTAGACCATGAGAAACATGCTCTGTGTGATAATTATGTTGTTGATTTTTTTCATGATGCTACTGGAAATTATTATGAGAGAGGAAAATATGGTTGCAGGAATTTTCATGTTACTAAAACACCTCTCTTTTTGTTGAAAGTTTTGAAATTGCTCTTGTTCTACATTCCCATGATTTCTAGTTTGAGCTTATTTAATTTATTTCTTTACAAGATTCCAATGTATAGGAAATGGATTAGACTTAAATTGGTTTTATACTTGCTTCTTGATGCTCTCTTTTTCTTAATTCATATTTCTTATGTGAGCATCTTCTTGCTTTCTGGGCCTAGCTAAAACGCGTTAAAGAAAAGCACTTCTTGGGAGATAACCCATGGTTTTATTTTTGCTTTGTTTTTCTCTGTTTTCTTTGAGTCAATGGGTTTTATAATTCTGTAGCAACTCATTTGTATCTTTATTTTCATTTTTTAGTTGTGCCAAGTAAAGTTTCTGATGAGAGTTGGAGTTGGTTTTGGATTTCTACGCAGGAAACAGATTTCTGTTGTGCATCGTAAAAAATCATGAAACATCCAGAAAGATCAGAATGATCCGAAATTGTTTTTGATTATTCCTCAGCTAATTACTCAACTTTTTTGTTCTTTAATTTTTTTTTATTTGAGCAACGTAAGTACCCCCAAAAAATCGTCTTTACAGACTATTCTGGTTTTGGCAGATTCTGCCATTTTTCTTGCATTTGCTCTTTTACGATGTCAAGTGGATTTCTTTACTTCATGAAACATCAGTGGCTGTAGCTAATGTTTAAAAGTATCAATATCACTTGTTCCCATAAAAAACCCATGGATTTTTTATTGTTGCACTAACCCTCTAATGTGAATTACTCTTTGAGTGTGGTGTGAAGGAAGTTTTCAAGGGTCAAGAGAAGAGGGTGATATAATGTGATCAAGAAGAGTGTAAGGTAAAAGCTTGGGGATGTCCCCGTGATTCATCCCAGCAAATTTTAAGAAGACTTAAGCATCTAAGCTTGGGGGTTCCCAATGAATCCCCTTCTTCATCAACAATTTATCGGGTCACTTCTAGTGAAACTATGTTTTTATTTGGTCACATCATATGAAATTTACTTGGAGCGTATGTTTGTTTTTCTTTTTTACTTTGTTTTATTTTTGTCCTTGCTGCAATAAACATCATTAGAACATAGCATTCTTGTTTGGGAGAGAGACACGCTCCGCTCGTTCATTTGAATACTCGTTATGCTCGTATTCTTAGTTTTTCTTCTAGCTGCTACAAAATTCCTGTTTAGCTCTTGTTTTTATTGCATATCTTATTCAGAGATGTTAGTTTTAGTAGTTTTATGTGAGTACTCTCATGTTTATTGTTGTATCGTTTAGAGATTTTTGTTAAGACATATTTTGTATGGCGCTTGTTGGGAAAACAAACTGCTGCATGTAGTAGAATTTATAACGATGAAAATAGAAGCTTGTATAGAATGTGGCTAGACTTTTTCATATCATGCTAGATTTTATTTTAATTTTAAAGCCTTTATTTAGTAGCATGATTTGTCTCAAACAGCTGAGAGTTTTTAATGTGTCATTGAAAGAATCACGAGTTGTTCTTGTCATACTAAAGCATAAATTTGTGGTGTTCTCCTTTGAATGTTTTATTTGGTTGACTTGGCGCATGCTTACACCATGTTTATGACTACAAACCAGTCACTTATAGCCTCTATGATCATTTAGTTTTTGAACTTTTGGTACCACTTATGCTTTGATTAATGATATTTTTGTCGATATGCATGATTATGACCATTATTGCTCTCTTGATTTGTCGCTCCCAGTCTTTTGCTAGCCTCCACCTGTACTGAGTATGAGCTCTACTCGTGCATCCAACTCCCAAAAAACCAAAGTTTGCCAAATGTGTTATCTTTAAAACTTTCAAAATTACTCATGTTTTGTGTTCCTGCTTTAGCTCATGAGGAAATAAATAGAGAATCTTTATCTCACTTGTTGATTGGACTTTCGCACCCTAGACTAGTGGCTTCATCCGCTTATCCAATTGATAGAAGAGCTGGCAGTGGGGTGCCTAGCCCCAAATTAATACAAACAAATTCTCTTCACTAATTTTGCCCCTGGTTTATCAGTTAAAGCATAATTGTGTAAACAAAAGAGAAATAGGGATGACCTTCTACACCAGTTATGTCCTTCAATGGGAGCCGCTCTTGTGAAGTCTAGTTGGCTTGTGACGTACTGTATTTTCTGTTTACCATTCGTTGACATAAGCATACACCTCTCTAAAAAATATTTTCAATACTTCTATTTAACAAAATAAAAATCTCTAGCACAAGAGTTAATCCCTTCTTCCCTCTGCGAAGGGTCTTTCTTTTACTTTTATGTTGAGTCTCCATCTTCTAACTTTATGCACAGTTGAGAGAGCATAGTTGTCATTCTGAGTTTAATGTGCATTTGTCCCAAAAACATTATTAATTGATTCATGATGTGTTATTGTTTGTTCTCAAATTATTTGTTCTAGTCTTCCTCTTAAACTTTGAAGGTGTCCTCGCATTTATGTTTTGCCCCACTCTTAAGGACAAGAAAAATATCACTTTGCTATGTTATCGCTATGCTTGAAACAAACGTATAACTTTCAGTGAATTATTATTGATGATCTTTTATGTGTGTTACTTCTCATGATACAAAGTGATTGCTATGTTTTATTGCTAGAATTATATCTATCATGCTTGTGTTTAAAGTACTATGATCTTATCTTACATATGCTTTTACAATATTGATGATCAAATTTTATGTTGGTAGCATGTCACCTTAGAAATTATGTGTTTTTATCGTTTACCTACTCGAGGACGAGTACGAACTAAGCTTGGGGATGTTGATACGTCATAAACATATCCTTAATTTATGATGTTCCATGTTGCTTTCATGTTATTTCCTGCATGTTTTCTATACACTTTATGTCATTTTTATCGATTTCCGGGACTAACCTATTGACAAGATGCCATAGAGCCAGTTCCCTGTTTTCTGTTGTTTTTAGTTTCAGAAAAGTTGTTCTGGAAATATTCTCGGAATCAGAAAATTCGAAACCCGGAAGTCTTAGAATTCCCGAAGATTCCACGGAGTCCCGAAGAGGCCCGGAGAGGGGCCACAGGGGGGCCACACCATAGGGCGGCGCGCCACCTGGCCGCGCCTAGGGGTGGTGTGGGCCCCTCGAGCATCCACCGCCATCGCCCTTTCTCCTATATAATCCCCCCGATACGTGAACCCTAAATATATACCACTTTTCCCCGAGAAACACCCGAGGCCGCCGTCATCGTCATTCCGAGATCGGGAGAGTTCTGGAGCTCTCCCCGGCACCCTGTCGGGAATGAAATTCATCACCGGAGGGGTCTACACCACCATGCCCTCCTCCGAAGTGATGCGTGAGTAGTTCATCCCTGGACTATGGGTCCATAGCAGTAGCTGGATGGTTGTCTTCTCCACTTTATGCCTCATGTTTAGATCTCGTGAGCTGCCCTACATGATCGAGATCATCATTATGTAATGCTACATGTTGTGTTTGCTGGGATCCGATGAATATTCAATGTTATGTCTTCTAATTATCAATCTATTATGTTATCTTCATGCATATGTTATTTATGATCTTGCATTCTCTCCGTTATTAGTAGATGCGCTGGCCAAGTAGATGCTAGTAACTCCAAGAGGGAGTATTTATGCTCGATAGTGGGTTCATGCCTCCTTTGCATCTGTGCTTGAGTGACAAAAACGTGACAAAGGATGTGTTGTTGCCATTAGGGAGAAAACAACGGTGTTTACTTCGTTTACATTGTTTATATTACACACTTTGCTTACTGCGATTATCTGTTGCTTGCAACTTAATACTCAATGTTTGTTCGGATGATATTCGGAGGGTGGATTATTAGTCATAGATGCAGTTGGATGACGGTCTATGTATCTTGTTGTAATGCTCGCATGAATCACATAGTAATCTTTATGTCTTGCATATGCACTACGGTGCAGCCTTCATTTCTGTCAATTGCCCAGCTATAATTTGTTCACCACACATGTTATTTATCTTCTATGAAGAGACACCACTAGTGAACTGTGGACCCCGGTCCATTTTCTCATACTGATAATACACACACTGTTTTCACACTGCTGCTACTGTTTTCAACACCATATGTTTAACCTCTTCGTGTTCAGCAAAACCGGTGATATTGACAACCTCACTGCTTCGTTGGGGCAAAGTGATTTGATTGTCTTGTGTAGATTCCACGTTGCTTCTGAACCGGTAGTGCGCCTTGCCATCTCAGCTGCATCAACCTTCCGAAGTTACTCCTTCCTCCTACTGGTCGATTCAAACTTGGTTTCTTTCTGAGGAAAACTTGCTACTGTGCTCTTCATACCTTCCTCTTGGGGTCTCCCAACAAACATGTGTTAAACGCGCATCAATTTGTAATCTCGCCATTAAGGATTTGGAAGCATCAATTGACGAGTGTTATAGTCGTGAGCATGATTATGCTAATGAGATTGCAAAACTAGATGAAACTCTTGTAGAAGAACAAACCACCAATAAATCTCTTGAAGAGACTTATACTCGAGAGTTATCAAAAGTAAAGGAATCTCATGATAGAAATCTTCAGGTGGTTAATTGTCTTAAAATAAAAAAAATGAGGAGCTAAAAGTTGTACATGCTCAATTTAAAGCTTCATGTTCAAAAGATCTTGCAAAGTTGCCTTCTACTATTGCTATTAATAATGATGTTTGTGGTACTAACTCTATTTCTTGTGAAGCATCTATATTGAAGAAGAATGTTGAGCTAACGGCTCAACTTGAGTTGATAACTAGCAATTATGAGAAATTTGAAGAAATTCCTGAAAAGCTCTTAAACTCTCATGAGGATCTTCTAGTCTCACATTATAAGCTAAAGTTAGCGCATGATGCTATTATTACCAAGGTGACATCTTGTGAGCCTCATGTGGACATTAGCACAAACTCTACTCAAAATTCTATTTTTGACTTGTGCTAGTCCTAGTAATTCATACACTCATAATATTGTTACAAAACACTGGGACGAGGATCACACATGAGGAACATCAAACTAGGCCACCGCTCTAGCGAAGGTAGAAGGGGCCAAGATCACCGAGGTGGCATCAAGCGCAGTGTCCACCATGTCTATGAGGAACAGTGAGGGTGAGATCAATTGAGGTCAGAATAGATGACCCCTAGATCTTGGTTGGACGGTCCAACATGACCGCACACATCTATGACCGGACTCCGGACAACAACTTCGTTGCCCACAGTGTCGAGGTCACTAGCCAGCCACGCCACGGCGCCCTCCGTTATAGTACCACCACACCCACCACCTATAGTTGTTTCCGCGACATCCATAATCTTTGCACTATTAAGACCGGTTAGAGGTAAGAACATCTACATGAGTCGTCACCAACGGATCACTGGAAACCCATCGATCTAGGAGGGGAAGGGGGAGGAAGAGGACTGATTGACATGGGTGTGGTGACCAGGTAGCCGGACCTTGAAGCACTATTAGTCACCGTATGAGAAGCTCCTCTTCAAGACACCCCTCACACCGACGCCACCACGACCACAATGACGTGTTGGCTAGGGTCAAACACACCACGACTCCCCTTGATCTCAATCCACTTCGTCGGTGGCTTCCTACGGCAGCGGCGAGGGGAGGAAGAGGATAATAGTAGGCGGCTTGGGTTTGGTCCGACAACCATGTCTGTCTTGCGAGGGCGACTCTGCTCCACGAGACATTTTTTCCCGTGTTCTTTTTTAGTTTCCCCTATTATATTTTTCATTCCTACAGATCTTGTTTGATTCGTAGAATTGAAACCATGTGAATTATATACTCGTTGTGCAATTTTTTAAACAAAAAGGTAGTTCCTTGAGTCGGACATCATTCCCCCCTTTTTTCTATCCTAATGGCAACTATGACAAGCGCATAATTGTAATAAAATTCATGCATTTTCCTATGGTGCAATGCATAATATTCATCGAATATTCCTTCGATTTTAGTTTGCGTAAGATTCAACATGACTCGATGAGGTTTTCACGGGGCCTCGTAAAAGGAGGAGGAAGCCAAGGAAATCCAACGGTCGTGTGTGCAGTTGACTTAGCTTCATCTAAACTGAAGCCATTGCAGAATATATATAGGTAAATTTCCCAAATGGGGGATGTGTTTTGGCACCCAAAAAGCATATGGTTCCTGTTTTTAAATTGTGTTTTAAAGTCATTTTTAACTATCAAAAATATCCGACAAAAAAAACCGGCGTGCGACTCAACATTCTATATGCTTACAAATTCGGCCTATACGTCAATTTGTTTTTCGGAATTTTCGACATTTGATAATGTTTTTCCGGTGACAGAAGCATATATGCCCAAACGAATTTCACAAACTCCAAATTCGGTGTCATAATTCCGCGAGCATCCAGCATCAACATCAAAAACATAGTCAAAGTGGCACGTAAAAGAAGCAAGTCACGCAAAGATGCGCTAATCAGACGACCTACAAAATGAACAACACGGAGAGGAGCGATGGAACGTTCCAAAGAAAAGAAAAACAGAGGACACGACCAATGTTGGAGCCCTCACGCGGCGAGCATGAAGCACCTACACCTCATCACCCACATTCCTACCCCCACACGAATCCAGCAGACATGCCAAGAAAAACCCCACGCTTGCATCCACTTCCCGAGCAAGAACCAACCACGCACCTATAAGAAGGTGCCGAGCAACCGCGCCAAACTCGCACCATCGATCCAAGAAGAAGTAGAGCTAGATCGATCTCCATCGATCGAGTCCTCTCCTCCCGTCTGCGCACCCAAGCTAGCTAGCCAGCCATGGCGGCTGGCTCGGCGTTTCACGTGGCGATCCTCGCCGCCGTCCTCCTGGTCCCTTTCCTCGGCGCCCCGGCCGTGGAGGCGCAGCTGGGGCAGGTGAAGAAGTACTGCGCCAGCCAGTTCGCCATCGCCAGCCAGGCCTGCTCCATCCTCCCGCCCACCAGCCCCGAGCACCACCATCACCATGAGGACGACGACGACGACGACGATGATGATGATGACAACGACGAGGACGACGACGACAAGGATGACGGCGACAAGGACGACGACGACGACGACAAGGGTGACGACGACGACAAGGGTGGGGACAACGATGATGACAAGGGCGGCGGCGGAGGAGGAGGCGGCGGCAACGCGACGTCGCTGGTGACCGTCGATCCCAAGTTGTCCGCGGCTGCCGCGCGCCACAACAGCACCGCCGTCCGCGCAGGCCGCCGCCGCGGCCGCGGTAGGGGCGGCCGTCGCAGGCGCCGGCACCGCCGCCGCCGCCGCCACCGCGTGCGCGACGGGGACGACGAGCACGAGGGCGACGACGACCAGGACGATGACAAGGACGACGATGACAAGGACGATGACGATGACAAGGACGACGACGACGACGATGATGACGATGACGACGATGACGACGACGACGACCACGACGACGAGCACCGCGCGTACAGGGACTGCTGCCGGTGGCTGAAGGAGGTGGAGCCCGGGTGCGTGTGCGAGACGCTGCTCCGCCTGCCCATGTTCCTGGTCAAGCCGCAGCACAAGTACACCGTCAGGGTCGGCCATTCCTGCAAGATCACCTACCGGTGCGGCGGCGGCCGCGCCGTCTAGCACGCCACCTACGTACGAGCCCATGCACGACAGGAGCTGCCGAGCCACAGGCGGTTACGTACGTACACTGATCGTACTTCAGAGTAAGTATAATTGTTAAGGATGTGGCGTACGATCTTTTGCCGTGTTACGGATGCACGCATGGTCTCATTTCGGCATAGTTTATGTGTGTACCTATAGATTATGTGTGTGCGTGTGTGTGTTGTAATCGTACTCGAGCTCGGGTACTACGTATAGGTGTCGTATAGAAAATAAGAAAAAAAAAATGTACCTGTACTCAGTACTCGTGTGTGCTGTTCTATTTTAGGTTGTCTGCAAGATATGCAATACACAAATGTTACTGCTCTCCTACCCTACATACTCTAATTTTTATGTTGTCGATGATCTGGTTGTGCTAATTCTAGTGGAGGTTAGATGATGAACTCCCAAAATGATTTTTAGCATGCAGATAATTGCAGGAAACAAACACTTTCAGAAGAGATATGCACCGGTAGCAAGTCAATTTTTCATATTCGAAACTACTATTCCTGCTGTTGAAATACTTAACTTGGCATTGTGGGTGTGTTTTGCCTACTACTCTTAAACTCCGACACGGCATGGTCTAAGGTAGGAGTCCCATACTTGTGTTTCACATGTTGATCGATATATGAGAGCAGGGCAAAAATATTGTGTGAAGCAAGGTCATTTCAGTAATCAGTATGGGCAGTATGTGCAGTCAGTGGAAATTCATTTTAGTGGTTCATCTCACGTTCTCTAGCCTCAACAAGGAAAACGTCCCGGATAAGGGAAAAAAGGGATAAATGACTTTGGATCATCAGCTGCACCTATGTGGCAGGTAAGTATAACTGGCATTTCAAACAGAAGTTCTGAGGATTTCTTAAATTAACAGATCATCTGCCAAATCAAAACGGACAATTGAGGTTCTCGATGGGCAAAATATAAATAATACTCAGTACTTTCTTTCTTCTAATTTGCACTGTAACAAAGTTGATGTGATGCTTGTGTACAGCTAAAGATGACCAACCGGTAAACTCAATGAAGAATTATAGACCCTAGCTTGGTTTACTTTGCAGCATAACCATTAATTCTATCCTGGACACCTCCCCAGTTATAACAAAATTTTAACTACGGATTAGCTCAAGAAGTTGCCTACACATGCCATCGCATGAATCTTTTCTAGTGGTTCACCAAGAGAGCTGCCATCTCTAACCAAGTAACTTCGCAAGTTCATCCACTCTCAGTGTGCCCTGTGGAACCACATCCGACAGGAACTCTTGTGCAGGATCACTTCTCTGCTTTCTCAATCCTCTGTCTGCATCATCTTCCTTCTCAACATTACTAGCTGCTTCATTTTCGATAGAGTGTGTCTTTACCCTTCCACTCTTATTTGGCCCGTTTTTCCGAGGACCGGGCTTGCTTCGTGTGCTCTTGAAAAACGGACCTCGTGGAGCTGTCTTGGAGAAGGCAACAGATTTTCGATAGATCACATCAGCATCAACAAACTCGTTTTCGTCCAGAACATGTGCCCTGCCGCTTCCAGTGGCCTGCTTTAAAAGAAGTAACACTACCTCCATGTAGGATGACGAGGTTGAATCAGTGTTTGCGCCGTCCTGGCCATTCATACCTTCAGTGTTTCTCCTGGCAGTCTCCAATTCACCAATCTCATCACTGCTGCCCAATGGGCAAACGGAAGCTTCCTGCTCATCTGGAGATTGTACAGATTCTCTGCACTCAACAGGAGATCTCTCAACTGGATCTCCAGTTTCACTCTCGTCTGATATGACACTCTGGCCATCAGATGCCAACTTAAGAGATGGAAATACTGAATCTGAAGTAGAAAGCTCTAATGGAGCGACTGCTGAGTGTCCGATTCCAGCTACACCCTCAGGATTCGACGATCCAGGGACTATAGACGGAGAGGTCAGTATGGCATCATTGGCAAGTTCAGGATTCAAGATGCTGTTGTATGCATATCCTGCATTATTGACCACCTCAATCAAAGTTTCTGAAGATGTTCCCTTCTTATTCAAAATTTCTTCACTAGTGGATGAATGTTGATCACTTCCAACTTCAAAATTATTTTCGTCGGATGGAGGAAGAGATGGTATCCAACCATTTCCTCTCCACATCAGTATATGTTCAAACTCAAAAGACACCAAGATACATGGAACTAGATCCTGAAAGGTACAGTCAATCATGTTCTGAACAAAATAACCACATAGCTAAACAATATGACAGGTTAATCAAACCTTTAGTTTAGCTCCAATTTTTCTGCAGTCACTTTTGTTGAGACCTGAGCAATCAACTCGGACAAGATCACATGCTTCAAATGCTTCTCTAACTTCTTTCACAAGGTTAGCATAAACACCATTTTTTCCTGTAAGAAAGTGAAACGAGTTTAGGATTCTGGTAGGAGCAATAGGATATGGCCCAATCTCTGAACAATACAATACAAACATGGTAAAATTGTAATGTTGTATACGGTTATATAATATGCACTACTAATAAAATTTGGAGAGATGGAACAGGGCTACTAGCTCACTGCAACAAATAGGGCAAATTCTAGCTCTAGGACCTAACCACAGCAAGTTAACCAGTTTAGGCAAAGCAAGTATGAGTATCTTTGTTGAGTTTAGCCATGGGCATCACATCTTTAACTTTTATTAAGATACATACTACACACAACAAATAAAATACAAATGCACACAATTTTGCAACAATAACTACTTCGGCCTTGCTACAGATGTTCTCATTTCTTATCTACTGTTTAATAATGAATAATATATCATACTAGGGTAATTGACTATGTCATGCAACATCCATAACCTTGTTATTTGGGTTTCGTTTCTCCTCACTATGTTATGTATGGAATTCGATGCTTAAAGTACATTTCAAAGCAACGATTACATGAAACAAGAACATATTTACCAAGTTTGCAGATTGGTGTTAATTGACGTCCTCTGTTGCGCATTTGTGTTGCCTCATCTGGAGTTAGGCCATCGGGCACCGTTTTTACCAGGCGAGGGTACACCGGCGCAGCGGGTTTCCAGAGCATAAGTGGAAAAACTGGGCGAGTCCTGTAATTGTAGTTTCTACCACGAAAAAGAAATATAACACCCCCCTGGCGGTAAATTACTTTTCCTCCAATTTTTTCCTGCCCAGGTATGTGGTGTAAGTCAGCAGAAAGCAATCTGTAGATAAGCCGCGACCAGACTAGAAAGAGGACAAGAAAAAAGCAACTATAATCAGCACAGCTTTAACTAAGACAGCTTTTAGATTATTTCTTTTAAGATCGCGAACTAGTTCACTGGTGCACTAAAAAGTAAGTGACAAATTTTATTGAGGAGTAAAATAGACGCATTTGAAAAATCCTAACTAAGATAGCATATATCCTAGATAGAGTGCGCGATACAAAATGTGCTCGGAAATACTAGCCATACTATTCTGATGTTACTCTGATAGTTGCACCAAGTGTGCACAATACAAAAATACCTCAATAGAGGGTGGTATCAGTAGTTACCTCTAGCTGCTGGCAGACATTATCCATGTCAACTGTACATACACCTTTGCATCTTATCTTGCAAACTCTTTTCCTCTTCCAATGTGCATGAATGTTCTCCAACATATTGTGTGTTAAACCATCCCTGCCTGCAGAAGCGCGCATTTAGATTAGAAGGAAATAAATTTTTAAGCTGAATCAGGTACTTCGTCCAATTCTTGACATCGAAACTCATAGCTTATTGACCTCAGAAGTCAGAACTGGAACGAAAGAAAATTTTAAGTCGAAGCAAATACTTCATCCAATTCTTCTTCCAACAAACTTAATTTTCTCATTTCAGTTCATCTATCTTCTTCCTTATTTCTCACTTTTCAATGCTCACTCATATACGCAACACAAATATCAAATGCTCTGTTTAATTGGGCTATCCAACATTCCTGCTAAAAAGTTGAGCTGGGGAAACTGACCCATATTTAGCTGCCGCTTCGCCTTGAGGTTTCCCTTGACGAGCTCGGCGACCTCCTCCCTGGTGAGCGGTTCCCCGAGGACCTCCTCCCGGGACGCCGCTTGGTACCTTGGCTCCATCCCGGCGAGGAATGGCCCCGGCGACTGCACGGGCTTCACCCCTTTCTTGCCATGCGGCGGCAGCACGAAAGAGTCGAACTCAGGCAGCTCCTTGCGGCTCTTGGGGAGAGGCTTCCTCCCGGTCCACGGGCGCGGCGTGGCTTCGGGACCGAAGGGCAGGAACGGAGCCTCGCGCAGCGCAACTGGGCGGGCTCGTGGGGCCTCCGTATAGCTGTACTGGAACTCGAACGGCGCCCCCTCGAGGCGGTAGGCGAGGCCCCGGTCAGTGACGCGGACGCCTTCGGCGGGCTCGCCAGTGTCCGGAACGGGGATCTTCTTGGGACGGTGACCGCGCGAGAAGGCCGGGTGAGAGGGGACCGGAGCTCGGCGACGCTCGGGGTCGGCGGCAGGTTGATTGTGATGGGAAAGGGAAAGGCAGGGACAGAGGCGGAGGGAGCTCCGGAGCCGTAGACCAGTGTGCTGCGCTGGGGCAAGGAGGGAGGAAGACGGGAAGGTATTGGTCGCCATGGATGGGGGGTTCGATCTTTGGTTCCACAGAACTGAGTGGCACTTGGGGATAGAGGACCAAGCTCGATGTAATTTGATCTTTCGGGCGAATTTTTTTAAAAGGTTTTTTTTAATGAAAAATTGATGAATGCAAATTAAGTGGGCCTGGATTGACGGTTGAATTGACTGGTTTGCCCTCTCTGTTTAGAAGCACTCTCCACACTCTTTGCTCGCCGCTCGCCGGCTCCGGTCCTGACCTCGACGCACTCCTCCGCCACCTCCGCGCTCTCCCTTTTGAAAGACAGAAGTGCCTCATGTACCACATCTTATGTCTGATTTTCGTACGACTAATACATGGCTAAATCTGATTGATTATTTTCTCTACTACAGTCACAAGTAACGCATCTAATGCATGCTCGTCGTAGAAAAACCGTACAAGAAAGATCGTACGTATAGCACTTCTCTTTGAAAGATATCTTCCTTGCACACCTCTCTCAGGATGTCGAAGAGTAAATGTCCTTGTCACGGGTGCTTCCACCCCGCGGGCCTTGTGCAGACGCTGGGGCACGGGTCCGGCTGCTGCTCGCTCCGTCCCGACATCGGTAACTTTGAACCTTTATCCCATACACTCCACAAAAGAGAGCACCTTTTTCACTCATTTAGAGCTAGTGTTGCCTTTTCAGCTTGTTTGGAGCCAGAACCCAAATTTTAAGCTTTACTTCGGGATATCCGGAAGAACTCTAATTAGACTCTGAGTGACTTATGGGTTGTCCAATAGCATATGGATAAGCCAGAGCCTAACCCTTGGGGGTCTGAAATAAAACTCATGATTCCATGCCTAGCTCCAAGAATACTAAAAATTGCACACAATTGTCATTTTCTTGTTTTGGCCATCTAAAAGCCGCCCCTTATTCTCTAAAGGGGTAACTTGATAAGATATTTCAGATCCTAAATTCATACTCTACATCTCTCTCTCTCTCTCTCTCGTCCATTGTTAAGTACCAAAAATTAGAAGTTCTCTCATTCTCCCCAACCAAAGTTCAAACTCCTTTAGAGAAAAGAAAGAGGCAATCCTCAGCTAAGTTTACAAAAAAAGGAAAAATGATTCCTTTGAGTTCATCAAGTTTCTTGTTACTCTTAGGCTCGTGGAATACGTTGTGCAAGCTAGGAACGCCGGATGGCAATTGGGCTACGGGTTTGTGATAAAAAAAACATATGAAAGGGTTTGGATGTCATCTTAAGGCTTAGCGCTTAGCTCTATTGATTGAGCAACCAGTTCGTGGAGGAGGATCAAGGGGAAAAAAGGCAGGCCTTTGGTGGCACTTGGGGTCCTTCGTGGTAACAAATGCCTCTCCAGCAACGATTAGCTTCTGCCAAGTAAGTGAACATGGGATACATCCTCATCTCCACATACCTTACTTATTTTTCACTGAGCTATCTCGTTTGTGTTTATGTTTACCATAACCTTCGTTCTTGAAATATGTTATACAATATTATATGTTGTTAACATAATTGTATTATGCTCACCTTCATTATTCGTATAGGCTAAAATTTGAGAACGAGATATTAAAATTTGTAAAAACATATCACTCCCACGAGGTTATCCATCTCGATCCTTCAGTTTGAGAACCGTAATTCACAAAATGGCATTTGCAACATGATTTTTTGTTGATTTCAAAACCATCGGTGGCATAGGGTTCTCTGGGTTCCTCCTGACCCGCAGGGACCTTCTCCCGATGCATCTTCACGAAGAAAATCCGTCTCCACAAACCCCAGGACGGTCGAATGCCAAGAAAGCACTCGCAAAGCACGATGAAGCACGCAATGTGCTGCACCGAGTTTGGGAGGAGATCATGGAGTTGGATCCCGTAGATGAACAGTAGAGCGCGGAGAAAAGGATGCAGGGGAAAGGAGATCCCGCAAGTAATGTGCTCAGCGAAGATTACCCGCTCATTGCCTTCAGGGTTAGGGACATCTTCTTCCTTGTCGGGCTTGCGGACGCTGCCAACATTCCCCGTAGGCGGTTGCCTCTCTTTCTGCATCGCAGTCAGGGATTTGGCGGTGATGTTGGAAGAGCGCCAGTCCCCGGCTTTCCTCCTCATAGCGGAAGAGCTGGAAGCCACGGCTTTTGATCCAGCGCGCTTCCCTTTACCAGAGTCGTCCATGGTTTTCTATCTCTTGGAAGTAGGACAATGGGGGAAGAGCGCGAGGAAGAAGAAGATGAGACCGGCGGAACAGGGGAATTACTCCCCTTAGCACCGTTTATATACGGTGGTCAAATTATCCTGTATCGTCGATCTTCTCTGATAGAAGCAACGCGGCCCCAATCTAAACCACCACGTGGCCGAGGAAGATGAAAAGGCCAAGGTGTGGTTGCCTCTGCACGATCTTCAAGGAAATTGCATGTTATTTACTGCGACACTACGCGAGAATTCCGGCGCACGATGGTCCACTTCCGATCGAAGACTAGCAGGCGGGGCCCACTCTGTCACGTCCCCTCACTGCCATTTTTTGTCACGTCCCATCGAGAGTAGACGAAGTAGACAATTGCATCATTCGAGCAATCCAAAAGACAAATCGATATTTCTTTTCAGTATGCATAAAGGGCACTCCTCATCCCAAACGACAAAAGTTGCGACTACTTCGACCAAAGAGACTCTTCATATCAAGATCAAAAAGGTACTCGCCTCATCTACTGCAACCGACATCGCGACTACGATACTCGATGCAACACAAACATCTCGACTCCCTGGGTCACACGGCTACTGATGCATGCCTGGATGCCATGTCTTTTTCAAGGCACAAAGGCAAGACCCAAGGATCCATCTTGCACTTATGTTGTGTTCTCTGGTTTTTTCGTGCTTATAGTACGATGAAAAATCCTGGCGAACGCGCTAGGTACTTAGCATGAGGTTAGTGTATACTCGGTAAGTCCTCCACGACACGAGTCAAAGTTGTCAACCATTCCAGATTTGGGCCTGGGGGGCTCGAATTCGAGAAGGCTACTAATGTTTTTGCCCTAGAGAAATTAATTGGTCCCAATACGTCGGGTGAAACAAGCGACTAAGCCACGTCCCTCCGCAAAAATTGCTAAACAACAACATGTGTTCACAAACATGATTCGCACATCCTTGAATTTTCAACTAACATCTGTCAAAGGCTTTGAGTCCTCTATGATACCGAGTCTCTACACGACTCTCAGGAGTTGAGTAGACACTCGAGGGCTACTGACGTAGGGATATGTCGAAGTTCTGACTCCACAAATCCCTCAGGTGACCCTATCGGGTTTCGACTAGGAGAAGTCATGAGCGCTGGTGAAATCGTCGGCTTGACAGGGGCGAGATTTACCCAGGTTCGGGGCCCTCGAAGAGGTAAAACCCTTACTCCTGCCTTCTGCTGATCTGTATTGGATGATTAGATCGGTTACAGGTTGCTCGAATCGAGAGCAGATCTCGAGTTCCGAGGATTTTTGGTCGTGCGGTATTACTTGGTCCTCTCCTTGGGGGCTCTCCTGGCCTTATATAGATGGCCAGGTCTCGAGTTCTACCCGGAGAGGACTCAAACCCTAGCCGGGTCGGTTACAAATTTTCTAACTTAACCCGCAAGTTGATGCGGGTGGGCTTCACATGGGCCTTCTAGAGTACTCCAAGGATGCTTCCTTTTGGGCCTTGACCAGAAGGCCTGATAGGGGGTGTCCTTACCCGCAGGGTCCAGGATCCATATCTTCGTCAGTAGCCCCCGAGCGTATGCTTGACTGGGGCTTTTCCAGTCGAGTAGACGGTCAAACTCTCCTTATTTTTATGGAAGATTGCTTTGACAGTCATTGTTTTTCCAAAGGGTGTGTTCCCTGCATCATGGGTCATCACGCTCGAGTATCGAGCAATATAAGTGCCTGTTTTTACGGCTTTTTTCGCAGAAGGATGTGGCTCAGTAGCTTGGCTCCCCCGAGAGATCGGGGCCAATTAATTGCGACTAGGGCAAAAACATTCCTGGCCTACTCAGATTCGAGACCTCCGACTCGAACCCGACAAGGTGATTGTTGCGACTGGGCCGTTGTGGACTTACCGAATCGAACTTAACCTATGGGGGTACCCGGCGCGTCCGCTAGGATTTTTCTTCGTGTTGTTGACACGGAATTATACCAGAGGACGCAGCTTTCGAGTGCGATTCCAGGCCCAAAAGAGAGATCTTTTCGGGTCTTACCTTCATATTCGAAGAATACGGCATCCGGATGTGCCTAGTCGGCTGAACAATCCAGGTTCTTATGATGTAAATTATCATGCGTAGGAGAGGTAGGTTTTTCCTACCCGATTGATTTGTTTGAGCTCCATACGAAAGAAATTTCGTGCTGGAAGAAAACTAAGCCCGTATGAAAGAGTTTTCATGTTCGGGATGCTGTGCCCTCACGAAAGAGTTTTCGCACATAGGGTATTTTTCTCTTGTTCAAAGAGGTCTTGCTTTATGAACTGTTCATGGAAAAATCTCATCTACCCGAAGGAATTGATATTCATACGAAGATAATTTCGCGTTTGAACTTCCAATCGAGAAGATTTGGGTCTTGAATGACGAATGCCATGACGTCATGGCACACTCCTCTTCTCCCGATGGAACGTGACGGAGTGGCAGCAGATGATGGCCCACCTTGTCAGCTTTTTGACCGGGAAACGAGACGTCGTTCCCGGTTTTTACGCGAGACGCGCAGTAAATGCGCACGATCTTCTGTTAAGATCGTGGCACGAAACAGCACTGGCCGCCGCTTCGTTTCATCCTCACGCGTGGCGGCCGTGATAGGCGCCACGTAGCGCATCGTACGGCTGAGATCGCCTTGCCCCGTGTATAAATACGGGTGTTAGCGCTGCGGTAAAACTTTCCCAGCTCTCTGTCTTCATCTTCTTCCTCGCGCCCATCTTCGTCTTCCCCGCGCTCGAGCTCGTGCTGCAAGCAATGGCTGGCGGAAAAAGACGCGGCGCTGCCGGCTCTGCATCCGGTGAACCTTCCGCGCAACCCGCGCCCCGCGCCGGCGACTGGCGCTCCCCCAACACCACCGCGAAAAGCATCAAGGAGATGCAGCGGGAGGGGTTGCTGCCGGCGGAGACGGAGAAGCGAGTCCGTCTCGGGAAAAAGGAAGAGGTACCCAATCCTCAATCGAATGAGCGCATGGTCTTTGTGGACCACGTGACTCGAGGCCTTTCTTTTCCTCTTCATCCCTTCTTCCTCGGGTTGCTGTGTGTCTATGGCATACAGCTTCACGATCTCCCCCCGAACGCGGTGCAGCACATTACGTGCTTCATCGTGTTCTGCGAATGCTATCTCGGCATTCGCCCGCACTGGACGCTGTGGAAGGCGCTCTTCAAGGTCCGGATCTTCCGCGAGAGATCGCGGGTGGAGTCCGAGCTTGGCGAACCGCTTCGCACCGGCGGCTTCGGGATCCAAGCTCGACAAGAAGGCAGCTACTTCAACATGAATTTCGTCGACTCCGCTCAAAGCTGGCGGAAAAGGTGGTTCTACGTCATCGACAGCAGCTCGGGTGGGATTGTAGAGTTCCACCCGTTCGCTGTTTTGACAAGGCGGAAGTCTTGGGGGCACAAGATGTCATCCGAAGAGACTCAGACCGTCGCGCCTTTACTCGCAAGAGTAGCTGCTCTCCGGGATCAGACCGCAGGAGTTGTGCTCAACGGGATGCATCTGGCGAGCATCTTTTTGAAGCGCAGGATCCAGCCACTTCAACAAAGGCCCTCCGCCATGTGGGAGTATCAAGGCTCAGAGGATCCCAGTCGAGTAAGCCGCGAGGAACTTTCGAATGTAGAATTCGAGAAGAAAATCGCGGGTATCACCCGACTGAAGGTGGGGGAGAAATTCCCCGATTGCTCTGTTGAAGCCTTCGCCGCTTCAAATCCTCCCCCAGCCGAGGTTAGTTTCTTTTTCTTTTTTCGTCTTTGAGTTGTTCCTTTTTCTCATTCTGAGTCCTAGTCGATAAGGTTTTTCTTGTCTTCTTCTTGCCTTTGCAGAGCCTAGCTATGGCGGACTGCTACCCGCCAACTACGGGGGAAGCCGCCTCAGAGCAAGTGTCGAGTCATCAAGACGGCGCGATTGACACCAGCGTCGCCAACGCCTCTTCGAGTTCAGAACATGATTCTTCGGATGACGTTGCGGACTCGAATGGCGCTCCGACGAAACATCGTCGGGTAGATGAGGACGAAGCTACTTCCAAGGATAAATCCTTGGAAGCGTCGCCCAGTCAAGCTCCTATCCATGCGACTCCACTTCGCTCCCTTGCTCCTTCGCCTTCGTTCCCAGTGATGACGCCCGCTTGGAACGCGGACTTGCTGGATGACGACGAGGATGACGAGTAAGTGCTTCTTCCTTAATCTTGGTCGAACATTTTCCGTGCTTCAATATCGATTGTTTCTATCTTTCGGTGCAGTCTGCAGACGATCAGTCCTCGCAGGTACGCCGCTGCCGTTCCTCCCGAGAAGAGGAACAAGGCCAAGGATGCGGGTGAAACTCCCACTGCGGGCACCGTCCAAAACTCCCCCAGAGCAGCCCTCGAAGCCGCGACGATAGTACGTGAAGCTCCCAGCTTTGCCGCCAGGGCTTCTGCTTCTAAGGAAGTGACGGATAGCTCCGCGGATCCGTTGTCTCGCGCCTCCGGCCAGGTAAACTTCATCTTCCGTCTTCAAACCATTTTTTATTTTTATCGGGTGCACGACAGTGCTCCCGATGGGAGTAGCCCCTGAGGTTGTAGTCGATCGCATGTGATCGGCCACAGGCTCAAAGTCTAGTTTAATTTTTCTTCATGATTTCATTTTTATCGGGTGCACGACAGTGCTCCCGATGGGAGTAGCCCCCGAGGCTGTAGTCGATTGTAAATAATCGGGTACAGACTCTAATTTAATCCTTTTAACTCTTTTGTCTTCGTACTTTCGCAGTCGCTTATTGATTCTCTTGCGGCGATTGGTCGCCGCGTCGTTCTCGCCGAGTCGGATTGCGAGTCGCTTCGAGTGGACCGTAGTCGACTTCAGACTGAAAACGTTCTTCTCAAGGGTAAGCTTTATCATCTCCCTGTCCTTTGCACTCTGTTCATTCTTGAGTTTTAACAAGCATCTCTTTGCAGCTCGACTTGAATTTGCATAATCCGAAAAGGTCAAACTCTCTGAGCAGGTAACTGCTCGGGAGGCTGACCTGACGGCCATTCGACAAGAGCTAGAGGCTTCCCGCATGCAATCAGAAGATTTTGGTCGACAGCTTGCAGATGCGCGGAAGTCCTTGAAGGAGTTAGAGAAAGCTGGCAGTAAGGCCGACAACGACATTGTCGGGTTCCTCCGTCCTCTTGCTGAGCGCTTCGCGGGTAAGTGTGTTGGGATTTTGCGACTTTGATTCCTCATTTCGCTGTACTTTGCTAAGTATTCTTTCCTTCCTTTGCAGGTCTTCTGGATGTTCCTCTAGAAATCCCTGGACTCCAGCGGGTGGATGTGGTAACCGACACACTTGCCCAGCTTAAAAGGCACGCTGATGGAGTTCTCTCCATGATCAATGATGCCACTCAAGTGCTGGGGCAATTGCACGGTCGCCTCCTCGCCAACGCCACTCCTGCACCCGCGCTAGATGATCTGTTGAAGGTCTTCTCAGAAGGCAAACTTCTGGATGCCTTCGCGGTCGCACAGGCGGAATCTGGTGCGAAGACCGCGATACAATTCGCTTTGGCGCATGGAGTCGAAGGTTTGGAGGAGGCGTACACGGTCTTCCGGTCGACCCCTCCACGGGCAAAAAGGTACGGCTCTCTCGTTTTAGCGAGCGAGCCGCTATTCTTGCTCGGAAGCTGTCTGAGATTTTTGCTCGGCTGCGGGGAGGGGCGACTGCTGCCAGCGGGAGCACCAATGTAGCTTCATAGATTTTTTTCCTTTTTCTTCTCCTTGAATGTAATGAACCTTGGGATGTATTCCCGTACCTTTGTTGTCTTTAATCGAAGAATTCATCTTGCAATTCGTTCCCTTTGTTTGTGCATTGTCTCCCGATGGGAGTAGCCCCCGAGCGTTTGTCAGATATGCGACTAGAATTGACTCGAGTAGGGCATCTTACTTCTTTCGTTTTATGCTTCCAGGCTACTGGGTTTGTCGCGGAAACGTCGGGTGGATGTGGTACTCCAGTGAATCCACTTGTTGCCGCTGTTGGCACTTTTGCGGGCCTTCGTGATAAGGTCCAGGAGGGTGAGCGCAAGCTAAAAGCTATGCGCGGGATAGCCGATGTGGCGAAGTCCAAGCAGAAATTGGCAGCTGAACGCGAACAATTTCTGATGGATGAGCTGGCTGTAGTCGCAAGGGACTTGCTTTGTAAGTAGTGCAGCCCCCGTGTCTTTTTCTTCCTTGTTTCCTTATCTGACTGAGTGTGTTTTTGTCTTCAGTCGTTAATCCGGATGACAGGGAAGAAAAGCAGTGGGTAGAGAATCACATCCTTCAAGGGGCTAGTAGCTCCAAACCTCATGCGAACAACTTTTGGTCTGATCGCAGTCGGGGTTTTGTGATGGCCGCCTTGAAATTTCGAGTCCGCCAGGCGAGAATTCTCGTGAGTTCTTTTCACGAGGTCTTGGTTGCGATGAACGCTGCATTTTACCCACTTGAAAAAGGTCCCGAAGACTGGGGTTATCTTCTCAGTTTGTTTGGACGTGAAGGAGAAGTTCACGCGTGTGTGCGCAATCAGATGACGTGCGGCGCAATTGTAGCTCTCTCTTTTGTCCGCATATGGCATCCTGAGATAAATGTTAACTCCGTTGCTCGGCGCCCAGATTATGCAATCGAGGATATCTCGCCGTACTATGATGCTGTACGTCCTGCGGCGGAGAAGATTATCCGAATGACCTCTGAAGAGGTAGATAGAATTTTGGCGACTGAGAATGCTCAGCACTTTGATTGATTTTCGGATGTAAATATCCTGTAATCTGTTTATAGTTTGTAAAAAACTGTTGTAAGGTGTATAACCTTGTATGTGATGTTGTTTCTTTGTGATGCTTAGTTGTAGGTTAGCCCCCGTGTGTTTGAGGGGGTGTGCACCTGTAACTTGTAGCATGTAAAGAATGAGAAGGTTCGAGTGAATATGATGAAGGAATCGCGTCTTTATTGCAATGACTGAGAAGCCATGTATTCGAACTACAGGACTGGCTAGTATAGCCTTATTTTCGTTGTGATAACAAATAGTCCTAAGGATAAAATTTGCGGAGGTGTGCAATGTTCCACGGATTGGAGTAAACCCCTCCGGTCGCTGGATTCTTTAGCCTGTAGGCTCCGCCTGGGATGACTTCATGTATGATGAAGGGTCCTTCCCAAGGTGGCTCGAGCTTGTGTCCTTCCTTCTGTTTGAGCCGCAGCACCAGATCCCCAACCGCGAATGCTCTGTGGCGTATGCGGCGACTGTGATAGTTGCGCAAGGATTGCTGATACACTGCGGATCTTGCGAGTGCGATGTCGCGCATTTCGTCGAGTGCATCCATATCTTCTGCGAGCGCCTTGTTGGAAGTTTCTTCGCTGTAGGCTACAACTCGTGGGGCGCTGAATCGAACGTCCTCGGGAAGGACTGCTTCTGCCCCGTATACCATGAAGAATGGCGTGTACTTCGTTGATCGATTAGGAGTTGTGCGCAGGCTCCATAGTACGGAGGGTAGCTCTTCCGCCCAATGTCCTGCGGCGGGGTGTAGACGATCGAGTAGTCGCTTCTTGATGCCCATCGAAACTAAGCCATTGGATCTTTCGACTTGTCCGTTCGTTTGTGGGTGAGCAACTGAGGCAAATTTGAAATTGATGCCTTTTTCCTCGCAGAATTGTTGTGTCTCTTTTGCTGTGAAATTTTTGCCGTTATCTGTAATAATGTCGTGTGGCACACCAAATCGACATACAATGGAGTCGAGAAACTTGACGGCGCATTGGGCGCTTGCTGAGGTTACTGGCATAGCCTCGATCCATTTGGTGAACTTGTCGACTGCGACCAGCAAGTGTGTGTATCCACCTGGCGTGGACTTGCGTAGTGGCCCAACCATATCTAGTCCCCATTGTGCAAAGGGCCAAGCTATTGGTATCATGTGTAGTTCCGTAGCAGGTGCGTGTGGCCTTGGTGCGAATCGCTGGCAGGCGTCGCATCGTTCGACCAGGCTTTTTGCATCGTTGGCTGCTGTTAGCCAGTAAAATCCTGCTCGGAAAGCTTTTCCCATTATTGTTTTCCAGCTAGCATGATGTCCGCAGTCTCCTTGGTGTATGTCCTGGAGCAATTCCTTGCCGTCTTCGGGTGCGATGCAATGCTGGAGTATTCCCGAGATACTTTGCTTGTATAATTCTCCGTTGACTACTCGAAAGGACTTGCTACGCCTGATTATCTGTCGAGCCTCACGTGGGTCGGTCGGGAGCTGTCTGTGGAGCAGGTAGTCGAGATATTTCTGCGTCCAGACCGGCTCGACCATGAAAACCTGTCGTGATATATTGTGAATAAGCTCGATAAGCGCGACCTGCGGGGTGACCTCTGTTTCTGGCGCTGCTGCAGCTTTCTTCACTTTGACTGATCGCTTGATCATCCGTTCGAAGTATATTCCTGACGGTATAGGTGTATTGGTGGAACCCATGTTTGCCAGTCTATCTGCTTCTTCGTTGCTAGATCTTGCAATGTGTTTCAGCTCGCAGCCTTTAAAGCTTCCTTCGAGTAGGTTGTACATGTCACGATATGCGACCATGTTTTCAGCGATGGCGTCGCATTCTTTCATCGTCTGCTGCACTATGAGATTGGAATCACCGTAGATCATTAATCGGGTAGCTCCACAGGCGATTGCCATCTTCATCCCGTGCAACAGGGCTTCGTATTCTGCGTCGTTGTTTGAGGCTGGATCGTCTGGTGGAAAGTCCAGTCGCAGGACGTACTGCAGCTTGTCTCCTCGAGGCGAAATAAGAACGATTCCAACTCCTGCTCCTTCGTTTCTCTTGGATCTGTCGAAGTACATTATCCAATTGCTCGTGTACTCGGGTGGTCCGGGCGTTTGTAGCTCTGTCCATTCGCTGAGGAATTCCACGAGTACTTGAGATTTGACTGATTTTCGTTCTGTATAGGTGATGTCCCAGGCGCCCAACTCGATGCTCCATTTTGCTATTCTTCCGGATGCCATAGGGTTGTTCATGATTGTCCCGAGTGACGCATCATTAACCACTGTAATGGTATGTTCCTGGAAATAATGTTTCAGCTTTCGGGCTGTGAGAACAACTCCATACGCCAGCTTCTGATAATGAGGGTATCGTTGCTTGCATGGCGAGAGCACTTCGCTGATGTAATATATTGGTCGTTGGACTCCGTATGCTTTGCCGTCTTCAGGTCGTTCGACCACGATTGCTGTGCTGATGACCTGGTTTGTAGCGGCTAGGTATAGTAGGAGCGGCTCCCTTTCTTGCGGTGTTGCAAGGACGCGCCTGCTTTGCAGCGATCGCTTCAGATCTGCGAACGCTTGTTTAGCTTCGGGTGTCCACTCGAATTTGTCCGTCTTCTTTAGTAATTTGTAGAAGGGTAACGCTTGCTCTCCCAATCGTGCGATGAACCTGCTTAGGGCGGCTAGTCGTCCTGCGAGCTGCTGGACTCCGCGTAGATTGGTTGGCTCCTTCATAGTCAGGATGGCTTGTATTTTTTCCGGGTTGGCTTCAATGCCTCTGGCGGATACCAGGTACCCGAGGAGTTTTCCTGCAGGGACGCCGAAAACGCATTTGGTCGGATTGAGCTTGATCCGATATGCATTAAGGGCGTCGAACGTTTCTCTGATGTCCTCGAGGAGTGTGTCCTCTATTCGAGTTTTGATGACGATGTCGTCGACGTACACTTGTACGTTTTTGCCAATGAGATTGGCGAGGCATCTTTGCATGCAGCGCTGATATGTTGCGCCTGCGTTCTTCAGCCCGAAGGGCATTGTCGTGTAGCAGTAGACACCGTGGGGTGTGATGAATGCCGTCTTCTCTTCGTCTTCCTTTTTCATTCGGATCTGATTGTATCCCGAATAGGCATCCAGGAAGGAGAGGCGTTGGCAGCCTGCCGTAGAGTCCACGATCTGGTCGATTCGTGGTAGAGGGAAATTGTCCTTGGGGCAGTGCTTATTCAGCGATGTGTAGTCGATGCACACCCGAAGGATGTCCGTGTTCTTCTTGGGGACCAGCACCGGGTTTGCCAACCAGGTGGATATCTTGATCTCCCTAATAAAGTTGGCGGCTAGCAGTCTGTTTATTTCTTCTCCAAGCGCCTTCTGCTTGGGTTCTGAGAATCGTCGAGTCGTCTGTTTGATAGGTTTAGCATTGGGAAAGACTTCGAGTGAGTGCTCGGCAAACTCCCTGGGTATTCCTGGCATATCTGAGGGCTGCCAGGCAAAAATTTCCCAGTACTCACGGAGGAGTTTGACGAGCGCGCTTTCCTATGCTGGCGAGAGGGTTGTGGAAACCATCGCGGTCTTGGCGGAATCCGTCGGGTGCACTTGGTGCTTGCGGGTGTCGCTGTTGGCGCTGAATTCCAGTTCAGGCGCATTCTTCTTCGTGAGGGGCATGACGGAGTGGTCCGTGGTTTTTGCCAGCTCTTGAAGTTCTTCTTGCATCCCGAAAGATTTCGCGATCTCATTGAATTCTATGTCACACTTGTTTGACTTCTGGAAGTCTCCGTCGATGGTGATCACACCGTATTCGCCGGGTAGCTTGAGTTTTAGGTACGCGTAATGTGGTACTGCCATGAATCTGGCGAACGCTGTTCGGCCAAGGATGGCGTGGTACTGTGAGGGCCAGTCGACGACTTCGAAGTCCAGGAATTCCCTTCTGTAATTGCTTGGAGAGCCCAGTACAACTTCTAAGTTGATTGTTCCGAGTGGACGGATTGCCTTGCCCGGAACTATCCCGTGGAAGGATGTTTCTGATTCCGTTAGGCCGTCCAGGTTCTTGTTCATTCGACGGAGTGTATCCGCGTAGATGATGTTGATTCCACTGCCGCCGTCCATGAACACGCGGGCCAGGTCGTAATTTCCGATTTGGGCCTGGATGACGAGGGCGGCGTGTCCTGGTCGATAGACTTGTGGTGGATGGTCTTGTTTCGAGAACGTGATGGGCTGATCTGCCATCTTCAGGTACTCGGTCTTTGTTGGTGGTGTCTGCACTGCCATGCATAGTTTCCTTGTGTTAGTCTTTTGAGCTCTGCGAGAGGGGCATACCTTCTGTATCATCGCGAGTTGTCCTGCCGGATTCGGGTATGCATTGGCTCCATTGTTTTGTGGAGGTGGCGCAGGTAGTGCGGCTAGCGCCATGTTTGGGTTTGCTGGTGGAGGAGGTGGTGGAGGCGGCTGGAATTGTTGTCCCCCTCCTGGCAGCGGCGGGTAGTTTTGAGTGGATGCGAATCTTTTCCTCGCGAGAGCATCCGAGATGTCAAGAAACTTTCGACAATCCTTGAGAAGGTGTGTTGCCTTAGTTTTGCCCGTGCGCTTATCTGTAAACAGGTGTAGCGAGCAGTATGCATCAAGATCCTCCTCGGGGGACTTTTCTTCTGCCTTTGGTTTCCACTCGCGACTTCCGCGGCGGCCAGAGTCGCGGTTTCGCGTGAATTCTGCCGCCACTAATTCCTCCCTGTCCTCGTGGTCGTAGTATTTCCTTCTCTTTCTTCGCCCATGACGGTCTTCTTCGTGCGTGGGCGACGATGCTCTTTCATTGCGTACCGCGTCCTCTCCGTTAGCCCATTTTTCGGCTATGATCATTAGCTCCCCAATGGTTTTGGGCGCAGCTCTGCCTAGCTCTTCTCGAAACGCGGTTCTTCTCGCTCCTTTGGCGAAGGCCTCAATCGCCACCTCTTCCGAGATGGTTCCTGCGGTGTTCCTGAGTGTGGTCCACCGCTGGATATATTCTCGTGTGGATTCGCCACTCTTCTGTTTGCACGCTCGTAGTTCTTCGATTGTGGCTGGCCTCTTGTACGTCGACTGGAAATTTTTGCAGAAATCGTGGTGCAGGTCGTCCCATGATGCGTAGCAAGATTTAGGTCTTCTTTCCAGCCAACTGCGGGCCGCGCCTGTAAGATGCAAATTGAGGTATTGCATGGCTGTGTTCTTGTTCCCACGTTGGCATTTTACTACCGTGAGGTAATCGCTTAACCACTGGGAGGGCTCGAGCGAGCTGTCGTATTTAGTCACCTCCGTGCTGAGCTTGAACCTCTTGGGTAGAGGTGCTTCTCGGATGCTGCGAGCGAAACAGAGCGCTCCACAGGTTTCGTCGTCTGAGGACCTGGATGAGGAGCGTTCGCGATACCGTGAAGCTCTCGCCCTATCCACCTTCTTTTGGGCGAGATCTGATCGCGCGTCGTATTCGGACCGGTCGCGGTCGTTGTCTTTCCTTGGTTCTTTGCTTCGCTTTCTCGAGCGGCTGCTGTGGCGCCGCGAGCTTTTGTCTCTCGGGCTGTCGTCGCTGCTGCTTCGACTGTCGCCGCGACGGCGGGCTTCTTTTTCTCGACCACGCCGTGGCGATTTGTCTTTCCTCGGGGATGAACTTCTGTGTCTGCGGGGCGTTTCTTTATCCTTGTTTTTCTCCTGTCGCTCCTTCTCCAATTCTTCTTCGGTCTTCTTGCGATCGTGGGAAGCGAGCCTTGCGGCCGCCAATCCTAGTCCTTTGCGAATTTGTTTGTACTGTTCCACCCGAGGGTCGCTGTCCGTCGGTTGGTTCATCTGCATGTAGGTTGCTGCGGCTAGGATCGCGGCAGCTGGGGTTTGCGGATAGACATTGCCGTCATCGTCGACCCTCATGAAGGAAGACGTGGTCGACCTGTCGGTCGCAGTCATGGATTCGTGGCCCCTTGACGATGTTGCGTGTCCCTTCCTCGCGGGTCGGGTACCGACTGAGGGTGCAAGGGACTGTTCGACTCGCCGCAGGCTTGATTCATCCGCCGCTCTTCTGCGACGGGCTAGATCCGCCCGGGCTTCTTTGATGTTTGAGGCCGCTCTTACTAGGTGGTAGTGGTAGGCGGTTAGGTCTTCTTGTGAGGCTCCTGCCGCGGGTGGCTGACTCCGCCGCATGGCCTCCTTGGCCCTCTTCCAGGCCTCCCGCGAAACGCCGATTATATCGCGCTCGGTTGCGCTGTATTCGGTTTCCGAGGGTTGTTCTGATCCTGCCATGCAGACTTGGGCCAGTCGTGGCTCGTGCGTCCTAGGCGCAGATCGGAAGGCTTCCCGTACCCGAGATGGTTCCTCCGTCGAGAGGGCGTGGTAGTCGACTGTGTTGAAGCGGATGGACTCGCCACTTTTCTCCATAGGGAAGCGCGAGTTGACAGCTCCAGATTCAGGTTCAGATTCATCCGAGAAGTGGAGGATTCCGTCTCTGTTCGCCATGAAGTTGAAGCTTCCGAACGTCAGGGTGACGCTCTTCTCGAGATCCTCGAACACCGGGCGTGATTCCGGCGAGTGAGGCGTGACTATGACGGATCCGATCCGTACGGGATTGTTCGGAGCCGTAGTCGATGGTTTCCAACGGGAGTTGGATGTCGATGAAGCCGAAGATGCCGGTGATCCAGCGCCCGCGTTCCCCACGGTCGGCGCCAATTGTCGAAGTTCTGACTCCACAAATCCCTCAGGTGACCCTATCGGGTTTCGACTAGGAGAAGTCATGAGCGCTGGTGAAATCGTCGGCTTGACAGGGGGCGAGATTTACCCAGGTTCGGGGCCCTCGAAGAGGTAAAACCCTTACTCCTGCCTTCTGCTGATCTGTATTGGATGATTAGATCGGTTACAGGTTGCTCGAATCGAGAGCAGATCTCGAGTTCCGAGGCTTTTTGGTCGTGCGGTATTACTTGGTCCTCTCCTTGGGGGCTCTCCTGGCCTTATATAGATGGCCAGGTCTCGAGTTCTACCCGGAGAGGACTCAAACCCTAGCCGGGTCGGTTACAAATTTCCTAACTTAACCCGCAAGTTGATGCGGGTGAGCTTCAAATGGGCCTTCTAGAGTACTCCAAGGATGCTTCCTTTTGGGCCTTGACCAGAAGGCCTGATAGGGGGTGTCCTTACCCGCAGGGTCCAGGATCCATATCTTCGTCAGGATACTTCCCGGGTCCAACGTATTAGCCTATAGAGTCTGGATTCAAGCTACGGCCCAGCAAGAGGAACCGCCATACTTCTTCTAGAAGGCCCAACAAGGGACCAACGAGGCCACATCTTGCGACACAAGATAGAAACTGTGAACCGACATATGTACGAACTTGTAACCTACCCGGGTACGGATTCAAGACCCAGCCTCCTATATAAAGGCTGGGAGAACCCCCGGGTAGGGCATCTATGATTCCACCCACCATAGCCTTTGAACTGCGCGAGATCCAATCTCTCCGTCGTGGCCATTGTTGCACTTATTGTAACCTCCACCGAAATAATACAGACAAGCAGGAGTAAGGGTTTTACCTCTACGAGGGCCCCGAACCTGGGTAAACTTTGCCCCTGTTAGCCGTTGAGTTCACCAGCGCAATATATTCTTTCTTCCAAACCCTAGTATGACAAACGAGGGATATGTCGAGTCCGGTACTCGACACGGGATTTGTCCAAAAATTAGAAAGAAACGGGATAAATTCACTGAGTGGAGCAAAGAATGCTTAATTATACCTGCTGGTAATTACTTGTACTTTGTGAGCTGGAGATGGAACAGAGATATTCTATTGATTTCAAGGACAAGTCCTTTGATTGCAAAAGATGGCAACTAACAGGTATTCCATGCCATCATGCTATAGCCTGTTGTAGGCATGATAGGATTAACCCAGAATCTCTAGTACACAACTGCTACACCGTTAATACTTATCTCAAGGCATATGCATACAACTTGGCTCCCCTAAGAGACAGGCCTTTTGGAAAAAAATGAATGGAATTGTCATTCATCCACCCCCTATATACCAAGGTTATGGGTAGGACAAGAAAATAGGAAGAAGGCACCTGAGGGGAAGATTAAGAAGGGTGTGAATATATTTACCAAATCTGGAGTGACTATGCACTGCTCTGTATGTAGGTAACCTGATCACAATAAAAAATGTCCATGATAAATGGGTACAAATGTAATTGCAGCAACAAGGAGAGAATATCCAGGCAGGTAATGAAGGTGCAACACTTAATATATTCTTCAGGTATTCCCCAAAACTACTTAATTCCAGTGCAACACTTAATAAAATGCATGCTTACACCTCATATACTTGTGCAACATGCCATCCCACACAGCCCAGATCCTACCATGGATCGAACACTTCAACCAAAAAAAATAATGTACCAAATGGGACTTGAGGCATTTCAGCTTTTTTATGAAGCTTATTCCTTGGTCTACTGCGGATATTTATTTCTCTTCACTTAATTTGTCAGAAGACAACACATGTTCTAGTAGAAAGATTTCTTAGCCCTTTGTCTGAGAGTGCATTTGTTGTTGCTGCTAGAGATAACATCCACAATCAAATGCCAGAGTGACAACTGCGAAAAATAAAGGAAGTTTGTGATAAAGGGGAAGAGGGATAAATACATCACCAAGGAAACCTTCTAGACCTACCACTACTACCAGGGGCAGAGGAAGAGGTAACAAAACAAGTGCACCTCCACAAAATCCTGAAGTTGGAGGTAGTAGCAGAGCAACAACTAGAAAAGAAGCTACAACAGTGGCCCTGCCAGTGCCCACTACCTTCTATTTGGCGATGAACAACCCGCAAAAACAAATCATCTTTCAGATCTCAGTGCTGATGTTTCTCTAGAAGACAATTCCTAGGAGTTTGTTCTCGGCCAGAATGCACCACCTCCTGATGATAATTAGTTATCCATAATCTAGTTTGTAGCTGGGAATATGTACTTAAGAAAAACCCTACTTTTGTACTGGCAAATAAACCATATGGTCTGTCCTACAGGCGTTTCTTAATTTTGTTCATGTTAAATGTGATGCTCAATGAATTGTCCTATCTATGCTTTGTCTGTTAAATGTTAGTGTGCAAATGCAATTATTGAATTTACCATATTTTTTGAAACACAACATAACTATGCTACTCACATCTGTCACATTCCTGCATATTGACTCCAAATCTGTCACATAACTGTACAAATGCAATTGATGAATGAATTTACCATCTTTGATTCAAATTCCTGCACACATTCACTCCAAATTCAAGCCAAACTTGTAAACAAATTCATTGTAAATTGAAGCCAAATTATTTCACAAATTCAGTGCAAATCGATGACAATTTGGTTCATACAATCACTAATACTTCAAGGCAAATAAATTAGTTCGTACATGGATACATTCAAGCCACATAAATTGGTTGATACATTCATACATGAGATTCACTCACACAAATCCTCTAATAACCAATGCAATACATACATACATAGCTACAAACATTGCCACTACTGTCGGATATATGCCAAAGGGGGGGTATGTCCAACATTGGCCGAAGGCCGGATTACCAGGGTGGACCGTAGGTAATGGAGCAAAGTCCATTGGGCAGCCTAGTAAACTGACGTGCAGGAAGCCAGATTCTAGAAGAACTTGGATTACGGCCCACACGTGATACGACTTGGAGAAGAAGTCGGATGCCTTACTTTCCAAGATTATATATACTTTTCGTAGTCTTCTATGTTTCCTCCCTGTAAGCCCTAGTCCAGCCATCTATATAAAGCCGGACGAGAGCAAGAGAACAACAACATAATATCTAGAAGCCAACTCGTCGAGAAGTTCATCCTCGCCGTGTTAGCGAAACCATACCCACAATGTTACTCTATATACTTCAGGCTTTAGCCCTGATTTTAGCGAGATTGCAGAAGTAGGAACGCCGCCATAGTTGCGTCGTACCAAACCTGGGTAAATCGTCTCTTTGCTTCCAGTACGTCCACGTTCTCCCACGGCTCTACCAGTAGGCTTATGGCACCTCCTTCCATAATCCTAACTACAAAGTCTCGACAGTTGGTGCCCACCGTGGGGCCAGCGGCATCGGGAGTTACGTTTCGAGCGGGAATACTCGGCATAATCGGCAGCACGATCACTGTCGGAAGCCTGGAATTCGATGGAAACGTCGGACGCTTCTTAACAATGGATCCTATATGCTGCCATGGAATCATATGGTAAGTGCTTGTCTCTTACCAATCGGATCTGCTAATGTTTTTATCGATTTGACAGCAGAAGCAATGGGATTCCGTGGTGAAGGCAATTTTATCCCACCCGCCCTATGCCCAATAGATGAAGGCTTCAATGCCGGAATCTACTCAGATCTACCTTATTCATACATAGGGGCAGATCAAAGCCTCAATAACTGCATAGCGCCAAAAAACGATTGGATGTGCCGCCTCTCAGGAGATGCCTGCAGCCAGATCGCACTATATTGGCATGGTGCAGTCAGAGATCGCTGAAAATACGGAAGACGAAAATCCCGTAGAAAAGGCAGAAAACTATGATCCCGCGGAAAAGGTGGAAGATCCGACATCCGCCGATCAGGCGACGAACTCAGAAGTTGAGTCTATGTTAGCAGCCATAGAAGCAAAGTTGGACTCGGAAACCGGATCTGCAGATACAGATTCCGAAGATGAATATGAAGATGCTTTTGAAAGAAAGGTGAAATCCATGCAGGGAAGCTTCCACGAAGTACTCATGGCAAAAACTACATCAAAGTCGGACGCCGAGGAAGAGGAATACCCTACAACCCCTCCGCCAACTGGAAATGAAGACGGTGGTGAAAAAAGGAAAAGAAGGCAAAAAATATAAACGCAAAAGGTACTTAGGAGAAAATTCGCAAGAACAAAATCAAGGGCAAGGAATGGCCAAGGAACTTACTGGCATTCTCCTTGTATTGGTTGTGTAGTTCGGCAAGTTCCGAGTCCTTCTCATTCAGGATACCAAGGAGGGATTTCACCTCTTGGTTCTTGATGGTAAGTTTATAAAAAACTTCCATGTTTATGTTCTCGGCAGCTTGCTGAAAGCATACAAAGTAAAAGACTTGTTAAAGACAAAGAGCAGGCAAAAATGAAAAGTATTAAAACAAAAAAGTATGTGTTTGTCTGAATACTTGGGGGATAGAGATAATACCTGGCTAATCCTTTGCAAACCATTCAACATTTCGGTGAATTCCTTGGCGTATTTCGAGAAAGAAACCCCCATATGGTGGATTCCGTCTTGGATAACCTGCCGAGGCGAGAAGGTGTAGTTATTCCGAACAACTAATCCTCCTTTTGGCCATGGACGAACCAAGGGGGCTCGAGCAAATTGCTTTTATTTCCCACGGATGCATATACGCGTGTTCGTCAAAGCAAGCCTCCTGCTTTACCTTAAACTTCTCGTTAAACCGAGGAATTTCCACGATTGGTAGGACGAGGGAAGGCCCTCCTTATTCAAAGTTTGCCGCCCTTTCCCGCACGCCCGTAGTAGGCGCATCGGGCTAGCTGGCATGGCTTGGGAGGGGAAACTCGGACTCTTCTTGAGGAGCTGAGTGTTCTTCACCACCTTCCGCTGGTGTGACCGGGGCAGCAACAGGGGAAGGCTTAGGCCCCCTAAGAGCAACAGACTTGTGTTTCTTCCCGCCTTTTCCCTTCAAAGGAACGGGAGAAATACTAAAAGGAAAAGAAAATTTGAGATTAAAAATCCGATAAAAAGGCTCGCGCAGAAATCAGGAAAGTATGCAAAAGAAAAGTTTGAGTCTTTACCTGGAAGTGGGAAAAGTTTGAGTCTTTACCTGGAAGTGGCGATGACAACTCCGTCAAGATCTATTACGTTAGAGGATGCAGGAATCTTCTTCCTTTTGCATCCACCGGCCGCAAAAAAGCGGGCTTTCAGTTCTGCCTCCTCTGCAACAAAGACGAGTTGATCCTCTATGAGAGTCTCAAGCTGCCAAAAAATAACTTGGATAATTTTCTAAGAAAAACATCCATGAAAAGCAAAGTATAGAAACCTTCCCAAAAGGCAGCAGAAAAAATCATACCTTGGGAGGAGGATGTTTGACATTGAACATGGTAAGGCTTTCTTCATATTGGTCGCGAGTTGCCACCAAATGATTTACGTGCTTCCTGAATTCCTTCTTGGTCAAAGCCGTCTTTGTCACCCTCATCGCATCATTCGAACCCGAATACTCATAGAGAAGACGACCACCTTGAAAGGCAAGGGGTTGAATCCTCCTTCCGAGCCAGCAAAGGACAATGTCCATGCCGGCCAGAGGAGGAGAGGGGACGACGAGTTTTGAGATTCAATTTTTGATCTGCAGCAGGTCCGGAGGAAGAACCTGGACTGCGCCCAACGCCCAGTTGTCTCTGGGAGTGGCGGCAGAATTCAAGAATGCCGGAATGCCTGTCTCCTTTCTAGGAAACGGAACATCCGGATGATAAAAGAACGAACAAGTCCAGGATTTGACGGATTCGTAAGTTTTGATTTTTGGGAATCATTCGTCTCTATACCTACGTAGGTTAAACGAAACGATCCCACGGGTGGGGAGGACACCGTCGGAGGTGTTTCGCTTCATTGAAACAATAATACTGGAAGAAATCCAACCTAGGTTCTATGCCTAAATAGCCCTCAAAGAGAGCCTGAAACCCAACTATGTAGAGGAGGGAATTAGGAGGAAGATTATGGGGCTGAACCCCATAGTGATTCAGGACCTGAAGGAAAAAGGCAGAAGAGGGAAAACCCATACCTCTAAGGACATGAGAGGCAAGGATTACCCTCTCTCCGTCTTTCGGCAAGGGCTCCATGTCTTCCTCGTCGATCCGCCATTTGTCCTTGGCGACGAATCCTTCATTCTCCAAACTCTGAATTAGAGCCAACGCAATATTGCACTAACTCCAATTGCCAGAGTCTCCAACTCCTTCTTCCTTGCCTCCGGTAGCGATGACGGTTGATGCGCGTGTAACACACGTTCGTTGGGAGACCCCAGGAGGAAGGTATGAAGAGCACAGTAACAAGTTTCCCTCAGAAAGAAACCAAGGTTGAATCAACCAGTAGGAGAAATAAGCAACTTCCAAAGGTTGATGCAGCTGAGATGGCACGACGCACTACCGGTTCAGCAGCAACGTGGAGCCTACACAACACAATCAAATCAGTTTGCCGCAACGAAGTAGTGAGGTTGTCAATCTCACCGGTTTTGCTGAATACAAAGAGGTTAAACGTATGGTGTGGAAACAGTATGAGAACATTATGAAAACAGCAGCAGTGTGAAAACAGTAATTGCAGTGGTTTTATTATGAGTATGAGAAAATGGACCGGGGTCCACAGTTCACTAGTAGTGTCTCTCCATAGAAGATAAATAACATGTGTGGTGAACAAATTACAGTTGGGCAATTGATAGAAATGAAGAATGCGCCGTAGTGCATATGCAAGACATGATGATTACTATGAGATTCATGCAGACATTACAACAAGATACATAGACCGTTATCCACTGTGTCTATGACTAATAATCCACCCTCCGAATATCATCCGAACAAACGTTGGGTATTAAGTTGCAAGCAACAGATTATCGCAGTTAGAAAAATGTGTAACATAAACAATGTAAACAAAGTAAACACCGTTGTTTTGTCCCTAATGACAACATCACATCCTCCATCCGTCACGTTTTTGTCACTCGAGCACAGATGCAAAGGAGGCATGAACCCACTATCGAGCATAAATACTCCCTCTTGGAGTCACTAGCATCTCCTGGCCAGAGCATCTACTAATAACGGAGAGAATGCAAGATCATAAATAACATATGCATGAAGATAAAATGATAGATTGATAATCAGAAGACATAGCATTCAACATTCATCGGATCCCAGCAAACACAACATGTATCATTACATAAAGATGATCTCGATCATGTAGGGCAGCTCACGAGGTCTAAACATGAGGCATAAAGTGGAGGAGACAACCATCTAGCCACTGCTATGGACCCGTAGTCCAGGGATGAACTACTCACGCATCACTCTGGAGGCGGGCATGATGGCGCAGAGCCCTCTGGTGATGGTTTTCCCTCACTGCAGGGTGCTGAGGAGAACTCCAGAACCCTCCCGATCTTGGGTTGACGATGACGGCGGCCTCAGGTGTTTCTCGGGAAGAGGTGGTATATTTTTAGGGTTCACGCATCGGGGGGAATAAATAGGCGAAAGGGAGATGGCGGTGGACGCCCGAGGGGGCCCACACCACCCCTAGGCGCGGCTAGGGGGCGCGCCGCCCTATGGTGTCCCCCCCCTCTCCGAGCCTCTTTGGGACTCCGTGGAACCTTCAGGAATTCTAAGATTTCCGGGCTTCGAATTTTCCAATTCCGAGAATATTTCCAGAATAACTTTTCTGAAACTAAAAATAGCACAAAACAAGGAACTGACTCTGTGGCATCTTGTCAATAGGCTAGTCCGAGGAAATTGATAAAAATGACATAAAGTGTAAGGAAAACATGTAGCACATGGTATGAAAACAACATGGAACATCAGAAATTAACGATACGTTTATGACGTATCAACATCCCCAAGTTTAGTTACTACTCGTCCTCGAGTAGGTAAACGATAAAACACATAATTTATGAGGTGACATGCTACCAACATAAACTTGATCATCTAAATTGTAAAAGCATAAGCATAGATGAGATCATAGTACTTTAACACAAGCATGATTGATATAATTCTAGCAATAAAACATAGCAACCACTTTGCATCATGAAAAGTAACACAAATAAAAGATCATGAATAATAATGCACTCGAAAGATATTCGTTTGTTTCAAGCATAGAGGTAAGATAGCAACGCGATATTTTGCTTGTCCTTAAGAGTGCGGCAAAACATAAATGTCAGGACACCTTCAAAGTTTAAGAGGAAGATTAGAACAAATAGTTTGAGAACAAATAATAACCACATCATGAATCAATTAATAATGTTTCTGAGACAAATGCACATTAAACTTAGAATGACAACTATGCTATCTCAACTGTGCATGAAGTTAGAAGATGGAGACTCAACATAAAAGTAAAAGAAAGGCCCTTCGCAGAGGGAAGCAGGGATTAACTCATGTGCTAGACCTTTTTATTTTATTAAATAGAGGTATAAAAAACATTTTTTAGGAGAGGTGTATGCTTATGTCAGCGAATGCTAAATAAAAAATACAGTACGTCACAAGACAACTAGACTTAACAAGAGCGGCTCCCATAGAAGGACACATCTGGGTAGAAGGTCATCCCTCTTTCTCTTTTGTTTACACAATTATGCTTTGACTGATAAATTAGGGGAAAAAATAGTGAATAGAATTTGTTTGTATTAATTTGGGGCTGGGCAGCCCGCTGCCAGCTCTTCTATCAATTTGATAAGAGGATGAAGCCACTAGTTCAGGGTATGAAAGTCTAATCAACAAGTGATATAAAGATTCTCTGTTTACCTCCTCATGAGCTAAAACTGGAGCACAAAACAGGAGTAATTTTGAAAGTTTTAAAGGTAACACATGAGCAATTTACTTTCGAGTGACAGTTAAATACCACATGTAGGTAGGTATGGTAGAAACATTTGGCAAACTTTGGTTTTAAGGAGTTGGATGAACGAGTAGAGCTCATACTCAGTACAGGTGGAGGCTAGCAAAAGACTGGGAGCGACAAATCAAGAGAGCAATAATGGCCATAATCATGCATAGCGACAAAAACATCATTAATCAAACATAGGTGGTACCACAAGTTAAAAAACTAAATGATCATAGAGGCTATAGGTGATTGGTTTGTAGTCATACACATGGTGTAAGCATGCACCAAGTCAACCAAATAAAACATTCAAAGGAGAACACCACAAATTTATGCTTCAATATGACAAGAACAACTCATGATTCTTTCAATGACACATTAAACACTCTCAACTATTTGTAACAAATAATGCTAGAAAATAACCACTAGGATCGAGAATTAAAATAACATCTAGCATGATATGAAAAAGTCTAGCCACAGTCTATACAGGCTTCTATTTGCATCGTTATAAATTCTACTACATGCAACAATTTCTTTTCTCAACAATCCCCATATAAAATATGTCTTAACAAAAACTCTCTAAATGATACAGAAATAAAGCATGAGTGTACTCACATAACTCTACTATAACTAACATCTCTGGATAAGAGATGCAATAAAAATAAGAGCTAAACAAGAATTTTTGCAGCAGCCAGAAGAAAAAACTAAGAATACGAGCATAACTAGTATTCAAATGAAAAAGCGGGACGTGTCTCTCTCCTAAACAAGGAATGCTAGGTTCTAACAATAATATTGCAGCAAGAAAAACTAAAGAAAACAAAACGAAAAGTAAAAGACACTCCAAGTAAATTTCAGATGATGTGACCGAATAAAAATATAGTTTCACTAGAAGTGACCTGATAAATTGTTGATGAAGAAGGGGATGCCTTGGGCATCCCCAAGCTTAGATGTTTGAGTATTCTTAGAATTTGCTGGGACGAACCACAGGGTGATCCCCAAGCTTTGACCTTGCACTCTTCTTGATCATATTATATCACTCTCTTCTCTTGACCCTTGAAAACTTCCTTCACACCACACTCAAAGAGTAATTCCATTAGAGCGTTAGTGCAACAATAAAAAAATATATGGGTTCTGTATGGGAACAAGTGCTATTGATACTTTTAAACATTAGCTAAAATCACTGATGTTTCATGAAGCAAAGAAGTCCACTTGACCTCGTAAAAGAGAAAATGCAAGAAAAATGGCAGAATCTGCCAAAACCATAACAATCTGGAAATTAAGAAGATTTTTTTTGGGGCACTTACGTTGCTCAGATCGAAAAACTTAAAAAGTTTCGGAATTAGCTAAGGAATAAGCACATTTTTTTAGCTCATTCCGATCTTTCTAAATTTTATACGATTTTTTACCATGAAGAATGGCGTGTACTTCGTTGATCGATTAGGAGTTGTGCGCATGCTCCATAGTACGGAGGGTAGCTCTTCCGCCCAATGTCCTGCGGCGGGGTGTAGACGATCGAGTAGTCGCTTCTTGATGCCCATCGAAACTAAGCCATTGGATCTTTCGACTTGTCCGTTCGTTTGTGGGTGAGCAACTGAGGCAAATTTGAAATTGATGCCTTTTTCCTCGCAGAATTGTTGTGTCTCTTTTGCTGTGAAATTTTTGCCGTTATCTGTAATAATGTCGTGTGGCACACCAAATCGACATACAATGGAGTCGAGAAACTTGACGGCGCATTGGGCGCTTGCTGAGGTTACTGGCATAGCCTCGATCCATTTGGTGAACTTGTCGACTGCGACCAGCAAGTGTGTGTATCCACCTGGCGTGGACTTGCGTAGTGGCCCAACCATATCTAGTCCCCATTGTGCAAAGGGCCAAGCTATTGGTATCATGTGTAGTTCCGTAGCAGGTGCGTGTGGCCTTGGTGCGAATCGCTGGCAGGCGTCGCATCGTTCGACCAGGCTTTTTGCATCGTTGGCTGCTGTTAGCCAGTAAAATCCTGCTCGGAAAGCTTTTCCCATTATTGTTTTCCAGCTAGCATGATGTCCGCAGTCTCCTTGGTGTATGTCCTGGAGCAATTCCTTGCCGTCTTCGGGTGCGATGCAATGCTGGAGTATTCCCGAGATACTTTGCTTGTATAATTCTCCGTTGACTACTCGAAAGGACTTGCTACGCCTGATTATCTGTCGAGCCTCACGTGGGTCGGTCGGGAGCTGTCTGTGGAGCAGGTAGTCGAGATATTTCTGCGTCCAGACCGGCTCGACCATGAAAACCTGTCGTGATATATTGTGAATAAGCTCGATAAGCGCGACCTGCGGGGTGACCTCTGTTTCTGGCGCTGCTGCAGCTTTCTTCACTTTGACTGATCGCTTGATCATCCGTTCGAAGTATATTCCTGACGGTATAGGTGTATTGGTGGAACCCATGTTTGCCAGTCTATCTGCTTCTTCGTTGCTAGATCTTGCAATGTGTTTCAGCTCGCAGCCTTTAAAGCTTCCTTCGAGTAGGTTGTACATGTCACGATATGCGACCATGTTTTCAGCGATGGCGTCGCATTCTTTCATCGTCTGCTGCACTATGAGATTGGAATCACCGTAGATCATTAATCGGGTAGCTCCACAGGCGATTGCCATCTTCATCCCGTGCAACAGGGCTTCGTATTCTGCGTCGTTGTTTGAGGCTGGATCGTCTGGTGGAAAGTCCAGTCGCAGGACGTACTGCAGCTTGTCTCCTCGAGGCGAAATAAGAACGATTCCAACTCCTGCTCCTTCGTTTCTCTTGGATCTGTCGAAGTACATTATCCAATTGCTCGTGTACTCGGGTGGTCCGGGCGTTTGTAGCTCTGTCCATTCGCTGAGGAATTCCACGAGTACTTGAGATTTGACTGATTTTCGTTCTGTATAGGTGATGTCCCAGGCGCCCAACTCGATGCTCCATTTTGCTATTCTTCCGGATGCCATAGGGTTGTTCATGATTGTCCCGAGTGACGCATCATTAACCACTGTAATGGTATGTTCCTGGAAATAATGTTTCAGCTTTCGGGCTGTGAGAACAACTCCATACGCCAGCTTCTGATAATGAGGGTATCGTTGCTTGCATGGCGAGAGCACTTCGCTGATGTAATATATTGGTCGTTGGACTCCGTATGCTTTGCCGTCTTCAGGTCGTTCGACCACGATTGCTGTGCTGATGACCTGGTTTGTAGCGGCTAGGTATAGTAGGAGCGGCTCCCTTTCTTGCGGTGTTGCAAGGACGCGCCTGCTTTGCAGCGATCGCTTCAGATCTGCGAACGCTTGTTTAGCTTCGGGTGTCCACTCGAATTTGTCCGTCTTCTTTAGTAATTTGTAGAAGGGTAACGCTTGCTCTCCCAATCGTGCGATGAACCTGCTTAGGGCGGCTAGTCGTCCTGCGAGCTGCTGGACTCCGCGTAGATTGGTTGGCTCCTTCATAGTCAGGATGGCTTGTATTTTTTCCGGGTTGGCTTCAATGCCTCTGGCGGATACCAGGTACCCGAGGAGTTTTCCTGCAGGGACGCCGAAAACGCATTTGGTCGGATTGAGCTTGATCCGATATGCATTAAGGGCGTCGAACGTTTCTCTGATGTCCTCGAGGAGTGTGTCCTCTATTCGAGTTTTGATGACGATGTCGTCGACGTACACTTGTACGTTTTTGCCAATGAGATTGGCGAGGCATCTTTGCATGCAGCGCTGATATGTTGCGCCTGCGTTCTTCAGCCCGAAGGGCATTGTCGTGTAGCAGTAGACACCGTGGGGTGTGATGAATGCCGTCTTCTCTTCGTCTTCCTTTTTCATTCGGATCTGATTGTATCCCGAATAGGCATCCAGGAAGGAGAGGCGTTGGCAGCCTGCCGTAGAGTCCACGATCTGGTCGATTCGTGGTAGAGGGAAATTGTCCTTGGGGCAGTGCTTATTCAGCGATGTGTAGTCGATGCACACCCGAAGGATGTCCGTGTTCTTCTTGGGGACCAGCACCGGGTTTGCCAACCAGGTGGATATCTTGATCTCCCTAATAAAGTTGGCGGCTAGCAGTCTGTTTATTTCTTCTCCAAGCGCCTTCTGCTTGGGTTCTGAGAATCGTCGAGTCGTCTGTTTGATAGGTTTAGCATTGGGAAAGACTTCGAGTGAGTGCTCGGCAAACTCCCTGGGTATTCCTGGCATATCTGAGGGCTGCCAGGCAAAAATTTCCCAGTACTCACGGAGGAGTTTGACGAGCGCGCTTTCCTATGCTGGCGAGAGGGTTGTGGAAACCATCGCGGTCTTGGCGGAATCCGTCGGGTGCACTTGGTGCTTGCGGGTGTCGCTGTTGGCGCTGAATTCCAGTTCAGGCGCATTCTTCTTCGTGAGGGGCATGACGGAGTGGTCCGTGGTTTTTGCCAGCTCTTGAAGTTCTTCTTGCATCCCGAAAGATTTCGCGATCTCATTGAATTCTATGTCACACTTGTTTGACTTCTGGAAGTCTCCGTCGATGGTGATCACACCGTATTCGCCGGGTAGCTTGAGTTTTAGGTACGCGTAATGTGGTACTGCCATGAATCTGGCGAACGCTGTTCGGCCAAGGATGGCGTGGTACTGTGAGGGCCAGTCGACGACTTCGAAGTCCAGGAATTCCCTTCTGTAATTGCTTGGAGAGCCCAGTACAACTTCTAAGTTGATTGTTCCGAGTGGACGGATTGCCTTGCCCGGAACTATCCCGTGGAAGGATGTTTCTGATTCCGTTAGGCCGTCCAGGTTCTTGTTCATTCGACGGAGTGTATCCGCGTAGATGATGTTGATTCCACTGCCGCCGTCCATGAACACGCGGGCCAGGTCGTAATTTCCGATTTGGGCCTGGATGACGAGGGCGGCGTGTCCTGGTCGATAGACTTGTGGTGGATGGTCTTGTTTCGAGAACGTGATGGGCTGATCTGCCATCTTCAGGTACTCGGTCTTTGTTGGTGGTGTCTGCACTGCCATGCATAGTTTCCTTGTGTTAGTCTTTTGAGCTCTGCGAGAGGGGCATACCTTCTGTATCATCGCGAGTTGTCCTGCCGGATTCGGGTATGCATTGGCTCCATTGTTTTGTGGAGGTGGCGCAGGTAGTGCGGCTAGCGCCATGTTTGGGTTTGCTGGTGGAGGAGGTGGTGGAGGCGGCTGGAATTGTTGTCCCCCTCCTGGCAGCGGCGGGTAGTTTTGAGTGGATGCGAATCTTTTCCTCGCGAGAGCATCCGAGATGTCAAGAAACTTTCGACAATCCTTGAGAAGGTGTGTTGCCTTAGTTTTGCCCGTGCGCTTATCTGTAAACAGGTGTAGCGAGCAGTATGCATCAAGATCCTCCTCGGGGGACTTTTCTTCTGCCTTTGGTTTCCACTCGCGACTTCCGCGGCGGCCAGAGTCGCGGTTTCGCGTGAATTCTGCCGCCACTAATTCCTCCCTGTCCTCGTGGTCGTAGTATTTCCTTCTCTTTCTTCGCCCATGACGGTCTTCTTCGTGCGTGGGCGACGATGCTCTTTCATTGCGTACCGCGTCCTCTCCGTTAGCCCATTTTTCGGCTATGATCATTAGCTCCCCAATGGTTTTGGGCGCAGCTCTGCCTAGCTCTTCTCGAAACGCGGTTCTTCTCGCTCCTTTGGCGAAGGCCTCAATCGCCACCTCTTCCGAGATGGTTCCTGCGGTGTTCCTGAGTGTGGTCCACCGCTGGATATATTCTCGTGTGGATTCGCCACTCTTCTGTTTGCACGCTCGTAGTTCTTCGATTGTGGCTGGCCTCTTGTACGTCGACTGGAAAATTTTGCAGAAATCGTGGTGCAGGTCGTCCCATGATGCGTAGCAAGATTTAGGTCTTCTTTCCAGCCAACTGCGGGCCGCGCCTGTAAGATGCAAATTGAGGTATTGCATGGCTGTGTTCTTGTTCCCACGTTGGCATTTTACTACCGTGAGGTAATCGCTTAACCACTGGGAGGGCTCGAGCGAGCTGTCGTATTTAGTCACCTCCGTGCTGAGCTTGAACCTCTTGGGTAGAGGTGCTTCTCGGATGCTGCGAGCGAAACAGAGCGCTCCACAGGTTTCGTCGTCTGAGGACCTGGATGAGGAGCGTTCGCGATACCGTGAAGCTCTCGCCCTATCCACCTTCTTTTGGGCGAGATCTGATCGCGCGTCGTATTCGGACCGGTCGCGGTCGTTGTCTTTCCTTGGTTCTTTGCTTCGCTTTCTCGAGCGGCTGCTGTGGCGCCGCGAGCTTTTGTCTCTCGGGCTGTCGTCGCTGCTGCTTCGACTGTCGCCGCGACGGCGGGCTTCTTTTTCTCGACCACGCCGTGGCGATTTGTCTTTCCTCGGGGATGAACTTCTGTGTCTGCGGGGCGTTTCTTTATCCTTGTTTTTCTCCTGTCGCTCCTTCTCCAATTCTTCTTCGGTCTTCTTGCGATCGTGGGAAGCGAGCCTTGCGGCCGCCAATCCTAGTCCTTTGCGAATTTGTTTGTACTGTTCCACCCGAGGGTCGCTGTCCGTCGGTTGGTTCATCTGCATGTAGGTTGCTGCGGCTAGGATCGCGGCAGCTGGGGTTTGCGGATAGACATTGCCGTCATCGTCGACCCTCATGAAGGAAGACGTGGTCGACCTGTCGGTCGCAGTCATGGATTCGTGGCCCCTTGACGATGTTGCGTGTCCCTTCCTCGCGGGTCGGGTACCGACTGAGGGTGCAAGGGACTGTTCGACTCGCCGCAGGCTTGATTCATCCGCCGCTCTTCTGCGACGGGCTAGATCCGCCCGGGCTTCTTTGATGTTTGAGGCCGCTCTTACTAGGTGGTAGTGGTAGGCGGTTAGGTCTTCTTGTGAGGCTCCTGCCGCGGGTGGCTGACTCCGCCGCATGGCCTCCTTGGCCCTCTTCCAGGCCTCCCGCGAAACGTCGATTATATCGCCCTCGGTTGCGCTGTATTCGGTTTCCGAGGGTTGTTCTGATCCTGCCATGCAGACTTGGGCCAGTCGTGGCTCGTGCGTCCTAGGCGCAGATCGGAAGGCTTCCCGTACCCGAGATGGTTCCTCCGTCGAGAGGGCGTGGTAGTCGACTGTGTTGAAGCGGATGGACTCGCCACTTTTCTCCATAGGGAAGCGCGAGTTGACAGCTCCAGATTCAGGTTCAGATTCATCCGAGAAGTGGAGGATTCCGTCTCTGTTCGCCATGAAGTTGAAGCTTCCGAACGTCAGGGTGACGCTCTTCTCGAGATCCTCGAACACCGGGCGTGATTCCGGCGAGTGAGGCGTGACTATGACGGATCCGATCCGTACGGGATTGTTCGGAGCCGTAGTCGATGGTTTCCAACGGGAGTTGGATGTCGATGAAGCCGAAGATGCCGGTGATCCAGCGCCCGCGTTCCCCACGGTCGGCGCCAATTGTCGAAGTTCTGACTCCACAAATCCCTCAGGTGACCCTATCGGGTTTCGACTAGGAGAAGTCATGAGCGCTGGTGAAATCGTCGGCTTGACAGGGGGCGAGATTTACCCAGGTTCGGGGCCCTCGAAGAGGTAAAACCCTTACTCCTGCCTTCTGCTGATCTGTATTGGATGATTAGATCGGTTACAGGTTGCTCGAATCGAGAGCAGATCTCGAGTTCCGAGGCTTTTTGGTCGTGCGGTATTACTTGGTCCTCTCCTTGGGGGCTCTCCTGGCCTTATATAGATGGCCAGGTCTCGAGTTCTACCCGGAGAGGACTCAAACCCTAGCCGGGTCGGTTACAAATTTCCTAACTTAACCCGCAAGTTGATGCGGGTGAGCTTCAAATGGGCCTTCTAGAGTACTCCAAGGATGCTTCCTTTTGGGCCTTGACCAGAAGGCCTGATAGGGGGTGTCCTTACCCGCAGGGTCCAGGATCCATATCTTCGTCAGGATACTTCCCGGGTCCAACGTATTAGCCTATAGAGTCTGGATTCAAGCTACGGCCCAGCAAGAGGAACCGCCATACTTCTTCTAGAAGGCCCAACAAGGGACCAACGAGGCCACATCTTGCGACACAAGATAGAAACTGTGAACCGACATATGTACGAACTTGTAACCTACCCGGGTACGGATTCAAGACCCAGCCTCCTATATAAAGGCTGGGAGAACCCCCGGGTAGGGCATCGATGATTCCACCCACCATAGCCTTTGAACTGCGCGAGATCCAATCTCTCCGTCGTGGCCATTGTTGCACTTATTGTAACCTCCACCGAAATAATACAGACAAGCAGGAGTAAGGGTTTTACCTCTACGAGGGCCCCGAACCTGGGTAAACTTTGCCCCTGTTAGCCGTTGAGTTCACCAGCGCAATATATTCTTTCTTCCAAACCCTAGTATGACAAACGAGGGATATGTCGAGTCCGGTACTCGACACGGGATTTGTCCAAAAATTAGAAAGAAACGGGATAAATTCACTGAGTGGAGCAAAGAATGCTTAATTATACCTGCTGGTAATTACTTGTACTTTGTGAGCTGGAGATGGAACAGAGATATTCTATTGATTTCAAGGACAAGTCCTTTGATTGCAAAAGATGGCAACTAACATGTATTCCATGCCATCATGCTATAGCCTGTTGTAGGCATGATAGGATTAACCCAGAATCTCTAGTACACAACTGCTACACCGTTAATACTTATCTCAAGGCATATGCATACAACTTGGCTCCCCTAAGAGACAGGCCTTTTGGAAAAAAATGAATGGAATTGTCATTCATCCACCCCCTATATACCAAGGTTATGGGTAGGACAAGAAAATAGGAAGAAGGCACCTGAGGGGAAGATTAAGAAGGGTGTGAATATATTTACCAAATCTGGAGTGACTATGCACTGCTCTGTATGTAGGTAACCTGATCACAATAAAAAATGTCCATGATAAATGGGTACAAATGTAATTGCAACAACAAGGAGAGAATATCCAGGCAGGTAATGAAGGTGCAACACTTAATATATTCTTCAGGTATTCCCCAAAACTACTTAATTCCAGTGCAACACTTAATAAAATGCATGCTTACACCTCATATACTTGTGCAACATGCCATCCCACACAGCCCAGATCCTACCATGGATCGAACACTTCAACCAAAAAACATAATGTACCAAATGGGACTTGAGGCATTTCAGCTTTTTTATGAAGCTTATTCCTTGGTCTACTGCGGATATTTATTTCTCTTCACTTAATTTGTCAGAAGACAACACATGTTCTAGTAGAAAGATTTCTTAGCCCTTTGTCTGAGAGTGCATTTGTTGTTGCTGCTAGAGATAACATCCACAATCAAATGCCAGAGTGACAACTGCGAAAAATAAAGGAAGTTTGTGATAAAGGGGAAGAGGGATAAATACATCACCAAGGAAACCTTCTAGACCTACCACTACTACCAGGGGCAGAGGAAGAGGTAACAAAACAAGTGCACCTCCACAAAATCCTGAAGTTGGAGGTAGTAGCAGAGCAACAACTAGAAAAGAAGCTACAACAGTGGCCCTGCCAGTGCCCACTACCTTCTATTTGGCGATGAACAACCCGCAAAAACAAATCATCTTTCAGATCTCAGTGCTGATGTTTCTCTAGAAGACAATTCCTAGGAGTTTGTTCTCGGCCAGAATGCACCACCTCCTGATGATAATTAGTTATCCATAATCTAGTTTGTAGCTGGGAATATGTACTTAAGAAAAACCCTACTTTTGTACTGGCAAATAAACCATATGGTCTGTCCTACAGGCGTTTCTTAATTTTGTTCATGTTAAATGTGATGCTCAATGAATTGTCCTATCTATGCTTTGTCTGTTAAATGTTAGTGTGCAAATGCAATTATTGAATTTACCATATTTTTTGAAACACAACATAACTATGCTACTCACATCTGTCACATTCCTGCATATTGACTCCAAATCTGTCACATAACTGTACAAATGCAATTGATGAATGAATTTACCATCTTTGATTCAAATTCCTGCACACATTCACTCCAAATTCAAGCCAAACTTGTAAACAAATTCATTGTAAATTGAAGCCAAATTATTTCACAAATTCAGTGCAAATCGATGACAATTTGGTTCATACAATCACTAATACTTCAAGGCAAATAAATTAGTTCGTACATGGATACATTCAAGCCACATAAATTGGTTGATACATTCATACATGAGATTCACTCACACAAATCCTCTAATAACCAATGCAATACATACATACATAGCTACAAACATTGCCACTACTGTCGGATATATGCCAAAGGGGGGGTATGTCCAACATTGGCCGAAGGCCGGATTACCAGGGTGGACCGTAGGTAATGGAGCAAAGTCCATTGGGCAGCCTAGTAAACTGACGTGCAGGAAGCCAGATTCTAGAAGAACTTGGATTACGGCCCACACGTGATACGACTTGGAGAAGAAGTCGGATGCCTTACTTTCCAAGATTATATATACTTTTCGTAGTCTTCTATGTTTCCTCCCTGTAAGCCCTAGTCCAGCCATCTATATAAAGCCGGACGAGAGCAAGAGAACAACAACATAATATCTAGAAGCCAACTCGTCGAGAAGTTCATCCTCGCCGTGTTAGCGAAACCATACCCACAATGTTACTCTATATACTTCAGGCTTTAGCCCTGATTTTAGCGAGATTGCAGAAGTAGGAACGCCGCCATAGTTGCGTCGTACCAAACCTGGGTAAATCGTCTCTTTGCTTCCAGTACGTCCACGTTCTCCCACGGCTCTACCAGTAGGCTTATGGCACCTCCTTCCATAATCCTAACTACAAAGTCTCGACAGTTGGTGCCCACCGTGGGGCCAGCGGCATCGGGAGTTACGTTTCGAGCGGGAATACTCGGCATAATCGGCAGCACGATCACTGTCGGAAGCCTGGAATTCGATGGAAACGTCGGACGCTTCTTAACAATGGATCCTATATGCTGCCATGGAATCATATGGTAAGTGCTTGTCTCTTACCAATCGGATCTGCTAATGTTTTTATCGATTTGACAGCAGAAGCAATGGGATTCCGTGGTGAAGGCAATTTTATCCCACCCGCCCTATGCCCAATAGATGAAGGCTTCAATGCCGGAATCTACTCAGATCTACCTTATTCATACATAGGGGCAGATCAAAGCCTCAATAACTGCATAGCGCCAAAAAACGATTGGATGTGCCGCCTCTCAGGAGATGCCTGCAGCCAGATCGCACTATATTGGCATGGTGCAGTCAGAGATCGCTGAAAATACGGAAGACGAAAATCCCGTAGAAAAGGCAGAAAACTATGATCCCGCAGAAAAGGTGGAAGATCCGACATCCGCCGATCAGGCGACGAACTCAGAAGTTGAGTCTATGTTAGCAGCCATAGAAGCAAAGTTGGACTCGGAAACCGGATCTGCAGATACAGATTCCGAAGATGAATATGAAGATGCTTTTGAAAGAAAGGTCAAATCCATGCAGGGAAGCTTCCACGAAGTACTCATGGCAAAAACTACATCAAAGTCGGACGCCGAGGAAGAGGAAGACCCTACAACCCCTCCGCCAACTGGAAATGAAGACGGTGGTGAAAAAAGGAAAAGAAGGCAAAAAATATAAACGCAAAAGGTACTTAGGAGAAAATTCGCAAGAACAAAATCAAGGGCAAGGAATGGCCAAGGAACTTACTGGCATTCTCCTTGTATTGGTTGTGTAGTTCGGCAAGTTCCGAGTCCTTCTCATTCAGGATACCAAGGAGGGATTTCACCTCTTGGTTCTTGATGGTAAGTTTATAAAAAACTTCCATGTTTATGTTCTCGGCAGCTTGCTGAAAGCATACAAAGTAAAAGACTGGTTAAAGACAAAGAGCAGGCAAAAATGAAAAGTATTAAAACAAAAAAGTATGTGTTTGTCTGAATACTTGGGGGATAGAGATAATACCTGGCTAATCCTTTGCAAACCATTCAACATTTCGGTGAATTCCTTGGCGTATTTCGAGAAAGAAACCCCCATATGGTGGATTCCGTCTTGGATAACCTGCCGAGGCGAGAAGGTGTAGTTATTCCGAACAACTAATCCTCCTTTTGGCCATGGACGAACCAAGGGGGCTCGAGCAAATTGCTTTTATTTCCCACGGATGCATATACGCGTGTTCGTCAAAGCAAGCCTCCTGCTTTACCTTAAACTTCTCGTTAAACCGAGGAATTTCCACGATTGGTAGGACGAGGGAAGGCCCTCCTTATTCAAAGTTTGCCGCCCTTTCCCGCACGCCCGTAGTAGGCGCATCGGGCTAGCTGGCATGGCTTGGGAGGGGAAACTCGGACTCTTCTTGAGGAGCTGAGTGTTCTTCACCACCTTCCGCTGGTGTGACCGGGGCAGCAACAGGGGAAGGCTTAGGCCCCCTAAGAGCAACAGACTTGTGTTTCTTCCCGCCTTTTCCCTTCAAAGGAACGGGAGAAATACTAAAAGGAAAAGAAAATTTGAGATTAAAAATCCGATAAAAAGGCTCGCGCAGAAATCAGGAAAGTATGCAAAAGAAAAGTTTGAGTCTTTACCTGGAAGTGGGAAAAGTTTGAGTCTTTACCTGGAAGTGGCGATGACAACTCCGTCAAGATCTATTACGTTAGAGGATGCAGGAATCTTCTTCCTTTTGCATCCACCGGCCGCAAAAAAGCGGGCTTTCAGTTCTGCCTCCTCTGCAACAAAGACGAGTTGATCCTCTATGAGAGTCTCAAGCTGCCAAAAAATAACTTGGATAATTTTCTAAGAAAAACATCCATGAAAAGCAAAGTATAGAAACCTTCCCAAAAGGCAGCAGAAAAAATCATACCTTGGGAGGAGGATGTTTGACATTGAACATGGTAAGGCTTTCTTCATATTGGTCGCGAGTTGCCACCAAATGATTTACGTGCTTCCTGAATTCCTTCTTGGTCAAAGCCGTCTTTGTCACCCTCATCGCATCATTCGAACCCGAATACTCATAGAGAAGACGACCACCTTGAAAGGCAAGGGGTTGAATCCTCCTTCCGAGCCAGCAAAGGACAATGTCCATGCCGGCCAGAGGAGGAGAGGGGACGACGAGTTTTGAGATTCAATTTTTGATCTGCAGCAGGTCCGGAGGAAGAACCTGGACTGCGCCCAACGCCCAGTTGTCTCTGGGAGTGGCGGCAGAATTCAAGAATGCCGGAATGCCTGTCTCCTTTCTAGGAAACGGAACATCCGGATGATAAAAGAACGAACAAGTCCAGGATTTGACGGATTCGTAAGTTTTGATTTTTGGGAATCATTCGTCTCTATACCTACGTAGGTTAAACGAAACGATCCCACGGGTGGGGAGGACACCGTCGGAGGTGTTTCGCTTCATTGAAACAATAATACTGGAAGAAATCCAACCTAGGTTCTATGCCTAAATAGCCCTCAAAGAGAGCCTGAAACCCAACTATGTAGAGGAGGGAATTAGGAGGAAGATTATGGGGCTGAACCCCATAGTGATTCAGGACCTGAAGGAAAAAGGCAGAAGAGGGAAAACCCATACCTCTAAGGACATGAGAGGCAAGGATTACCCTCTCTCCGTCTTTCGGCAAGGGCTCCATGTCTTCCTCGTCGATCCGCCATTTGTCCTTGGCGACGAATCCTTCATTCTCCAAACTCTGAATTAGAGCCAACGCAATATTGCACTAACTCCAATTGCCAGAGTCTCCAACTCCTTCTTCCTCGCCTCCGGTAGCGATGACGGTTGATGCGCGTGTAACACACGTTCGTTGGGAGACCCCAGGAGGAAGGTATGAAGAGCACAGTAACAAGTTTCCCTCAGAAAGAAACCAAGGTTGAATCAACCAGTAGGAGAAATAAGCAACTTCCAAAGGTTGATGCAGCTGAGATGGCACGACGCACTACCGGTTCAGCAGCAACGTGGAGCCTACACAACACAATCAGATCAGTTTGCCGCAACGAAGTAGTGAGGTTGTCAATCTCACCGGTTTTGCTGAATACAAAGAGGTTAAACGTATGGTGTGGAAACAGTATGAGAACATTATGAAAACAGCAGCAGTGTGAAAACAGTAATTGCAGTGGTTTTATTATGAGTATGAGAAAATGGACCGGGGTCCACAGTTCACTAGTAGTGTCTCTCCATAGAAGATAAATAACATGTGTGGTGAACAAATTACAGTTGGGAAATTGATAGAAATGAAGAATGCGCCGTAGTGCATATGCAAGACATGATGATTACTATGAGATTCATGCAGACATTACAACAAGATACATAGACCGTTATCCACTGTGTCTATGACTAATAATCCACCCTCCGAATATCATCCGAACAAACGTTGGGTATTAAGTTGCAAGCAACAGATTATCGCAGTTAGAAAAATGTGTAACATAAACAATGTAAACAAAGTAAACACCGTTGTTTTGTCCCTAATGACAACATCACATCCTCCATCCGTCACGTTTTTGTCACTCGAGCACAGATGCAAAGGAGGCATGAACCCACTATCGAGCATAAATACTCCCTCTTGGAGTCACTAGCATCTCCTGGCCAGAGCATCTACTAATAACGGAGAGAATGCAAGATCATAAATAACATATGCATGAAGATAAAATGATAGATTGATAATCAGAAGACATAGCATTCAACATTCATCGGATCCCAGCAAACACAACATGTATCATTACATAAAGATGATCTCGATCATGTAGGGCAGCTCACGAGGTCTAAACATGAGGCATAAAGTGGAGGAGACAACCATCTAGCCACTGCTATGGACCCGTAGTCCAGGGATGAACTACTCACGCATCACTCTGGAGGCGGGCATGATGGCGCAGAGCCCTCTGGTGATGGTTTTCCCTCACTGCAGGGTGCTGAGGAGAACTCCAGAACCCTCCCGATCTTGGGTTGACGATGACGGCGGCCTGAGGTGTTTCTCGAGAAGAGGTGGTATATTTTTAGGGTTCACGCATCGGGGGGAATAAATAGGCGAAAGGGAGATGGCGGTGGACGCCCGAGGGGGCCCACACCACCCCTAGGCGCGGCTAGGGGGCGCGCCGCCCTATGGTGTCCCCCCCCTCTCCGAGCCTCTTTGGGACTCCGTGGAACCTTCAGGAATTCTAAGATTTCCGGGCTTCGAATTTTCCAATTCCGAGAATATTTCCAGAATAACTTTTCTGAAACTAAAAATAGCACAAAACAAGGAACTGACTCTGTGGCATCTTGTCAATAGGCTAGTCCGAGGAAATTGATAAAAATGACATAAAGTGTAAGGAAAACATGTAGCACATGGTATGAAAACAACATGGAACATCAGAAATTAACGATACGTTTATGACGTATCAACATCCCCAAGTTTAGTTACTACTCGTCCTCGAGTAGGTAAACGATAAAACACATAATTTATGAGGTGACATGCTACCAACATAAACTTGATCATCTAAATTGTAAAAGCATAAGCATAGATGAGATCATAGTACTTTAACACAAGCATGATTGATATAATTCTAGCAATAAAACATAGCAACCACTTTGCATCATGAAAAGTAACACAAATAAAAGATCATGAATAATAATGCACTCGAAAGATATTCGTTTGTTTCAAGCATAGAGGTAAGATAGCAACGCGATATTTTGCTTGTCCTTAAGAGTGCGGCAAAACATAAATGTCAGGACACCTTCAAAGTTTAAGAGGAAGATTAGAACAAATAGTTTGAGAACAAATAATAACCACATCATGAATCAATTAATAATGTTTCTGAGACAAATGCACATTAAACTTAGAATGACAACTATGCTATCTCAACTGTGCATGAAGTTAGAAGATGGAGACTCAACATAAAAGTAAAAGAAAGGCCCTTCGCAGAGGGAAGCAGGGATTAACTCATGTGCTAGACCTTTTTATTTTATTAAATAGAGGTATAAAAAACATTTTTTAGGAGAGGTGTATGCTTATGTCAGCGAATGCTAAATAAAAAATACAGTACGTCACAAGACAACTAGACTTAACAAGAGCGGCTCCCATAGAAGGACACATCTGGGTAGAAGGTCATCCCTCTTTCTCTTTTGTTTACACAATTATGCTTTGACTGATAAATTAGGGGAAAAAATAGTGAATAGAATTTGTTTGTATTAATTTGGGGCTGGGCAGCCCGCTGCCAGCTCTTCTATCAATTTGATAAGAGGATGAAGCCACTAGTTCAGGGTATGAAAGTCTAATCAACAAGTGATATAAAGATTCTCTGTTTACCTCCTCATGAGCTAAAACTGGAGCACAAAACAGGAGTAATTTTGAAAGTTTTAAAGGTAACACATGAGCAATTTACTTTCGAGTGACAGTTAAATACCACATGTAGGTAGGTATGGTAGAAACATTTGGCAAACTTTGGTTTTAAGGAGTTGGATGAACGAGTAGAGCTCATACTCAGTACAGGTGGAGGCTAGCAAAAGACTGGGAGCGACAAATCAAGAGAGCAATAATGGCCATAATCATGCATAGCGACAAAAACATCATTAATCAAACATAGGTGGTACCACAAGTTAAAAAACTAAATGATCATAGAGGCTATAGGTGATTGGTTTGTAGTCATACACATGGTGTAAGCATGCACCAAGTCAACCAAATAAAACATTCAAAGGAGAACACCACAAATTTATGCTTCAATATGACAAGAACAACTCATGATTCTTTCAATGACACATTAAACACTCTCAACTATTTGTAACAAATAATGCTAGAAAATAACCACTAGGATCGAGAATTAAAATAACATCTAGCATGATATGAAAAAGTCTAGCCACAGTCTATACAGGCTTCTATTTGCATCGTTATAAATTCTACTACATGCAACAATTTCTTTTCTCAACAATCCCCATATAAAATATGTCTTAACAAAAACTCTCTAAATGATACAGAAATAAAGCATGAGTGTACTCACATAACTCTACTATAACTAACATCTCTGGATAAGAGATGCAATAAAAATAAGAGCTAAACAAGAATTTTTGCAGCAGCCAGAAGAAAAAACTAAGAATACGAGCATAACTAGTATTCAAATGAAAAAGCGGGACGTGTCTCTCTCCTAAACAAGGAATGCTAGGTTCTAACAATAATATTGCAGCAAGAAAAACTAAAGAAAACAAAACGAAAAGTAAAAGACACTCCAAGTAAATTTCAGATGATGTGACCGAATAAAAATATAGTTTCACTAGAAGTGACCTGATAAATTGTTGATGAAGAAGGGGATGCCTTGGGCATCCCCAAGCTTAGATGTTTGAGTATTCTTAGAATTTGCTGGGACGAACCACAGGGTGATCCCCAAGCTTTGACCTTGCACTCTTCTTGATCATATTATATCACTCTCTTCTCTTGACCCTTGAAAACTTCCTTCACACCACACTCAAAGAGTAATTCCATTAGAGCGTTAGTGCAACAATAAAAAAATATATGGGTTCTGTATGGGAACAAGTGCTATTGATACTTTTAAACATTAGCTAAAATCACTGATGTTTCATGAAGCAAAGAAGTCCACTTGACCTCGTAAAAGAGAAAATGCAAGAAAAATGGCAGAATCTGCCAAAACCATAACAATCTGGAAATTAAGAAGATTTTTTTTGGGGCACTTACGTTGCTCAGATCGAAAAACTTAAAAAGTTTCGGAATTAGCTAAGGAATAAGCACATTTTTAGCTCATTCCGATCTTTCTAAATTTTATACGATTTTTTACGATGGACAGCAGAAATCTTTTTCCTGCGTAGAATTCCAAAACCAACTCCAACTTTCGTTAGAAACTTCACTTGGCACAACTAAAATATAAAAATAAAGACACAAAGTATTTGATACAGAAGCATACAACCCCTTGACTCAAATAAAACAGAGAAAAACAAAGCAAAAATAAAACCATGGGTTATCTCCCAAGAAGTGCTTTTCTTTAACGCCTTTTAGCTAGGCACATAAAGCAAAAGATGCTCACATAAGAAATATGAACTGAGCAAAATAGAGCATCAAGAAGCAAGTATAAACAAATTAAAGTCTAACCCACTTCCTATGCATAGGAATCTTGTAAAAAAATAAATTAAAAAACTCAAACTAGAAATCATGGGAGGGTAGAACAAGAGCAATTTCAAAACATTCAACAAAAAGAGAGATGTTTTAGTAACATGCAAATTCCTACAACCATATTTCCCTCTCTCATAATAATTTTAAGTAGAATCATGAACAAACTCAACAACATAATTATCACATAAAGCATGTTTGCCATGGTCTAAAAGCACACAATTCATATCAAGCTAAAAAATAGTGGGATCAAAATTAAGAATAAAGTAACCTTCTTTTCCACTTTTAGAAATAGCAAACAAGATGATTGGTCGCTCTTAAAAGGTATACGACACATTATAGCAATACTATTTTCAGTAGCATTATAATTTAAAACACCAAGTAACATAGGACCATCATCTAGAGCATTATCATATAAATTTTCTAAACAAACTTTCTCATCATCATGCATATCAATATTTGTAATAAATAGAGGATTGTCATAGGATTTATCAAAGTAGAATAGATTGCAATAAGACAAGGTATGAGTTACAGAGTTACTATCATTGGAAGGTAGACATTGGTAGCATTCTTCCTCCTCTTCATCATCACTCTCCTCCTCTCTTTCATCCAATGAGCTTCCATATTCTGTAATTTCTTCTTCCATAGGCTCCTGCAAGGCATTAATCTCTTCCTTAGGTTTAGAGCATTTATAAAGATATTTAAGAATATAGCCATTTCCTTCCTTGTAATTATCAAAGCAAAATTCAAGTATATCATAAGTCTCATATTTATAAGGTGCATCATCATTATTTTTAAACAAAAAAGCAATTTCGAATGCACCCTTCCAAGCAATAAATTCTTCAATTTGTTCCACATCATATAGTTCATAATTTCCCTTAACATAAGAAGATATGGTAAGATTATCATTACACTCACATTGAAAGGGGAGGTGTTTATACCTCCTAAAAAAACAAGATTTATCAAAGCAATAAGTAACATTATAAGTAGAGCACAAGATTTTAGCGTAGTTATGCAATTTATTAATTTGCTCCCATAAGTGTATCCCTTTTTGTGACAAGCGGTATTCCTTATAATATTTTTGCTGTTCTTCTATGAACCCATCTTTCCAATAAGATATAGTTTCAAAGACATCAAACATTGATAGCAAGCATGATAAAGCAAGATTAAAATTGGATAACAAAATAACAACTAGATTAAGAACTAATTTTTTTGTGTTTTTTATAAAGAGAAGCAAACAAGACAAAATAAACTAAACAAAGCAAAACTAAAACAAAGTAAAGAGATCAGAAGTGAGAGACTCCCCTTGCATAAATTCTCTTCCTTCCGGCAACGGTGCCAGAAATTAGTTTGATGCGCTTGTAACACACGTTCGTTGGGAGACCCCAAGAGGAAGGTATGAAGAGCACAGTAGAAAGTTTCCCTTAGAAAGAAACTAAGGTTGAATCGACCAGTAGGAGAAAGAAGCAAATTCCGAAGGTTGATGCAGCTGAGATGGCAGAGAGCATTACCGGTTCAGCAGCAACGTGGAACCTACACAACACAATCAAATCACTTTGCCCCAACGAAGCAGTGAGGTTGTCAATCTCACTGGTTTTGCTGAACACAAAGATGTTAAACGCATGGTGTGAAAAACAGTATGAGAACAATATGGAAACAGCAGCAGCGGTGTGAAAATAGTAATTGCAGTGGTTGTATTATCAGTATGAGAAAATGGACCAGGGTCCATAGTTCACTAGTGGTGTCTCTCCATAGAAGATAAATAACATGTGTGGTGAACAAATTACAGCTGGACAATTGATAGAAATGAAGGCTGCACCTTAGTGCATATGCAAGACATGATAATTACTATGATATTCATGCGAGCATTACAACAAGATACACATACCGTTATCCAACTGCGTCTATGACTAATAATCCACCCTCTGAATATCATCTGAATAAACGTTGGGTATTAAGTTGCAAGCAACAGATTATCGCAGTAAGCAAAGTGTGTAATGTAAACAATGTAAACAAAGTAAACATCGTTGTTTTCTCCCTGATGGCAACATCACATCCTCCATCCGTCACGTTTCTGGCACTCGAGCACTGATGCAAAGGAGGCATGACCTACTATCGAGCATAAATAATCCCTCTTGGAGTCACTAGCATCTACTTGGCCAGCGCATCTACTAATAACAGAGAGTATGCAAGATCATAAATAACATATGCATGAAGATAACATGATAGATTGATAATCAAAAGACATAGCATTCAACATTCATCGGATCTCAGCAAACACAACATGTAGCATTACATAAAGATGATATCGATCATGCAGGGCAGGTCAAGAGATTTAAACATGCAGCATAAAGTAGAGGAGACAACCATCTAGCTACTGCTATGGAACCGTAGTCCAGGGATGAACTACTCACGCATCACTCCGGAGGCGAGTATTGTGGTGTAGAGCCCTCCGGTGTTGATTTTCCCTCCCGGCAGGGTGCCGGGGAGAACTCCAGAACCCTCCCGATCTCGGGTTGACGATGACAGCGTACTCGGGTGTTTCTCGGGAAGAAGTGGTATATTTTTAGGGTTCACGCATCAGGGGGAATAAATAGGCGAAAGGGCGATAGCGGTGGACGTCCTAGGGGCCCACACCACCCCTAGGGGCGGCTAGGGGGCGCCCCGCCCTATGGTGTGCCCCTGTGGCCCCTCTCCGGGCCTCTTCGGGACTCAGTGGAACCTTCGGGAATTCTAAGACTTCCGGGCTTCGAATTTTCCAATTCCGAGAATATTTCCAGAACAAATTTTCCGAAACTAAAAACAATGGAAAACAGGGAACTGGCTCTCTGACATCTTGTCAATTGGTTAGTCCCAGGAAATCGATAAAAATGACATAAAGTGTAAGGAAAACATGTAGTACATGGCATGAAAACAACATGGAACATTAGAAATTAAGGATACGTTTATGACGTATCAACGGCCGTCGCGGTTTCGCCGCCGCGGGCAGAAGACCCTCCTTCCCAGATTCGGAGACGGGAGGAGGAGGAAGAGGAGCAGAAGACGATGGTGGCATGGTTCCGGCCACGGGCATAGATTCTCCGCCCGCCGATGCGCTTGCGGGATCTCCGGTGCGCCCGTGGAGGCGCTTGGAGGAACTTGGGGAACAGAAGAAGCGAGGGTTTCTGCCACCGGCTCGGGGACATTTACGGTCTCGGGCAGAGGCAAGGCGCTGTTAAGCCGATGGGCTTGCGGGGATCTCCGGTGCACCCATGGAGGTGCTTGGAGGAACTTGGGGAGCAGAAGAAGCGAGGGTTTCCGCCGCCGGCTCGGGAACGTTTACGGTCTCGTGCAGAGGCGAGGGGCTGTCAGATACCATTTCCTGGCGGCGCAGTCGCGAAACAGAACTTCGGCCGCCGATGGTGAGTTTCAGGTGAAGTGCTTGGTTTCTTCTCTCCTTGTCTCGAGATTTCCGGTGCACTGTGCTCTAGAGTGCTCGAGGGGAAGTGAGGAAGAAGAAGAGGGACCAGAGGGCTCGAGGCAAGCTATTTATATCCATTTTTCGCCAAGATTCGTCCCAACGGCTATTTTAACCGTTGGATGGTTGACGCGTGTCATGCATAAAAACCCGGGATACGAGGAGACATGGTGATAATGTCTATCTCCTCGTTTCTCGCGAAAAATCTGTCAGAGATACGATTTCAGTCTTTTGACTGAAACCAAACGTTCGTGACGTAAGCACGATTTCATCCCTCACGTCACAGGTTCCTTCTCTACAAAGATTCGTGGAAGAAATGCCGGATTTTGAAAAATCCGCGTTTGGCATTAGGAGTTTTAATGAAAGAAGATTCAAGACTAAAACACTGACTTTTTCAGAGAAGAATACAAATCAACAAAAAATGGCAAGATGAAGCCGTAATTCTCCTTTGGGGCTACTGTCGGATATATGCCAAATGGGGGTATGTCTAGCATTGGCCGAAGGACGGATTACCAGGGTGGCCCGTAGGTAATGGAGCAAAGTATATCGGGCGGCCCAATAAGCTGACGCGCAGGAAGACAAATTCTAGAAGAACTCTGATCACGACCCATACGTGATACGACTTGGAGAAGAAGCCGGATGGCTTAATTTCCAAGATTAGATACTTTATGTAGTCTTCTAGGTTTCCTCCCTGTAAGCCCTAGTCCAGCCATCTATATAAAGCCGAACGGGAGCAAAAGAACAACAACATAATAGCTAGAAGCCAACTCGTCGAGAACTTCATCCTCGCCGAGTTAGCGAAACCAAACTCACAATTGTACTCTGTATACTTTAGACTTCAGCCCTGATTTTTGTGAGATTGCGGGAGTACGAACGTCGCCATAGTTGCGTCGTACCGAACCTGGGTAAATCATGTCCTCGCTTCCAGTACTCCCACGTTCCCCCACGGTTCTACCAGTAGACTTATGCCACCCCCGTCCATAATCCTAACTACGAAGTCTCGACAACTACACTTAGAATGGTCATCTCCCTCCTGTTTCTCCTTCTTAGCTCGGCCCTATGACTTTTCTTCGGTTCTTTCTTCTCTACAATTACTGACCGAATCTGCATTTCTAGTTCAGTGACCTTTCTCGCTAGTTTCTCATTGTCTTCTTCCAAATCTCTATTATTTCCTCTTGTCAGGTACTGGTTCTCGTACTTGTACAAATTGGGAGGAAACTTCAATTGGCCCTGATGCACACAATGTTCAGCGTAGCACGACGAATAACGAGCACAAATTTGCGAGCAAGAATAACATTGCTTATCTCTGTAGCATCATCTTCCCTACTCTTTGCCTTCCTCGTCGTCGGGTTCCAGAATACCTCACCGATCATCTTCGCCCAACCGCCCTCCACATTGCCACTACTTCTGCCAGCGACGACACCCGCAAGCTTCGATTACGGCCAAGCCTTGCTTCAAATCGACGCCATCCGAGCAAACACAGTCAAACTACCCTCTCGCCCTCACTGTCTTCGCCGGAGACCTTCAATTTCCCCGATCGCCTCGGAGATTGCCGTCGACTAGGGTTGGGATTTGGGAATCAAGTACCGGGGAGGGGCTAGACTACACCGTGTTCGTATTAAAGATGCAGGGTTTTTCTGCAATTTTGCCAAGCGAGCGCGTGTGTCAATTGCCACCGTGGCGATACACGTACCGCCACAAAACCAACCCCCTAAGCAAGTTTTCGGACGGCGGGACCCCCTCCCGCAAGATATGAGACTAATCCGCGCTTCATGTACAAGTTGTGGTACCCGTAGTGCTATTATCTCCAAAAGGAACGTGCTAATCATCACAACGTTCGGAATCTTGACAATCAAATCTAGATGTGACATGTCAACAAGTTATCCGTCTTGGTTTAATATAAGCGGGCAATGTTTGCCGCCACATTATTATCGGGGAAACACCACGGATGCAGGTTCGTACAGGATTTTTTCATAGAAAATGCAGCTTGCAAGCTATTTCGTCATAGAAAACGGATAACTGCAGCTTGCAAGAAATATGACAAGTAGTAGAGCTCATAAAGAATACGAAGGGGAGTCGTGGAGATAATCCAGTGGGTCGCTTTCCGCCCTCCCCAGCCGTAGCCGGATCACACACCGTGCTTCGCCTGGAAGTAAAAAAAAGAAGAGCGAGCGAGAGTGCCGGATCACACCGCCGCACACGCGTCACATCCGTCGGTGTGCTGGGCGGCGAGGTCGGAGCCGGTAGGTGGAAGCAAAGCGTCCGAACGAGCCCCCATCCCTCTTCCTCCTCCTCCTCAGCGAAAAAGGCAGAGGAAAAAAGCACGAGGCAAACACGCCACGCGAGTACGCGACGCGCGGGACGCGTGCTCGGCCCTTGCTTGTCCAGATCCCCCATCCCCTCTCCCGTGAGCGCACCGGGCGTTGGATGAGTTGACACGGCGGGAGGCGAGAGCGCAGGAGGCGGGGCCGGGACGGGGACGGAGGCAGATCTGGGCAATCTGGCAGGCGCAGCGGTGGGGCTGCGGGCGCGGGGCAAGGGCGGGGGCTGGGCGGACGGCGCGGAGGAGGAGGGAGGGGAGGGCGACGACTGCAGGCTCAGGCCCTGGCGGCGGAGGCTGCTCGCGTCCATGGCGTTCTCGTGGCCATCGGCCATCCGCCTCGCCGTCGGGGCCATCCTGCTCACCGCCGTCGGGGTCGCGCTCTTCACGCTCCCCGTTGAGAAGGTGCGTGCCGCTCGCTGATTCCTCCCTGTCCTGTTGGTTCGGATTCGATTGATTACCTGATGATAGGCGCCGTACTCTGTAACGTATTCGGTCCATCGATTACTCCTAGTTTTGTCAGAATTTTGTGGAAATAGACTTTTTGGCATGACATTGTGTTCAAAATTTCTGGCATGGCATATAGGGTCAGTGGCTGCTGGTGCCATTATACGCGTTCACAAGTCCCAATCGCTACAAATGTAGGCTTGCGGAGAATAGACTAGCCAGTACATTTCAATACAGTGTGGTAATGCCAACTAACCAGTGAAATCATCTTTAGGCAGAAATTATCACGTTATGTAATTACTACTATATTTTCAAAGTATGTACCCATGTAAGTAGTGTTCTATCAAGGCCCTAATAATAATCTGTAGCCGATACTCGTTTGGTCAAGTAGTATTGTAGGTATTCGTACTGTAAGAACGTCAGGCCATAGGGTGCACCCTTTTTCGAGGACTCTGGTATCTATTTGTTATTATCGATCCGAATGTATGCTTCTCGTAAGCAGATGCTCATATGCGATAACTGTCTCTTCCGAATAGTCTTCTCAGTTATATGCTTGCCTCTTCAGTAGGGCAAATGCAATTCGTAGTATAATTTCAAAGTATAACCAGGATTGTAATTTTCAGTTTATTAGGTACTGTCCCCCATGTTATATTTCTGCAACTTTATCTAGTTCACCACCGAATACAGTGCACCTTTCTCTATTATCCTTTGACAGAACTGCTTGCTTAGTAATCATATTATCTGATATGTTAGCCTGTTGGTAGATCATATTGGATGGATTTAGATTGGATATAGTATGCTGGTTACTGGTTCTTTCGGCTTTCATACATTCTTTGGAGGAAGTTAGGACCATGTTTATTGAACAGAATCTCCATTCACTTGAGTTCCTATTTTAATCAAATATTGGTGCTAGCCTCCTTAGCTTCCACTTACTTTAGAATCTGTTCAAACTTGAAGTATAATCTTTCTCTGAAATATCTGTGTTAGTGTTTTTATTGTGTCTTGTTTAATCCTATATCCTCTTTGTTAGTCCAATATTTGTTGGGTCCATGGAGCTGTACAAATTATTACCCTAAGATTCTATTTCCAGCCTATTTTTCTTCTTTATTCTTTGTTTATCATTCTAGCTCCAGGCTAATGTTTTGTCTCCTTGCCACAACAAACATTTTCTCATTTTATTCACAATGAATTTGGATATGTCATTGACAGATTTTGAAGGATTTTCTTATTTGGATCAAGGAGAACTTGGGTGCATGGGGTCCTTTGGTATTGTAAGCACTCAACCCTCTGTTACATGAATTGGTATAGTGAAAACTGAATACAATGCCCTCCCTACCATGCTCACCACTTAGGCATTACATTTTTTTGCACTCACGGCCACCTTCATAACTCACTTTGAGTAGACCAACTCTCAACGCTACTCCAAAAAAACTAAAGGCCTACACCACACAACACATACACACAGGGAGGTGTCTGGTATTTGGTTTATACAGCTGAGATATTGCTTCAGGTCAAAAATTCAGTTTCATCTTTGAAATGGAATTTTCCGATATAGTACTAATAATTGTGATGCCATACATTACAGGGCCCTTGCTTACATTCCTTTGACGGTCTTAGCTGTTCCAGCCTCAATACTTACAGTAAGTGAGATACCAATTTATTTAGCAATTAATTCTAATGGAACTTCTGTTTCTGTGTTCTCCTCTTTATTTGACATAGTATTTTAACTGCTTGACTGATTTGCATTCTCTACTTGCTAGCTTGGAGGTGGTTATCTATTTGGCCTGCCTCTTGGGTTTGTTGCTGATTCCATTGGAGCAACGATTGGTGCAACTGCTGCATTTTTGCTTGGTAGAACGGTAAGGATGAATATAAGTGATTTTATAATTTAAACTGTAAATTACGTGTTGTCATACATGACACATGAACAGCCCAAGAAGCAGTACCAATTTACTGCATCTCCATCTTTCGATCACCGTTCTCTCATATGATGTGATTTTATATCTCATATCTGAACTGTAATTACACAAAGATAATCTGATAAAATACACATGATTCAATACATGTAGATATATGTATGCTCCCTCGATATGCGAAGAGCCGCAGACTTTAATTTCTGCCTCTTAGCTTGATGTCATGTTTGCATTATTTAATATTCTTATATCTTATAGTTTTATATGACTTCTGCAGATTGGAAGGCCTTATGTTCTCTCCAAGTGCAAAGATTACCCAAAGTTTCAAGCAGTAGCTATTGCCATCCAAAGGTCTGGCTTCAAGGTAACTTCACGCGAACTGGATGTTATAGCTATGTGATGTGAAGAATACAGTAACTTCTAGTGTTCTAAAAATATTTCTGTTCCACATGATTGTTAAAATGAAGAGCTATTGCTGTGAAGGATGTCCAAATTGGATTCTAGGGGTTTCCAAAATATAATTACCAAGGAAGCATATTACCTTGTTTAGGTGATTCTGTTGGGGCAATGTGTGTGATTCTTGCTTTTGTGGGTGCTGGTTTGTACCCTGTAATTCGCAAATTCCCAGGGATTTCTTTCAATAGTTTTGAGCCCTGCAATTTCTGTGACTGTTTTGCAGTTTAAGTCTTGTTGTGTATCAGTGTATTTTACTGAAATTCTTCGTGCTATATGGAAATAAACCTAATTATGTTTTTCGTTTCATATTTTTGTTCACAGATTGTGTTGCTACTAAGGCTTGTACCTCTACTTCCATTTAACATGTTGAACTACCTGTTGTCTGTCACTCCTGTTGGAATTGTAGAATACATGCTGGCTTCTTGGCTGGGAATGATGGTATGCTTCAAGTTCTTCTCTTATTTATGTAATTTTCAACCATATTATTTTTAGTCTTGCAATACTGTGCGGGTAAGATGCTGGCACATACTCGTTAGCCTGCTGGTCATAATTTTGACCACACCATCAGGCTTTGTGCAATCAGCATCGTACTTTCATTTGCTGGCTTGTAGGTTTTGTTATCTTTTACTCAAAAGTGCTGGTATGAATCTATCAAGTGTTTGTGACCTTTTGTTGCTAATAATATTGTTTTGCCAGCCAATCACTCTCGCTTTGGTATATGTCGGAACAACATTAAAAGATCTATCCGATGTGACACATGGGTGGAGTGAGATCTCAACTACCAGATGGGTGAGCAATTGAATCTTGTAGCATTTGCCTACATCATATTGTCGAGCAGATACCATGTTACAGAAAGTAGAGTATATAATTGAATTTTTTTTTTTTGACATTTCCTTCGTTTTATGGCTTGGGTTTCTTCCCCAACTTTCTTTTTGCACCGCTCATGTTTTTTTCCATAAGCCATGTGTTATCTATTTTGCACAATTGTGATAAATGGAATTTACTCATACCAAGTATGTGGTATACACTTCCGTTGCATTTGGCTTCATCTGATATTTGGTTGGTGGACATCTGCAAAACAAAACTGCATGCATGTATATGCTCTATATTCTAGAGTTATTTCTGAATATTGGTAATTTTATGTCAAGTCATAAGCATGTTGTAGCTGCATATAGGTGTATATATGCTAAGCTCATGAGCTTGTATTTCTTGGTAGAACTAAAAAAATCAACCATCTGATGTGATTAATTAGGCTAAAGTGCCATGTTCTTTCCTATCACTTAAAGTCAAAAATGAACGGGGGAAATCATATTTACCTGATCTGCAATTGCATAGATGATGTAAAGTAGTACTGCTTTGTACAGAACTTAACGACTTCTTTTCTTTGCAGGTTCTCATAGTTTCTGGCTTTGCGGCGTCTGGTAAGTGTTCTCCACAAACTTTACTACTCATTTCTGAAAAGAAATACAATCTGTAGTTGCTTCTGCTTACATTTTTAAATGGTTTGCTGAGGTACAAGGGTTATTCATTTTGTAATCATTCTTGACGCCTTTTGACATGCTTGGAAGCTTGTTGCTTGAATTTTTTTCTCAGTACTGCATTGTTGTGCATACATTTTTTAGGCGTGTTCAATTTGTACCATACTTTTTAGGACAATATGTAGCCTAACTTTTTCCCTTTCATCCATTCAAACCATCTCTGCAATTATTCTTACCGCGAGGCCTCCCTAGTTATACGCTAACAATTTTTTCTCTGCTGCACTGGTGCAGTTCTCTTGATTATATGCGTCACAAGAGTCGCAAAATCTTCTCTGGACAAGGCGCTGGCAGAGAATGGAGAGGTCGATATAGGAACTTCCCAGCTTCCCGTGGTGGCCTCTCCCTCAGATCTGCACCAACCTCTTGTGATCAGGATTGACACCTCGAACGAAGATCATGAGAAGTAAATTTGTTGTTTACAACTTGACATATGTACATTCTGTGGGATCTGTAGCATTGTACCCCGTAGTTCTGGTTTGAGCAACACCAGGGAGGTAAAAGGGTTAAAAGGAAAGCAAAAAGGGAAAAAAGAGAGAAAACTCTGACAATGTGTGGTTGACTGGTAGGTGATACTACAGTAATACATTGTTTTTTTTATTTTTAATCTACGTGTCTGTTATCTTGGATGCAAGCGTCAGTTGTAACTTCATTTTATTGACGTGTACAAGTTTCAGAGCCTGAGGCCCTCTGTGGAATGCAGTAATTTAGAAACGTAGGAATAATGAAAACGCATGATTGGGATGTCATGCAGGGTTAAAAACATGAGAATTTTGTAAGATTTGTCTTTGGATGATGCATAGTTATCAGATAGACGGAGAGAGAAGAGTGTTGTGTATTGAACTTCTCAAAGGAAAAATAAGAAGAGGTTTGAGCTCATGTTGAGATTCCTATGGAATGGATAGCATAGGAATAAACTCTATAGAAAATGGTGACCTTGATCCTATGATCCAAAGGACTTCCATCATATGAAAATTTTCCATAGTTTAGAATCCTCTAAAAGTCTCATGAAATTCTCCAATCTAAAGAGGCAGAAAATATGTACACCAATTTATTCATTAACATGGAAGGCAACGCGATCGGGGCTGCTATTTGTGGATGGGCAATGCCGCCTCGCTGTATCAGACTGGCGGACTTGCCGTTGCCGGCGGTGCTGCGAGACCGGCGTCGCGGAGAGAAACGGAGGCTCGATCGTGCGTATGTGCGTTCCCCTGGCCGTGCCATGTGACGGGTTCCGCGCTTAAAATACCACTCGTTGGGGGCACGAACGGGACGGAAGCGGCCGTCTGATAGTGTCACTACTTCACATTTTCGCAATATGTTTTTTTTTCGGCGACATATGCTCAGCAGTACACATGGCACGCCCATGGCCCATCTGGGGCTCGCCGTCACCGTGACCTTGGCCACTCCGAAGCACAGTGAGTTCTGCTGTCCATTGGCGCGTCGGTTCCCGCGCAGAATCCAAGAGAAACCCAACAAAGCAACCGTCCCTAGAACGCAAGAGAGCGCCAACGGCAACAACAAGAACAGATCGCGTACGGTCGATCGATCAAACCAAGTAAAACAAGAACAGACCACTTGCCATGCCACGCCACCGCCGCCAAGTCTCCAGCGGGCAATGGAGATGGCGAGCGCGAGGAGGAGATCAGCGAAGATGATCATCAACGGCGACCACGTCGTGGTGCTCAGCGCCTGCGTCGTCCTCACCTCCGTCACGCTGCTCCTCGCTGCGGCTGTGTCCTCGGGCTTCGGCCCCGCGCGGCTCACCGGGGAGATCAGCGTGGTCGTGAGGAGGACGGCCAGCAGCGCCGCGGCCGCGGCCGTCGTCGAGGACGTCGACGGCCGCCGCGGGTACTGTGGCGATGAAGACCGCGACAGCATGTTCGTCGACGGCGAGTGGGTGCGGGACGACGCCGGGCTGCGGTATCCGCTCTACAACTCGAGGGACTGCCCCTTCATCGACGTGGGGTTCCGGTGCGGCGAGAACGGCCGCCCGGACGACGGGTACGCGCGGTGGACGTGGCGGCCGAGGCGCTGCACGCTCCCGAGGTTCGACGCCAAGAAGCTGCTGGCGGCGCTCCGGAACCGCCGGCTGGTGTTCGTGGGCGACTCCATCGGGCGCAACCAGTGGGAGTCGATGCTCTGCATGCTCGCCTCCGCCGTCCCCGACGCCGAGGCAGCGGTGCGCGAGGAGAACGGGAGCCCCATCACCAAGCACAAGGGCCACCTCTCCTTCAGGTTCCTCCGCCACAACCTCACCGTTGAGCACTACCGGTCGCCTTACCTTGTCCGGCGCGGCAGCCGCCCACGTCGCGCGCCCAGGCACGTGCGGTCGGTTCTCCAGCTCGGAGCCATGGACGGCAGGGCTCCTCTGTGGAAGGGCGCTGACGTCCTTGTCTTCAACTCCGGCCACTGGTGGAACCAGGACCGGTTTCAGCAACTGTACGCGCCGTGACTCTTCTGTCAGTAGACTAGTACCCAAAATGGTTACTCGGATCCTTCGCTTCCATGGCCTGACGACGACCTTGCTGTGTCAGGCAATGCTACTTCCAGGAAGGGAAGAAGCTGAGGCTGGACATGAGCGTGGAGGCCGCCTACCAGAGAGCCATGGACACGGTGCACCGATGGGTTCAGAACGAAGTGAACGCAAGCAACACCCTGGCCGTATTCAGAACATACTCACCTGCGCACACTAGGCATGCGTATGTAGCCATCTGTTGCTGTTGGGCATTTGTTCAGTCATGCTTTCCATGAACAATTAATTTGTTTGCAGGGGCACAAATGGCGGGAGCTGCGGCATGGAGACGCTGCCGGAGCTGAACAGGACAAGGATCTCACTAGACCGGTGGGCCGGAATTCTGCATCCGGTGTTTGGAGGACTGGAAACTGAAGCGGCGTCGGGGCTGCGTGTGATGAACGTGACACTGATGACGGCACAGAGAAGGGACGGCCACCCAGCGGTGTATAACGTGGAGCCGTCGGCGAGGGTGCCGGTTGGGCAGAGGGCGGACTGCAGCCACTGGTGCCTGCCTGGCGTGCCGGACGCTTGGAATGAGCTCCTCTACGCCATGATTCTCACGAGATACGCTTAATTTTTGTTGGCGGACGTGTACGTACATTGATACATGTAGCAATTGGCATTTGGCAACGGTGAATATTGAAGGCGAAACACGCTAGAAAGAATTTCCATGCAGTTGTAATCAACTTGTCATGCGTGTTTATGAAATTTGTCGTAAAGAATAGAAACAATTCGCTTTAGTCGACGATTGTTGATCAAAGCAGGGCTGAAATAGGAGTTTGTTGATAAGAAAAAGGTAATTTGCCTACGAATCCAGGTGTGGTCCACAGACAGACATGGACTACGGCTAGATTCGTACGCGCGGTCCTAAAGACCCATGCATGCCTGACCCGTAGACTACACCTAGATTTATGCGCGTGTCAAATCACGTTTTTTTTTATCAACCAGCTCCCATTTTAGATTTGTTTACCGCACGTGTACGGTACTTTACAGGGTCCACGGACGGGTCGTACATGCAAGGGTCGTATTATAATTAATTTACGGTCGTATAGGATTAATTTCCATGTATCAAGCAGACATCCTCCAAGGGAACGTCTTGACCACTTCCGTACGCAACCTCTCCCCCTCCACGAGCTTACCTCCTTTGTCGTTCGTTCTCATCTGCCATCCCTCCTCTATAGATGTAGGTCACATACCTTGCTGCCATGGATGACCCCACAGTGGAGATCGAGTTGAAGACCAAGTCGTATGCCGAGGTCACATGGCAGGTTGGAGAGCATGAGTTTGGGCTTGCCTGATCCGGCAACGGTAGCGCACCAGGGGTCCCCACGTGGCGAAATAGTCCCATTATGTTTTCGACAATATATATTTATCGACCAAATAATACATGGCAGAGATGTATAACCTCACCGTGATTACAAAATAAACTCTAAAAGAAACAAATAAATCTTAAAGATCTTCAAATCCTTTTTTCTTAAACAATCTTGTACTTTTGAAAAGACAACCGTAAAACAATGACATGAATATCAAACTATAAACCTGTAAATACCAACAAAGACTCTTCCATAATTTAGTTTAAGTAATCAACCAACATTGTTAAGATTACCATCACCAATATTGCAGGGAAACCAACTGAACAACCTGGTGAATGTCGCTGGGAGCCAAGAATATGAATCACCATTGTCGAGAACGTAGCAGTTAGGACAAATTGCAAAAACAAACCTCCTCGCGCCAAACATGAGAAAAGATGCAAAACGGATCCGGCGAAGCATTGATGCAGAAAGAAGTTTAAGGATGAGATGGCTATGCTTCTTTACAAAGCCAAATGGAGAGCTTATAGTGGGCTCAAGGATTGGATTGACGCCTTTCATTTTTTTGCAAGGTAATACTACGTTTCTCATTCATAAAATAAAGATCCGGTTACAACAAATGTAAAACCGACATTACAGTACTGAAAGAATATGATAATCCTACACATAAAATTAGCGCATGTCCCTCTCCTTCGGTACCACCGAAGCGAGCACCAAGAGAGAGAAGACAAATTACCTCTTCACCCGAGCTCGACACGGCTCTATCTCTGATCTGCAGCTTTACGGACCTCGAAAGTAGTTTGCCAGAAGCAAAACCATAGTCGTTGAATGAATCGGACCGGGGTAACGTGTCCCTGGACACGCCATCGAACTCCAGAACTGACATCCCCGCACGACTACAACATCGGAGAAGGAAACCAGATCTGTCAGCCTCCAACCACAAACCCACACAAGATGCACCATCTTCCACCTATCAACTGCGCAGACATCCTGAATAAGAGATGCAACAGGTAGAAGAAAAACTAAGAATACGAGCATAACGAGTATTCATATGAAAAAACGGAGCGTGTCTATCTCCCACACAAGAATGTTGGGTTCCAACTATATTTGTTGCAGCAAGGGAAACAAAACAAAACAAAACAAACAACCGCTCCAAGTAAAATACATATGATGTGACTCAATAAAAATATAGTTTCACTAGAAGTGACATGATTAATTGTTGATGAAGAAGGGGAAACCACGGGGGCATCCCCAAGCTTTGGCTTTTCACTCTTCTTGATCATATTATATCACCCTCTTCTCTTGACCCTTGAAAACTTCCTTCACACCACACTCAAAGTAATTCGCATAAGAGCATTAGTGCAACAATAAAAAATTCACATGTTCTGCATGGACACAAGCGTTGTTAATACTTTTAAACATTAGCTACAGCCCCTGATGTTTCGTGAAGCAAAGAAATCCACTCGACATAGTAAAAGAGAGAATGCAAGTAAAAAGGCAGAATCTGTCAACACCATAACAATCTATAAAGACGAATTTTTTCGGGGCACTTACGTTGCTCAAATCGAAAAACGTAAGGCTAGAAAAAGTTTCGGAATTAGCTGAGGAATAAGAACAAAAGTTGGCAAGTCATTTTGATCTTTCTATGATTTATGCGATTTTATACAGTGGACAGCAGAAATCCAAATCTAACCTCAACTGTAACTAGAGACTTTACTTGGCACAACTAATACATGAAAATAAAGATACAAATGAGTTGCTACATAAGTATACAACACCTTGACTCAAAGAAAACATAGAAACACAATGCAAAAATAAAAAACATGGGTTGTTTCCCAAGAATTGCTTTTCTTTAACGCGTTTCAGCTAGGCACAGAAAGAGAAAATCAAGTGTTTTCAAGTGAAGAAGCATCCAAATTGTAACTTGTTCGAATAATAGAATCAAAAGGCAACTTAATTATCTTCCTAGGAAAGTGTTCCATACCTTTCTCTAGTGGGTATTGATATTTAATATTCTCCTCTTTCATATCAATAACAACACCAAAGGTTCTAAGTAAAGGTCTTACAAAAACAATAGGACAAGAAGCATTGAATTCAATATTCATAACAACAAAATAAACATGGACAAGGTTATTGTTAACCATAATAATAACATCATCAACTTTCCCCAAAGGTTTCTTTCTAACATTATCAGCAAGACGAACGTCCAAATAACATTGTTCCAAAGGTGGCAAATCAAGCATATTATAAAGTTTCGTAGGCATAAGAGAGATACTAGCACCAAGATCACATAGAGCATTGCAATCAAAATCATTCACCTTCATTTTAATGATGGGTTCCCAACCATTATTTAACATCCGAGGGATAGAGGCTTCACATCTTAATTCTTCCTCTCTAATTTGCATGAGAGCATTTGTAATATGTTTTGTGAAAGCCATATTCATAGCACTAGCATTAGGACAACTAGCAAGATTTTTTAGGAACATAATTAATTCAGATATATTGCAATCATCAAAATCAAGATCATTTTTATCAAAGGTAATGGGACCATTGTATCCTATATTTCGAAAAATTTCAGCAATTTTATCAGGAACCATTTTAGTGGTTTCAAGCAATTTTAAACGTTTAAAACCAGAAGTGGAAGTATTGCCAACACCAATTACTTTACCATTAATAGTAGAAGGTTTACTAGCATGAGAAGCTTCAGTTTTACTAGTTGTGGTAATAGTGTAAACATTAGCTAAATTATTCTTTTTAGCTATTTCATCCTCTCTTTTCCATCTAGCATGCAATTCAGCTAACATCCTAACATTGTCATCAATTCGAATTTGAATGACATTCAAAGTTTTGCTTTCTTTAACATCATGAGGCATAAACTTTATTTTAAGAAGATCAACATCGAGAGTAAGGCTATCAACTTTAGAAGCAAGACATCAATTTTTCCAAACTTTTCCTCAACAGATTTATTAAAAGCAGTTTGTGTACTAATAAAATCTTAAGCATATTTTCAAGATTAGAGGGTACACTTTTATTGTTGTTGTAGGAATTACCATAAGAATTGACATAACCATTATTATTATTAGGAGGATATGGCTTATAGTTGTTGCTACCAAAATTATCCCTATAAACATTGTTGTTGACGTTATTATTTTTAATGAAGTTCACACCAACGTGCTCTTCTTGAGCAACATAAGAGGCTAAAGGAACATTGTTTGGATCAACATAAGTTTTACCATTAATAAGCATGGACATAATAGCATCAAGCCTGTCACTCAAGGAAGAGGTTTTTTCAACAGAATTTACCTTCTTACCTGGTGGAGCTATCTCAGTGTGCCATTCAAAATAATTTAACATCATATCATCAAGAAGTTTTTTTGCTGCCCCCAAAGCCATGGACATAAAGGTTCCTCCAGCAGCTGAATCCAGAAGGTTTCTTGAAGAAAAATTCAGTCCTGCATAAAAAGTTTGGATGATCATCCAAGTAGTCAGTCCATGAGTAGGGCAGTTCTTTACTATTTCATTCTTTCCGATGCTTTAGCAACATGCTCATTATCAAGTTGCTGAAAATTTATAATACTGATTTTTAAAGATATAATCTTAGCAGGAGGATAATATTTTTCAATGAAAGCATCTTTACAGTTAGTCCAAGAATGAATACTATTTCTAGGCAAAGATAGCAACCATTCTTTAACTCTCCTCTCAAAGAGAAAGGAAACAATTTCAGTTTAAAAATATCTCCATCTACATCCTTATATTTTTGCAACTCACATAGTTCAACAAAATTATTAAGATGAGCAGCAACATCATCAGTACTAATACCAGAAAATTGCTCTCTCATAACAAGATTCAACAAGGCAGGCTTAATTTCATAAAAATCAGCAGTAGGAGCAGGTGGAGCAATAGGTGTGCTAATAAAATCATTATTGTTTGTGCTAGTGAAGTCACACAACCTAGTGTTCTCAGGAGTACTCATTTTAGCAAGATTAAAAACAGGATAACAATAAAAACTAGAATAAGAACTATTTTTGTGTGTGTGTTTTCGATGTAGATAAGCAAACAAGACAAAATAAAATAAACTAAGCAAAACTAAAAGAAAGTAAAGAGATTGGAAGTGATAGACTCCCCTTGCAGAAATCCTCTTTCTCCCCGGCAAGGGCGCCATAAAAATAGCTTGATGCGCGTGTAACACACGTTCGTTGGGAGACCCCAAGAGGAAGATATGCAGAGCATAGTAGCAAGTTTCCCTCAGAAAGAAACCAAGGTTGAATCGACCAGTAGGTGAAAGAAATTACTTCTGAAGGTTGATGCAGCTGATATTGGCAGGACGCACTACCGGTTTAGCAGCAACGTGGAACCTACACAACACAATCAAATAACTTTGCCCCAATGAAGCAGTGAGGTTGTCAATCTCACGGGTTTTGCTAAAAACAAAGAGGTTAAACGTATGGTGTGGAAAACAGTACTTGTTTGCAGTAGATGAAAAGAGAACAATGATGGCAGTAGGAAAACAGAACAATATGAAAATAGTGATTGCAATGGTTGTATTATTAGTATAAAGGAAATGGACCGGGGTCCACAGTTCACTAGTGGTGTCTCTCTAGGACAGATAGATAGCATATTGGGTAAATAAATTACAGCTGGGCAATTGACAGATATAAAGGCTGCACCGTAGTGCATATGCATGACATGACGATTACTATGTGATTCATGCGGGCATTACAACAAGATTCATAGACCGTTATCCAACTGCATCTATGACTAATAATCCACCCTCAGAATGCCATCCGAGCAAACCTTGGGTATTAAGTTGCAAGCAACAGATAATCGCATTAAGCAAAGTGTGTAATGTAAACATTGTTGTTTTCTCACTAATGGAAACAACACATCCCCCACCCGTTACATTTCCGTCACTCGAGCGTGAGTAAAAGGGAGGCATGAACCCACTATCGAGCATAAATACTCCCTCTTGGAGTTACAAGCATCTACTTGGCCAGAGCATCTACTAGCAACGGAGAACATGCAAGATCATAAATAATATACACATGAATAAAACAGGATAGATTGATAATCATTGGACATAGCATTCAATATTCATTGGATCCCAGCAAACACAACATGTAGCATTACAATAAGATGATCTTGATTATGTTAGGCAGCTCACAAGATCTAAACATGAGGCATAAAGAGGAGAGAACAACCATCTAGCTACTGCTATGGACCCATAGTCCAAGGATGAACTACTCACACATCATTCCGGAGGCGGGCATGGTGGTGTAGAGCCCTCCGGTGATGATCCCCCCTCCCGACAGGGTGCCGGGGAGAGCTCCAGAACCCTCCCGAACTAGGGTTGATGATGACGGCGGCTGCGGATGTTTTTGGTGAAAAAGTCTTGGGTATTTAGTGTTAACCCTTCGAGGAGTATAAATAGGCGAGAGGGCAACGTCGATGGGCAGCCAGGGGCCCCACACCACCCTGGGCACGGATAGAGGAGGGGCGGCGCCCTATGGTGTGGGGCCCTGTGGCCCCCTCCGGGTCCCCTCCGGATTCCGTGTGTGCAATAGATTTCTAAAATTTTTGGTTTTCGAATCGTTCAATTCCGAGAATATTTCCAGAACAACTTTTCTGAAACAAAAAAAGCAGAAAACATGAACTGGCTCTATGGCATCCTGTCAATAGGTTAGTCCCAGAAAATCGATAAAATGGCATAAAGTGTAAAGAAAACATGTCGCATATAATATGAAAACAACATGGAACATCAGAAATTATGGATATTTTTATGACGTACCAAGGGTGCCCGAGGCAAAGTTGCCCTGTGGTTGGAATATGGATCGTGCTAACAATGCAGGTAAAGAAAACTCTCAATTTGAAGAGGCGTGGGGGAATGATTCCAAGAGCTGGGACTCACGGTCTGACAAGTTCATGAACCATATTGAGCACAATATAGAGTTGATTCGTATTCTCACCTAAAAGATTGATGAATTGAAGGAGTCGGTTGATAGGCTTATTGAGGATTCACCACCACCACCGAAGGAGTAATTCGTCATTGGTATTGGCATCCCCTTGGCTTGTTCCAAGTTTGGGGGAGTGCCGCGTTATAACACCATTATCTTTCACCTTTTTACTTTTCAGTAGGGCCGGTCATATCATGAGTAGAGAAGTTATCATATAGGATGGTTTGCAGTATGGAAATATCTCTCCTTGAGTTGGTTATTTATGTATCCCTCGGTGTGAGTTGCCGTTATGGAATATTAATGAGAAGTTTTACCATTTACTATCTGCATACCTTATTTTAGTTTGCAATTTCTGTTATATGATTGATCTTGTTGTTAGTATTGGTGTCACTTTGGGAGCATCAAGTTAATCTATTTGGTTTTGGAAAACTTAGCATTGGTCAGCAGAAACAATACTTTGAGGCTTAAGTAGAAAAGATGGAGATGCATGTAGATACATTATTCCATTATCTTTTTTTTGTTGGCTCATAAGCGTAGTATTCTCAAGTTAAGATCGTTTGTACTTCCAAGGAAGATTGCATGATTGTTTTCTATCACATGTATATTTATTTGTTTCCCTCAACTCTTATGCTTGCTAACCAACCTTGCTAGCCAAAATCCTGTACTGAGAGGGAATGCTTCTCGTGCATCCAAACCTTGAGCCAAAACCCATGCCATTTGTGTCCACCATATCTACCTATATGTTGTATTTCACCGCTAATCCATGTAAATTACTTGTGTGCTACCTTAAAAACAATTGAAACTATCAAACCTGTTTTGTGCTCCTATTTTAGCTCATGAGGAAGTAGTTTAAATTTTATTATGTCTTATGTCAAGAAAAGTTCTTCCCCCTCTTTCACCCGATGAGTATGGAATCGGTGCTCATCTAAAATTGTAACAGAGCTGGTGCCAAATAAAATAATATAAAAGGCACTTCCCCATGGTTTGATGAAAGTTGGTGGGTTCCCGTGGATACGGCTAGCCCTGGTTTGTGAAAGGCATGGTGGGTGGAAGTGCCAACATTAAGGAAAATAGGAAAGTTCTAATGGAAACCGCTCTCAAAAGTCTAAAAACCTTGCTTGGCATGAGTTATGATAAGTTTTTCATAACCATTCGTTGACATAGACATACACCATTCTCAAAATCATATTTTCAATACCTCTGATTTATTTACAATAAAAAGCTCTAGCACATGAGTGATCCCTGTTTCCCTCAGCGAAGGACCTATCTTTTACTTTTATGTTGAGTCAGTAAACCTATTCCCTTCTATCTCAAGCAATCATTTGATTTGTTGTGATCCAACCATCTATATGTTGATTTATTCAATCATGTCTTTTATCCTTCTTTGTTTAGCACAACGTTTTTATATGAATGAATATAACTTCGAAAGTTATCATACTGTAAGGAGATGTTATGATTGAGCATGTAATTTCTGCAATATAAGCTCTAGTATAAAGACTCGATTCGAAAGTTAAGTACAATCTATTAATTGTTCTCTGACCAAGAGCAAAGTTTTCCATCACCAATTATGATTTTCTCTTTGCACCTTTATTGTGACTCCCTCTACTTGTTTCAATTTAAATTATATGAGAGGAAGTTAATGTCTAGAGTGACTTGTGTATTGATAAATGTGAAGCTTCTTGTCCGTATTTTATTTATCGACACTTTACTCCATAAACCCGTGGTCTTGTTTACTGAGTTCAGTTTTGCTTGGGGACAAGCGAGGTCTATGCTTGTCGGGAGTTGATACGTCAATTTTGCATCACTATTTTATATCATAAATTACTGCTATTCATTGATATATTTCATATTTAGAGATGATACTTATGTTATTTCATCTATTTTGCATGTTTGATGATTATTGAAGAATTAACTGTCGGAACCAGAATTCTGCTGGAAAAAAGACCGTGAAGATACCATATTTCTGAAAATCAGCAATTCAAGGAAAACATCGGGGAGTTCCTATTTTGCAAGATGCCGGAGCCAACCAAAAGGGGAGGCAGAGGTGGTCCACCAGGGGGCCACACCATGCCACGGCGCGGGTCACCCCCTGGCCGCACCACCACGTGGTCTGGTGGCCCTGGCCCACCACTGCCAGTGCCCCTTCGTGTACATCATTCCCCTGAAACCGTAAGATTGGGAGAATCGTCGAGGAAATATTCCGCCGCCTCCACGAGGAGGAAAACAACAGAGAGAGAAAAGCTCTCCGGCACGGAGAAATCTTTGGGGGAAATTCCCTCCCGGAGAGGGGAATCGTCACCACCATCACCATCATCGCACAGGGCATCATCAAGACCATCATCGTCATCGTAATCACCACCAGCACCATCATCCTCACCATCCACCTCCATCCCGCTGTAACAATTAGGGTTCTAAATCGTTGTTTTCCACTAGATCTCTCCCCCGGTGTGAATTACTTGTTTGTAGTTGATGCTTATGAGATTTATCTTTGTTTGCACTTTATGATCAGATTGTTATTCATCATTATATCACCTCTGATCATGATCCACGTGATGTCTTGTGAGTAGTTCGTTTAGTTCTTGAGGACATGAGAGAAGTAAAGATGTTAGTAGTGGAATTATGTTGAGTAATATTTAATGGTTTGATATTTAAGTTGTAGTGCTACTCTTCTAGTGGTACCATGTGAACGTGGACTACATGATACTTCACCTTTATGGGCCTAGGGGAATGCATTGTGTATTCCGCTACTAATTGTGGGGTTGCCGGAGTGACAGAAACCTAAACCCCCGTTAGAAAACCGATGCATGAGGGAGTGTAGGATCCTAGAGTTTAAGGCTGTGGTTAGATTTATCTTAATTACTTTCTTATAGTTGTGGATGCTTGCAAGAGGTATAATCACAAGTATGTATTAGTCAAGTTAGGGCAGTGCATTAGCATAGCTTCACCCACACAACACCTATCAAAACAATAAAGATTAATCAGTTGTAGGAAGCGAAAAGCACTTGACGAAATTCCCGTGTGTACTCAAGAACGTTTGGTCATCA